>JAGSMU010000002.1:1800000-2362500 GCA_029286865.1 Teinopalpus imperialis
ATTGAAATTATTTTTTTAAATAGAGAATAGTTTAATACTAGAATAACAACTTTAGTTGTCTTTATTACGCCATTAGAAAAGCTTCCTACGTATAAAATAAATTCAGTGAGGTTACTTTACGGAGTGTATATTTAGTACCGGGTGTTTAATTACATTTTCACTGTTCTATAAAATTATTCAGTCTTGAAGAATAAATCTCACAAGTACGGTATACAAACTATCAAATGACGTTTTCTTGATATTACTCAATTATTTTTTACCATTAATGTAAAGATATGTCCCTCTATTTTACAAAGAATGCTAGGAATTTTTTTTAGGAACCTTTACCAGCATTCCGTTTAACCACTCTATCTAAGCTTAAAATGCTTGAGCTAGGAGATGGTTCATGACAATAGTCGAATGGTGGATTTGAAACTATGAATTTAAGTGTCGAACCGTATACAAAAATAATAGGTCCTTACCTATGAAATTGCCGTTTTGTATGAAATAAGTGTAAGTATTTTTTTTCCAAACTTTTTATTTCTGTTATTCAAAGTAATCATCCATGGAATCTATGCATCTTTGCCAACGCAGTGGTAGTTTTTTGAAGCTCTTCTTGTAAAAATCAGCTCGACGGGAGGCAACAAACTCTTCTAAGGCATTTTGTACTCTCGGGAATTGAATTTTTTTCCCGCTATAAAGTTGTCCAAATTTTGGAAAAAGGAATAGTCGGTGGGTGCAAGGTCTGGTGAGTACGCTGGAGGGCGTCTGTGGATGACGGAGAGCTTCCAACCCCAACTCTTACAGACTGGAGACTGTCTGTTGTGCAGTATGGGGTCGCGCGTTGTCGTGTAGGAGCAGCGGGGACGACCGATTGACCAAAGCCGATTGCAGATGTACGAGCTTCTCCATCATTTTCTTCAGTTCTTCACAGTACACATATGCAGTAATGCTCATGCCGTTTGGTAAACACGGTGTTGAATCACACCGGCACTAGACCATCAAACAGTGACCATCAACTTTCTAGAGGTCATTTTTCGTGTAGGACATTGCTTTGGTGCTGAACCAGGATCTAACCAACTTGCTGAGCGCTTTCGATTGTCGAACAGAATCCACTTTTGGTGGCACGTAACAATTTGGTTCAAAATTGTTTCATTTCTGTGCCTTTTGATCAGCGCGAGGCAGGTCTCAACGCGTACGATGCGCTGTCGATCGTTAAGTTCGTGGGGCACCCATCTATTAAGCTTTTTTACCTTGCCAATTTGTCGCAAATTGACCAATATTATTTTGATGTTAACATCAAAAGCTGCTGCTAGCTCGGCTGTAGATTGAGTATCATCAGCTTCCACAATCGCCTTTAATTCATCATTGTTGACCAAAGTATCCGAACGACCACAAGGTTCATTTTTCAAATTAAAATTTCCAGAACAGAACCGACCAATAACGGGTTGTGCGTTCGTTTGTAAAGTTCACTCCGTTAACGTTGTTGATGTTACGTGCCATTTGTGCCGCGTTGATGCCACGACGGAACTCGTATTCCATAATTACACGAATTTTTAAACCATTATGACGAAAAATGTCCAAACGTAATGAAAATACAAAGCTAATCAATAAGCAAAAGACTGACCTTGTAAAAAGAATGACATGTTCTTAAAACCAAATTAATTTGAATTTAGAATTCACAGCCAATCATAACTTTTTTTGGATTGAAATGGCCAATACTGAAGAATGGCAATTTCATAGGTAAAGACCTAATAATAAACTATTGACAATTCGATAAACACTGTCTCGAGATATAGAACACCGATTTTTCTCTAAGCATATTAGTTAACAATATGAATTAAATAAAATATGGTAACGTTTAATAATATCATGAAATAACATATCTATCTTATCACGTTGCATAGCAGAGGAAGAACGTACTAATCATAAAAGAAAAACTTTTGAAGACAAGTCCGCCAATCCGCAGGGGAGACGACGTGTTAGACGTCATAATGTCTTAACTAAATGAAATTATTAGTTCTAATAAATCTATTGTTAGAGTATTATTCTATTAAAAAAACTTCAACCTAATTAAAAGTCTTTCTTCCTTCACACTTTGTAAACATTTATTACAATAGAATTATATCGTCAGTCTTTATGTCGTTAACTCAAAAGTAACTTAGTCATACAATACAATTGAATAAATTCCTAAGCATGGATATTAACCTTATAAATGGCAAAAATGATCATTATGCAAAAAGATATGTTAGTTTAATTAATATTTAATAAAATTTACAGACGTACTTACTTGAAGTTCTATGACACATTAATTATTCGTAGCTTCCTCTTAACTCGGAATGCAGATATCTCGTAAGAACGGGCAAGAAACAGTTTCTATTTTCAATAATTCTTACATTTTTCAATAATTTTAATTTTTTTTTTTTTTAATATTAATTGAAAATTAAGAGGATCTATTCTCATATATATATAGCATCGCCCATGTACAGAATGGTATTTAATATTTTTTGTCAATTTAATTTTAATTTAAAAGCAAATTGCGAACTCAAGGGATTCTGAGACCTGGTTAAAGATAACTAATCATTCTACCTCAATTCTCAGAGAAATCTTGAATTTTAATTTATTGATGAATTAAGATATGATAGCGTTAGTTATCACTAACCATCAGATGACCTCTGTGCTCGATTTCGTCCCTAATACTATAAAAAAATTGGCAAATCTGAAAGAGATCTCTAGAATCTTATTATAGATGCGCATACCTTGTCCGACCGACTCGAATGCCGATCGCATCAGATTCACTTGTCGTACAACTTTATAAGTAAGCCTTATACTCAACACGCTAGACTACAGGGTTTTCTATTAATAAAATATACATTATTATAGATAGTATTATATATATAATCTAAAACCTAGTGATGGAATCTTTTTCTTTCTTATTGTATTTATTTTCTTAATGGTAGTAGGTGCGGTGCATTCATGCGCCTACCACAATTTCTCTCAACGAGTTGACTGGTAAAAATGCCTTAAACTATTAACTCCGCCCTTTGTAGCCTTTCTAAACAACAAAATTTAAATAAATAAGTATTATTATTATTAGCCAAATAAGATGTTGTAAAAAATATAATACATGATTTTTTGAGTTTAGTATAAATTTATAATTTCTATAAAATATCAAAAAGCCTTTTAAGTGTCCGGACCGCTTCCATAGAATAGAAGAAAAATTGTAGCACTTTTCCACAATTTCATTTTCGAACGAATTGCTTTTGTCTTGCCAACAATAATCCGTTAATAAGTTTGACCTCATTAAATAAGTATAATAAATTTATGTGGCCTTTTCATCATTAACGAAAAATATAGCAAGACTAGAAAAATATAATTTGTTCGACAATATATTATATTCGTTTTAAATTTTACTACTATAATATTTTTTTTATCTTATACTGCACTACTTCTTATGATAGTACTACTGTTCTCTCATTATAGCCATTGATATACATATCTATTATAAATCATACAATGTAAGATCCATGTGATAATTAACCTATAAACATCAACTTACATAGAAATGCATCTGAAACGTGTTACATACTCATTAGAAACGAACTCAAGTAAAAGAATATAGGTTAACAATACAATTCATTTATTAGTATAAGCAAGGTGACCAGCAAAGATAGATATGAGCATAGCATATATACTGCACAGCTTTTAATTATTTATTTTAAATACAAGTGGATGAAGTCCTCGAAAAAGTGTAGAGGCTTGGTATAACGAAATCTGTACACACTCACAACGCGTAAATAAATCATCTAGTATGGGATATAAGTATTATCGGATCACTTCATTCTAGATCAAACAAGCCTTTGAGTCGGAAAGCGATAACTTCGCATATATTATAATTATTCTCTTAATCATTGGGTATATTTTTATTCTTTTATAAACCGTTTCTTTTTTAAACTTTAAGCTTCATTTTTATATATTATACAAAAAAACATACATTAGCTTTACAGCGCTGTATGAATATTTGTCGCATCATACGAATTCGCGCTATACGGAAACACGATATACGGTAGTCCATTAATAAATAGAATTAGTTCGTGGTTTAATTACATTATCTTTGCGCAGCTGCGTTGAAACGCGGTTCTAGTGCGGTCATTAACCTTAATAACTCATTTTATTTTCTTTTGTTATATAGATAATAATGATGCAATTAATCTAAACGGGAATTTTTGGGAGATTCTGAGAACTCTATCAATAATTAGTTACTTTGACATGTACTACTACTTTATGTATAGTGATACTATATATATAAAATAAAAACATTTATTAATTTACATAATTGTTTTCCAAACATATAAACCATGTAAAGGTATTGAATATTACAACACTAGTGTTGCCTTGGAGGCATCAGCCAAAGATAACCTGGCTGATCTAACGGCACATTTTCAAAGAAGGATGGCCTATTTTGAAAAATAAGTTCCCAATTCGCCACCAGGCACTACTGCCCGCACTGTCAGTTTGGGTACCCTTCATTCATTATATTTTTAATGCAAGCGCTGATAAGACTTCAACACCAACTTCATCTGCTTGTTTTTAACGCGCTCGAACTCGTTGTGAGAAAAAGAAGTATCTTTATTTGTTAGGACAACAAAAGAAAAACAACATCGGTACTTGTAAAGATTTTGGGCCATCAATTAAACATCAGTGAGTGATCACCTTATCATAGCACGGGGACTTAGCCGTGGCTTGGTCGTGAAGCTAAGAGGAATCCAAACGGCCTGCCTAAAGTGCACCGGCCCGAGGTAGACGCTATAGGAGGGTTCAAAGAGCGCGCCTAGGTCGCGTGTCGGTAGACTGCGGGGGACGAACGAGGAGATGCAGGAAACCATTTACTCCGCCGTCCACAGCCGAGGTGAAGTCGCGGAGGGAAAGGAGTTTTTCGTTGCCGCTCCACCTATCCACTGCAACTCAAACAACGGTCGCACCGATGATGCGGCTGCGGTGAGGCTGCATGGGAATAGGAGTGTCGGTGTTGCGTTGCTGCTCTGCAACCGAACTATGGTCAGATTCAGGTATTCAGTTTGGTGCCTCGGAATATTGAACCAAAGAACAACATCCAGTGTTAACACTTATTTGTACTAGGGTTTGTTTAATTGTGCTTGTAAATTAAAACAACTCACGAAAAGTTAATATTTAAATTCATACTTATCTTTAATTTATATTTTCTGTTAGAATCAATCAGGAACATTTACAACGGCTAATGTTTTTATTAAAGTTTTTTATTGAACTTAATTTAACTAACTAACAAGAACACAGTTCGCCTAATGTTAAGTTATAACTGCGGCCTATAGACACATGCATCCATGAGGACTGATATGGAATGCTTCTATATTTCTATCAGCCAATATTCATGCTATAGGCTTTATCGCTGTTACTACTGGATACTGGTTTACTACACATGTTGAGTACTCCACAAATTATTGTTTTTTTATGACTAGCCATAGAAAGTACCAAGTACAAAAAAATCTAGATGTGATCCTTTTCCCTGACATTGCATCGCTGATCCTTTACTTGGGTTTAGGTACGTAGTTATGTATTCAGAATAGATGAATCATTCTTAATGATAAAGACCATTGTACAAAATTCAAATAAGTATTTTGTTTCTCTTTTATATCTCATCTTGCAAGTTTGATAGAACATTAAAAGGAATCACTTTCGTAAGCTTCTATACTCGGAATTGCCAACTTAGTACTAAAAAGTGCTCCTAACGGCTTTTACTTAATTCTTATTAGATAACATTGAGAAATTTTCTTCTTTCGTACACGTATCTAATGCCTATCCATCAATCTGTCATTGCCGACACCGTTTCATCAATAATAATTCTTCAAACAGAAATATACACCACATTCAGTATGTATGTAGTGTATATTTCTGTGTATGTATATATTTCTGTGTGTGTGTATATTTCTGTGTGTATGTGTATATTTCTGTGTGCATGTGTATATTTCTGTGTATGTGTATATTTCTGTGTGTATGTGTATATTTCTGTGTGCATGTGTATATTTCTGTGTGTATGTGTATATTTCTGTGTGTATGTGTATATTTCTGTGTGTATGTGTATATTTCTGTGTGTATGTGTATATTTCTGTGTGTATGTGTATATTTCTGTGTGTATGTGTATATTTCTATACGGAAGGTATGTAATAGTGTACTACATATTTCCTTATTTCACAATTGCATTTTAAATTATGTAATCAATATGATTTCGTTATATAAAAGATACTTTTCAAACTCTATTAGATGTTTATAAAATATATTATTTTTAATAATACATATTAACATAATTTTTTAAACGAATATGATATACATTTACAATAGCATATACATTTGCATAGTCGAAATTGTACTTCTGTAACAGCCAAGTAAACCCGCCGTCAACACATTGTCTTGATTATCAATCTAAAGACACTCGATTTCTTTCACTTCAAACCTCTTGTTATTGTTAATGATTATCTTACAATACTATGAGACAATCTTACCTAAATCGTTGTGTTCATATATATATATATATATATATATATATATATATGTATATATGAATATACATATATGTGTAAATATATATATATATATATATACACATATATGTATATTCAAAACAACTTCGATCTTAGATATTTAACTTAAAAAATAATCCTTTTGGAAATACTAAACGAGCATGTTATAAATGTAACATAATATTATCATAATAGATATTTTCCAAACAGCAAAGATGAAACGTTACATAATATGATTGAAATTGACTTCTGACAGAAATATTGTTATCTTTATGAAATTGCCGACTCAGATAAAACGGCTAAAATATCTTGGGTCATTCTTAAATTCTATTTGTCTTGACATACTTGCAAAAAATAAATGGAAGGTAAACTTTAGTTTGTTATTGGTGACCGACTTCATGTAGCGTCTTTTAAATACCACTGTTCAAGATTTAAATAGAAATCGATATTTCCCGATATATATCAATAAAGTTTTCATCAAAAAAATTTTTTTAAAATTTTGTAAAGGGAATAAAAGCCTTGAGAATAATATCGTATTCAAATACTAAACATTAGTTGATGGAAAAAGTAAATTTACTGGTTATATAATATTAACTGGTACGCTTTCTAAACTTCTATACAATTTAACTAATTTACAATTTTAAATTTAATTAACAAATTTAATTTAAACTTATATAACTTAATATAAAAATTATGCCTCGTTACTTTTAATTGGGTACCTGGATCCCAACACGTTCTTATGTGAGACGTATATATCAGAAATATATCAATATATATCGATCCTCGATTAGAATTCAAGTTACAATTGAGTGGAAAATAATGATCCATTAATGAGTAAAACTAGATGTCTCATTATTTTCCATTTCTCACGTTACATAGCTCGACAGCGTTACGTTGCTATTTTATAATGGTATTCTTTGAAAATGGTAGTTTCTCGTCGTACAGAGGCTTGGCGTGGCTCTATATGGAATTCCTAAAATATAAAACAAAACCTCTAGCCCCGATATGCTGCATATAACATGCCAAAAAAAAACAGAGATAAAATTAAAATTATAAATAGTTATTACATTTGTTTAATTCATACTATATTTTAATTTTTTATTAGCATGATAAAATTTCCCACCCATTTACGAAAAATAATAGATAAATACTCCGCAGGTATAATGGATGGATCCTCATAAATCTAAATGGGTTCGCTTTCAATGGCAAAAGGTTTCTCCATCTATTCTATACCGAATTATTGATACGGTAAATTGATTTTTTGCGATAACCACAAATGTTTAAGATTGCACTTATACGACTGCTCTGCAAATATCTTCAAGTATCCTCACTTTTTAAAAAATGTTAGAGCTACACCGCAGTTTGTTTCTAGCAGCAGAATGAATAGGTCAGCTCGACCGGAATAGTACCACGCTCTCACAGAACACCAGTGTAAAATAGCAGCATAACGCTGCTGTATTTCGTCTGGTGAGTAGGGATCCGGAGACCTTTATTACTGGAGACGAGGCATTCCATCTCAGTTCTCAAGGATGACAACGCATCTGCATTATGATTCCTTATCGAGGATGAATGAAGATATCATGGGCCGCAGGAATCACTTACCATCAGGTGAACTTTGTGCACCTTTGTTACTCTTAATATAAATAAAAAAGAAATAAAAAATAATCATTGATAAATTACGTTGGTTCAATTAATAAAGAGATCTATTAAAAATAGACAATAGTCTATTTACTATATATATATATATATATATATTGCCATCATAATAGACTAGGAATAGATAAGTTCGGCATTAGAGAAGAAAATTGGGATAATCGTCCCAAGTATAGTCTAAGAGACCTAGACAAAATAAACGCATCGTGTGGCTGAACAGCTTTGAGTGAATTTGTTAAAACCATCATCTCTTTTCAGATGGATTTCGTAAGAAATGATGATGGTATATGCCATAATAGGAATGCAATACGAAACACTTTTATGTGTGTATCAGATTGCATTACGTATCAAAATATTTGCCATATCATCGTATAGCCATGAAGCCATGATATAAATTTTCTAATATATTGCTTTAATATAGAGCAAAATAGGTTTACTTACAATTTATTGTTATGAAACGTTAACGTAAAAAATAATTTTGTATAATTATAAACAGTGGTGCTAAACACGAGACAGTTTAGAATGGATACCTCAATTTCTTGTTGTGGCCCATACTCACCTACATACATCGTCAACAAGGATTCACGATCGCATGCGCTCACCTCTGAAGACTTCCAACACTCACCCTTCGATATACATATCGTTAGGTTGCTATTTAACGACGGTATTCTATGAAGATATGGCCTTTATCATTTAAGCGGATGCATTGCAAGCGTTTACCATTTTAAATTAAATAAAATCTATTTTACATAAATTTGTGTTTTATGCAAACATATAGAATATAAAGGAATACGCCCAAGAAATAAAGTAGTTAGCATATTGTATGTAAGTTTTCTCCTCAAAAGTTTAATAGTTAGCTAACCGAATAATTATATTTGTCAATTTCCAGAGCTTTTTGCCACATATCATCTATTTAAATTTTCAATTATATATATTTAGTATGTAAAGCTATAATTTAATTATAGCTGAGAGTTGTTTCTGCGCCTTTGTTATGTCTTGCTGACACGAACACAAGAGTTTCTAAGTACGCTTTAAATTAATTAAACTAAATACGACTCTAATTGTTGCTACATACTGACGGTAAACTTATTTACAGACGAGTAAATTATATAAGATAATTGTCATTACTACGTGCTCTAAGTTGCATTATTACGGCTGTTTATTATACATGATATAACTGTAAACGACTCTCGAAGTCTCGAAACGATGAAGCTTTTGCTTTATTTTTTACCATATTTCTATGTCTATGTTTATTTAATGTAAAACTTTAAAGGAATCATCAATTAAAGAAAGCAAAAAGTGGATTAATGTTGGACTAAGATCATGTTACAATTGTATACATATAATTGTAATATGATGTAATCATGATGTATACATTTAATTGTAACATGATGATGAATTTCCGTCGGAAATCCCTGCTACGAATGAGACCTGGCCGGTTATTTAGTATAACTTTTAAACCGGTCTGGCTCTCAACACCAAGCCTCTCCCCTGCGTTGACGGGACACTCCGCTATGAGGTCCATGTATCCTCTTTGATGGTGTCGTCACAGACACACGACGGGCTCTCCTTACACTTGAATCATTTCATAACCCGCTGTGGCCTGTGAGCACCTGCACAGACAGAGAGTCCATTTCAAGCTTTTTAACTGTGTGAAAGGCTTCTGACACATTCGGGTTGAAGGCTTTTCTGACGGAAGCTCTCAATACCTCCTATTCCATTCATCAATCGACTCCAAACGGATTTGTCGCTTGACAAAATAAACAGGGCACCGATCGTAGTCTAGATCTTTGTCTTAATTGCGGCCTCATTTGCAAGCTCATCTGTTAAGTTCTGATTGTTTTATTTTGTTAACCTCTTCTAAATTTATTTTATCATTTTCTAATTTAGGCATCAATTCTTTCCTGTATTTACTTCAATCTGTATTTTTTGTTATATACATTCTAGTTGTTCTATCTACGAGTATGTTCATCCCTTTTGATTTAACTAACCAACCCACAGAGTTGTTATTTTAACAACATACATAAATTGATCTACTGCCTTACTTTATATATTAATATTAAAATAATTAAATAAAAACATGTTATTTTAGCTTATGTGGTATCTTTAAATATAGATTTAATTCAATAAAAATCTGTAGAGGGTTTAGACGCTTACCTATTATTAGAAGACATCTGATAAGGGTCAAGCGATCGTGTGGGCTTTGATATTCAAGTATTGTCAAGCGATTTTGGTGTCCACTTTCCCGCTGTAGAATGCCACGTTAACATCCGCAATAATTTTTATTTTGAAATTTAAAAGCAAGTGCTTGACCACAATCCCACCTGATGTTAAGCGGAAATGCAGTCCTGGATGGTAAGGCGCACTAGCTCAGTAAATGCCCATTCACTACTCTTGAAAACACCCACATAGTAAAATGTCAAGTGATGTTTTACACAATGATAATAAATTAGCACATGCAAAAATTGTAACAATTCAAGTTATGAAATACGCATTATACACAGAGCGACCTTCGTTGCACTCTTTTGTGTTCTAAATTAGTTTCTCAGACATTTTGTACGCCTGTGGTACCCTTCTGGGAAACACAACATACAAGAAGAACTCGGTAAACCAACCTTTGATAATGCCCTGGCATTTTCCGACCATTATCATTTAATCCCACTTTGTCTCAATTAAATTAAAACACACATCCAAATACCAGGGGCGTTTATGAGGATTAGACCCCCGCTATCCCACCGGCGGTAGACCCTCAGTTGAGACTCAAAATGAAAAAACAGCAACTAACAGACGTGTTCTTTATTCAAGCAGAATTTTCAGATGCTTTTAAATTTAGCCGCTTCACGGCCCCGACTCGGAATTGCAGCGACCCACTCCTCGACAGTCACAGCGCCCCACCTACCCACAACCATCCATATCGTACGGCCAGATCACATTGACGCCACCATTGCCAGACCACCACCCTCCTGTACCGCAGCCCTTGCTGCGCCAAACACCTATAGGAGCGCAAAAGGCTGACGACGATAGGAAGCAGTCAACAATAATCATGGAATGCTTTCCGTAGTGGACGTTATACTTCAGCAAGCTGTTGAAATTGCTTGAACACGCACCCAACGACCGCACTTACTTAGTACAGGGTAGTTACATGGTATCTAGCACAGAAGAGCAACACAGATCCGAACATTATCCATTCACACCCCAGAGTTGAGCTACTGACGAAGGTGAACCTCAGGGGCCTACACTTACGGCAGATACAATTGTCTAAGATATAGAGGAGGTGCTGAAGGAAATGCTGCATAGCTACTTTGGGATATCTTTCTAAGGCCTACACATCACCGAAGGGAAGCTGCGATTATACGCGACATCGACATCCCTTTACAGATGTCTGAGATAGTACAGGCGGCGGCGCAGTACTTCACTGGCATATTTTCAGAGGATCACTGCGCAGTCCTCCTACCTATACTATAATAGTTCTTCTTTGTAAGTCCTCTAGTAATAGGATCTCCAGAGCGTAAGGCCATTTTCAACATTAAAATGCTTTGCTACCATACCACTCTATCCATATACTTTTGTTTATTATGCTTTAAACACAGTGTCCGTGGACATAATTGTATATTTAAATTTTAAATAACTTATTTTTGTCATTCCATAAATTCTAAAGCAGGAGAATTTTATGTATAATGATTGAATCATAGACATTCTAAAAAAAACTAATAACACCACCCGATTAGAGTCTCTATTGACAACGTTTAATTTATTTTTTTGTACAAAAATTGACGAGAATGTCTTCTTGCTTAGACCTGCTTGTAAGAAATATAGTAGAGATTAAAACTCAGTTACATTATTTAGCTTAATCGGATCATAAAAGTGCATTCGAAGTTTGTTGTAATCTTCAGAAAATAGGTCTGTAGTCCGCTCTTGGACAGGAAATAGATATCACCACCCATTCTCCACTCTGGAGAATTCCCAAATGCCTTAAATCTTCGGTGGCGAGTAAAGTCACAGACAGAAACGTTTCAGGGTGTAGCGCTTTATAGTAATAAGAAATTATAAATACAACTAGCTCCTAGAGTTGGAAGTACTTACGAGCTACATGGTCAGCCCAATGCCATTTCAGCTTGCTGATTTTTTGAACTATGTTGGTCACCCTCATTCTACTGTAGATGTCTGTTTCTCGTAGAACCAATAACCACCTATTGGGTACGAAATGTAGAATTATCTCAACCTTTTGCGAGTGTTATCTAAGTGACAGCTGCTTGGTGTAATGATTAGAAATAGGTTGTGTGTTCTGAGGAATTCTAGCGGAGAGCGCATTACTAATTATTGGTTTTCTAGCCTGAGTGTATCGTATACGTAAGTCTTGTGTCGCTGACACTGCATCAGAACTTTCCTACGAGCTTATTTTATAGGAAGGCGAGTGAAATGAAGTCCTCCGTGTTTGCTTGATTGCTCACATCACCGTTATGTATCCATCGTAATTAATGCCATAACCAGAAGAAATCGCCTTGATTGAATTATAATTAGGCACCAAATGAGACCAGGGCGTTAGTTAACATCCAATCAATCAAAACAAAATTTAAGTGAGAATTGTTTGCTTTTTTGACACCAAACAAAAAATTTTACATATTGCGTGGATTCTAACTCCATTTGGTCAGTTTTAAATCTTATTTGATTTTTAACGTAGTAATAGTATTGGAAACGTTACAGATCTAAATTTAAAACATTTTTCACGGTGAAGTAACCACGAGAAAGTAAAGTAAAATTAAAGGAATAATAAGCTTCAACATCTATCAATCTTCGTCAGCACGGGCGTCGGAATAATAATAGATATTGATGACTTAGACTTTTGGACTTCAATTTGATTTATCCTTACCTTGGCGCACAAATATAAAGTAGAAAATATTTAACGTTTCTATATAATATTTAGAGGCAAGACCAAAAAGCACTTACACATTGAAAAGTAAGATAACAAAAGTCCTTAAACTTTTTTTTAAATTTTGTAACCTAATAAGCACAAGCAATATTACCTTACTACTTATATTAGATTATCCTAATTAGGATACTCGCTATCTTATAACGCGAGATCTTAGAAGATAAAAAAATGGTTAAGTTAAATTATTTTAAAAATATTTTCGTGATGAAATAATAATGAAATAAGGTGGATATTGTTAAGTAAAATATTAATGTGTTATATAAATAAATATCATTATCATTACAAAGATTGCGTAAAGGACTTTAAAAATGACTAGCTATATTTTTAATTGCGTTTTGTTAAACATGTTAATACATGTATCGTGCATGGGTTTGCTCAGTAATAGGATTCGAGTTTGTACTTTCAAACACGTGCCGGCGCTTTGTTATATCAAATTTACATTTATATTACTTAAAGGCAGACACAAACCCTGCCCATCATGAACAGTATATCTGTGCTTCATGCATAGCTGAAATATATTTCCTAAATTGCAGAAATTATAAGTTCATGTCTTTAAAGAATTTTTTTTTACACTATTTACTCATTATTACAAAATTGTAGTATTTTAGTCAGTTAAAAATATTTTAACACAATTTCAATCAAAAGTCGTCTAAATAATTGATTTCAATAAATTTATAATATGTTTCTTTGAATGTATCAAAATCTTAACTCCTAATTATTTCTTCCTTCTCCTTGTTTGATAATCACATGGCTCAAAGAAAGCCAAATAGTTGACTTGCGGCTCTATATTTCATTGTCTAGAGCAAACAAAAACATGCATTTTCTTCGGAAAACCCAGGAAAGGCCAGTACTATAGTTTCGATACTCAAGACTTTCTTTTGTACACTTCCGTCTTATAAGCAGGCAAAGTGTTAATACAAACACTTTTGCCTAGCTTGTGCATGCGACTTCAACCGCCTAGACTTAAGTTAAAAAAATTCCGTCTCAAAAGTACAAGTACCATATCTACTATTCCACTTTAACTTAGTAAAGTAGGTGGCTCAGCATTGTGGGCTATGTTGAGTAGTGGACTAATGGTGGGCTTAGATGATAATAATGAGACTGGACAGAGTTATTTATAAAATAAACCACAAACATATATAGAATCCTATTCGTAGCCGTTTTTCCGAATCATTATTAAAAAATATTACATACAAATATAATACATTACCGAACTAAATCTATTTCACAAGTAATAATAAAGTTCTGCATATGTTTCCTACACATTTTGAATGTATAATTAATTCGCAAGATGACTGAAGATGTTTATATTATAGGAATGAAAAAAACAAAATTACAAGAATTATTTTTCTAAACATTGCCTATCATATTTCGTCATAATAATTTATTTTTCGCGCTTCCATAAGGTGTAAACACAAATATAAAATAAATTTATACATCCCTGCTAACGCTAGATATAATTTCGAAGACGTTGACACAAATACACTTATCTATCCAAGTCACTTCTACAATCGGAATAACAACTACTAGTATCAAATTAACTAACAATTTGTAAAACACTTAGAACTTTCTACTTTTACTTATCTCTGTATCTCCTGTAAACCAAAATTGACATGGTCACACAATGATGAATTGAAAACAAATGTCCCCTACAGGAAAATGGAAATGTCTTTAGGTCTTAGGATTTAAACAGAATTATATTTTTAAGAAGAATTAAAGAAGGAGTAGGACAAGCAGATTGCTCTTGCAAATTAGGAGACAATTTACTAATATCGTATTTTTCTGTTGTTATATTGTATACCGACGTTTCTTCTGATGTTAGATTGGTTTATATGGAGACCGTCACCGGTTAGTGTAGAGCCCAGCGGTTGCTTAAGCAAGTTAAAGTTTGCCTGTTATATTTCTAGTTTTCAAAATTAAATAAGACATTTTCCTAGACGAAACTACCCAAAAATTAACCAGTAATAATAACATTGATTAATTATATGCTTACTAAACCGTTTTTAGAGGACTTATATTGTCCTTTTTAATTAAATTGTTTACCAGCCATATCTCATAGAAACATTTTTTGTCACATTACATAATAACTGATTATTTCATTCATATATTTGAAACACTGTATTCTAGTTCTGCCGGATTTTATAACATGTTGCGGTAAACTTAGGTAAAGGGACATGATACTTAAAAACTATCTCACTTTCTACCCGAGTTTCGGTACAAATATACCAATTCACATATACTACTTTCTAGTATCTTCAGACCTAAAATAATAGTATAAACTTCTAATTATAAAAAAAGTGTCACATCACTCACAACGGTACCCAGCTAGCAATCAGCTCATTTGGTAGTCGGAGTCAAACCGAGGCTTACTGCAAAACGTGGAAAAATAGAGCTTTCGTAAAAAGAGACTAGCGTAAAATATTTTTTCTCGGCCGGGCCTCGGGGATATTCCCATTACGCGGACTTACACTTGGGGGCTACAGCTCTCCCGGTCTTTGAATACCGCTTTTACTGTTTAAGTGAGGGGTGTGTACATACTTAATTCTTTTACGTCGTCATACTTAAGGAGCTTTCTTAAAAAGGGTAAAAAGAAAGACAACTTCCAACTCCCCAGCTAAGCCAGAGTGACTGCTACAATTTCTTTTTAAATTCTTAAACTTCGACGTAATCGTTATACGTTTACATAGCTGTTTAAGGAATTTGTATTAATATTTAGAGTTCTAAAAGCCAGAGGTCAGGTTACAGACTTGCCTCTTAGCACTAAATAAAAAGGAAAAAGAATGCCTACAACTGTCCCTTTCTATATAGATGAGGACAGCAGGAGTTCTCATTGGATCAGGTGACCGTCCATAGTAGTCACTAAAACTATGCTGAACATGGTGAAAGAAATAAGCTTTCAGGAAACCTGTGCTCACCAGTTGACTAATAAAGGCTACGATAATGTATATTCTTAATTTATAAATGTTTATTTGCCAAATACTAAACTTTAAGCCAAATATCTTCCTGTTTCTGTTGGGTAAAAAGGGGTCATGAGCACGAAAGCGCAAGCAAGAAACACGACGTTTACTTTCTCAACTTTGATTCACTTAGCTGAAAAGATACAAAAGGAATTATACCGTTGAAATTGTTTCGGTATAATAAGTTCATAAAATTAAAGATGTTTGTTGTTCAATGTCGATTCTGTCGTTTATTTCATATTTTATATGAAACTTTGAAGATTATAATTATTGTATTACTTCTTTTTATTTATTGCCTCCTCGCGTCCCCCTAAAGGGGTGTTGGAGAATAGACCGCTATGCGGTAGGATCCTCTTCTGATTCGCGAACTTAAAATATCTTTGAATTTTTTGATAATTATTTATTTACGTGACCTCTTATGGTATTTTTCTTAACTGCTAAGGACGCTGTAAATCAGCACAAAATACATTAAATTCTTCAACAATGATTAAAAGATACACATGTATTGGCAGCTTTGAGAACTGAGATGGAATGTATTGTTATCTCTTAATTATGTGAAACGTTCCAATACAATGAGTAACCACACAGAATATATATACCTAGTAAGTTGTTTCAATTGAAAATTTGCATTCCGATATTTAATATATAACTTACCTTAAATTTTTATTCACATTGAATTCTCTTCCTTAAGGAAAATCTGTGTTTGTTTAAAAAATAATCTTAATATGATCAAGAAAAATTAAATTAAGAAATAGAATAAGTGAGCGTATGCTGTATATGCTGTTTTCTTAAATAAAAAAAAAAGATATCGTATTAAATTAGGAAAAACGCAAAAGTCGTATTTGCAATAGTATCAGTAAACATATAAAGTACTAAGTTACCATAAAATCATAGCAAAAGCATGCAATCAAATTAAGTATGTTCTTAGTATCTTCCAGAGTTAACAAAGCAAAACATCAAACTTTTTTAGACTTTTTTTTTTCTTGTGTATCTACTACAGCGCCCTTACAATAACAATAATCAATCAATCTTTTACTAGAATTTTACAAAACAATTTTTTTTAATATTACTTCTTTTACTATCGACGTATATGTTTTTTGTTTAGTTCGGTATATTTTATAGTAAAAATCTGCATTCTTATATTCTAATAAATTCTTTTAATTTTAATTATTAAATCGTTCTTACGCCTCGGCAGTACTTAAAAACTAGCGACAGAACTTTGATAAAAAAAACATAAACCAGCAAGACCATCTCTGTCTCTTAATATAAAGTCTATAAAATTATCTGTTATTTATGTATGATACTTAAATTATTTTATTAGGTGGTCAAGTCCCACTTCCGCAGCATGCTTACACACAATACCCAATATCTGTGAGAAAATCTATGAAGTCATCCCCTTAATTCTTTTTAACTGTGTTTTGAACGGTGCAGGATTGTGATGAGGAACAAAAACAGGTTATAGGAGTTATAACCATTAAATCCTGTAATTGTTGCGGCATTAGACTGGACATTGAAACGCCAGCATTGATGTTTTGATTCTTTTTTTTCTCTTAATTGTTTTGTCTAAACATACTGAGTTAGAGGTTTATATTTTAAAACAAGTTAACATTTGTGTAAATTGTAAAAAACATCACGCTCTGATGTATCTATGGACCAAAAAAGGGGCAATGGGGCAAATGTCGTAATTGGTTAGCATATATTTATACATTTTATACTTGATAGAACACTTCATCTTAAAAATTACTGTAGCTCGAGTCAAGTGTGGCGGTTTACCAACTTAACACTGCAATGTTTTCAAGCGTGTATGATAAAGTTTGTCAAACTAATAGTATTGTGGGTAGAAGTGGATATGAAGCTGTAGCTATCATTCGTGTAAAAACAGGGGAAATAAATGCTGATTGTTATTTAATGTTGACCATTTTCTGTATTACTTGCGTTAATAATATTTTTCTGTATATTGTACTCCATCACAGCAATTTGTGCAACACTTTAACTCAGTGCCACCGCTTCTGTTATAAATAAATAAAAAATACATAGTTTTAAAAGTAGAAAGAACATAATATAATTGTTATTATTTATAAACAGTCGGGTTGCGTAGTTAATGAGAGTAACAGGCTGCTGCGTCGCGGATTTCGAGATTAATTCTCAACCGTAAAACAATATTTGTCTATCACACATAATTCATGTTATCTGATAATAACCAGAAGATATCGTTGTATTCGAAATCAACCAATATATTTATTCATTATTCATAAACCTTGTAATAGATATATATATATATATATATATATATATATATATATATATCCGTCATGTACATATCCGTCCAATATTTCTAACATCCGATAGAAACTAACAATAATTAGCTATTATACCATGTTTTTCTCCGGTTGTATTGTAAAGAACTTGTTTTTAAATAAGGTAACAAAAATACAAGTGATCATGTTAATATAACATTCTTCTAGGCACGTACTCCTAATAAAAATGTTATTATGCTCAATATGTTGCATTTCAACACCTCAGTCTATCAATATTACAATAATTATAGGCTAATCCTGTAGATTGCCGCAAGGACCTGCATTTAGTGACTTGAGTAATGAGTTTTTGTTTTATATATAAATAGAATAGGTGGCAAATGTCAAGCAGCTCCTGATGGTAAGTGATCACCATCAACCATGGACATCCGCAAAACCAGAGGAGTCGCAGATGCGCTGCCAGCTTTTAAGAAAGGTGTAGGCTCTATTCATGAAGGTACCTAAGTCGGTATCGATTGGAAATTCCGCAGGCTACAGCTGATTCCACAGAGCAGTTGTGAGAGGTGAATTTGTCCATCGAGATCTATGAGTTCTTGAGTTATTACATTAGTGGTACAACCGACATGGAGACCATTATTACTGGTAACGGCACATTTCATCTTAGAGCAATGTCTTACTGACAGCACATCTGCATTATGGTTACTTATCGAAGACGAATGTGTGTCAGGAGCTTTAAGTATCACTTATCGTCAGGAGAATTGTGTGCTCGTTTATCATAACATAATAAATAAAGCTTTTTTTTAGGATCGCATCGCCCGACTCTACTTGATTTCATTTTTAAATCAACTAACAGTTGTTCGGTGCGGTTCAATTGGTCAACTTACGGTAAATTTTCTGAAATCCAAGTGCAGTAACAACTTATCTTCGTGCCAATAATGATATGCTCCCCTTCGGATATTATTTCACCGGTGGCCATCGCTATAAGATGATCCCGATGAATTGATAGCGCACCTGAATTACCCTACAAGAAATAATAAATTTATTGAATATAATATAAAATATATATAAGTGCATATTGATAATAAAATTATATTTACAGTGAAAACTTCACGACATTATGTAAAACCCGATTCGTGTTAACTATATGACAGCAATTTACTAACTATTAGGTATTTTTTTCAGACTATCTACAGATATTCAGATATCAATTTTGCGACAGAAGCCTTCAATTGACATTTGTTTACTACGTAACATAATTAATATTTTGGGAATATTCACTGTTACATTCGTCTAGTTGATCAATAAAATAGATAACATTAAAAATTTCTTCTATTGTATTATGGATGACTAATGAGCACACATTTAAGATGATACAGATGCGTTGTCTCCCCTAATAACTAAGATGAACTGCGTCGTGAAGAGCGATTAGGGTCTCCGTATCCCTATCCGCACTAGACGTGTATTCAGCAGTGATATGCGGCTATTTTACGTTGGCTGTGAGTGCGGCACTTCCTCTATCGAGCCGACTAGATACAAACTGTGACGTAGCTCAACAACTCTAAGAATTATACAAAAATAATTAAATTTAATAGAAATAAAACTAACCTACTGCTATGTACTAAACTACAAAGCAACGTTTTTACTATTTTTTGTTAAGTGAATAATACTCGTATATGTTTTTTCTAATACCAATAACGTCAGATGTACCCTGACAAGTTTCATGTACCTTCGCTTATATGAAATTGTTATATAGGAATTTTGACTTATGTACTGTATGTGTAATTTATGTATTCTACGACAGACCCCTAAGTTTCGCATGTACTATAAATCATCTTTACCATTCTTTTATGGCTGATGGCCACTGTAAGACCGAGGGCTTTTACTTCTTTACTGGGTTGAAAGTTGGCCGAGCGCTTAGGGCACTTATTTTTGGGTAACTAGCACAAGGGTTCCTGAGAGGGGGCCTAGGGTTGGGACCGTTATCCTGCGCGTGAAAGCAACTGACTCAAGGGCGCCCGAGAGGTCTGAACCTTGACTCGCATCTTTGCCTTATCTTTGTTTTTTGGACGTAAAAGCGTGAACAGCCATTATGCGGTTATCCTCTGGTCTTTAAATAATCCAATTAATTCTTGAAAATATTTGTAAGCGGTTTTGTGAGGTTCGCTTGACATAAAGGTGTGACGTTATAAAAGTACTTTGTTCTCGTACAATTGACAATTGAGAGTAACACGTGACAGGAACACTAAAAGTTTTTGTGTATTCCTGTGGAAAAGCCGTGGTGTTTGGTGAATAAAAATAAGTAAACGTGGCAGTCACCTTGAAATAGACATCGTAAGACTATACCAAGGTTACCTTTATTAATATACACAAGACATTTTCAGTATAACGATCAGACAAAAACTAAAGAACCGGGAGATAAACTTCATCAAGGAATATAGTTAACCTCAGATTTAATTTGAAATAATAATAAACAATTCCATCACCGGAGACATACATATGAAAATAACTGTTACCAGTGAACTAAAAATAAGTTTATCTCCAGTTTTGTTTTCACCCACTGGGTGAGCCACAGTAGTTTTAAACCTATTTCCGTTATATATCTGGTTCGAGGGCCAGATTCCGGACCACAGACATAGTACTTATTTTTTATCACATTCAGAGTAACGAACGAGCACACATTTCACCTGATGGTAAGTGGTACCTGCGGCTCATGAAATCTACATTCATCCTTGACAAGGAATCAAATTGCAGATGCGTTATCACTCTTGAGGACTGAGATGGAATGCCTCGTCACCAGAAATACAGGTCTTCAGATCCCTGCACTCACCAGGCGTAACACAGCAGCATTATTCTGTTATTTCACTCTAGTATGCTGTGAGGGCGTGTTCCTACCCCAGTCGAGCTGACCCATTCATTCAGCAGCTAGACACAAACTATAGTGTAGACCTACTACGTAAGAAAACTCCGTCTAACTATTGCCTCCATGCAGTGGTGTATGTATGTAGTAGTGTGTAATGATTTCTAATATGTATTTACGCGAAAGGATATTGAAGCACATTTCACCACACGGCCGCACTGTGGATTGGTGAATTCCATGTCTTCGTTTTTTTGTTGAATTATTTCTTATATATACAGATTTTCCCTTGACTTTTTACTTTACCGCCGAACTTTGGTAAATCGCACTTAAAATTACAAGCAACGATTTTATTGATGATCGTTTACTGTAAAATAGCTGCTGCGTGTAAACTTAACGTCTTAGGTTCGAAACCGTCAGATACTGTCCTGAATCATCTTATACACGCATTTAAGCTTAGTTGGATTGGTTAACGGGAATGTTAGTAATTTTGATATAATGTCTGACATTTTAATATAAAGAAAAAAAAGAAGCAGGTGCCCGAACACCGAACTACCATGGCCCGGAGTCAGACAGCATTACCCAGGTAGACAGTACTCCGTAGATTCGTTCACATTCACTACACACGAATACGTATTACATATCTAAACATACTACATTACTACACACTATATATAAATATGTATATATGCCCCATATATACATATATAAAACGAATTTATGAAATGAGGTATTTAATATTTATACTAATATAGTTATTGGTATAAATATTAAATACCTCGTTACATTATAATTCAAATATTATTGACAATACCAGTTATAATGTAAGATAATTTATAATCTATGTTAATTTTAAATATCATTCGATGAATTATTTAATTGAATTTACACTTACCTGGATTCTATTTGACTTTTTTAAAGAGTAACATATAGATTTATTTTCATATACTAAAAAAACAAATTCTAAATGACATTTTGTTATTTTAAAAAAATACTTTAATATAAAATTCTTGGAACATCTCAAGTCTTACCGAATTCAAGCCTATACTTTAGCGCCAATTTTTTGCACATTAGAACATCAATAATCGTGTAATCCTCCATAGACAAGGTACTATGCTGGAAGTGTTAATAAGGAAAGTGTTTATTTTATTTATATATGTTCAATAAATTCCACAATATATATATTTTAAAACTTGAACGCTTTTACTACAGCTCTAACAAATTTCACGTAAAAAAAAAATAAAAACAAAGAGAATTAAAGAAGGTTTGAGACCTAACTTGATTAATTATGCTTTTAAAGATTTAGATAAATAATAAACGTACCTGTTTTACTGCTTTTTTTGGAAGAGGAGCCTGGAATGAAATGAATTAATACAATTATGATACAAAATTCTCATGTACCATTGCTCTTCGGTATAACCCAACCTGTCCAAAAAACACGAGATTGCATCTTTGTATCAGGCTGCTAAGTAATGGGTCTCTGGTTCGATTCGAATCCGTCTAATATTTTTTGTTTAATAATTATTCATACCCGAGAGTGTTGGTAAAATATTCCTCTTCGCCAAAACTGAATCTGCATTTTGTCGATCTAACCAATTACTGAACTTGTCGCATACAAGTTATGATCAGGGAAGAAAAGAACTAGTCAATATAATACTCGTATATACTGAACAGTTATAACACGACAATATATGAATGCCGAGCAACAGGAAATCATTATTTGAGTTTTGGATCATTTATTCTCACTTCAATATATAGTTTTTTTACAAACCGGTGGATCTTCAGAGCTAACATAAATTCTTTGAGTCATCCGTAACATTTTCTTTCGATAATATCTTTCCTAGAACAGATAATATGTAACAAATAATGTAGTAAAATATCATAAATAATAAAAAATAAAATAATTGTAACTTGTAAAGTATTATATCGCGTTTACCTCAAGTTCGTCTGAGGACCCTGAGCAGCTGTCACCGGTCCAAGATATCGTACTAGTTGTAATTGTCGTCTGTATAAAAATATTTTTAGTTTTTACAATAATAATATGTAATTACATAATCAATAATTATTACAATATTTATAAACACTATTAGTTAGATAACTTTATATCAATTACCAACGACAATGAGGTACTGATGGCAATAATGATGATAAATTAATGATCATGATTTCCTGAGACCCGATTTCAACAACCGCTTTAACTTCTAATCAATGACGTCAACTGTGCAGTTTATATTATAGTGCCCTAAAAATTCGTGCACTCATTCGTCGTCCCCTTGTCTTATCCGATGTACTACACGTACAATAAGATCGGAGGAAAGTTCAAATGGAATATCAAGGACAAGGGACAATAACAAAATGTCTTGTAGAAGTATTGTTCAACGACTGTAAATTCAACTCAGTACCCGTGATGCACCCAGAACCAGGCCACTCAGCCACGAACTCTAAATACTACACCACGCGGCAGTAATATCGACGTGTCGAGATTGTCACACTAATCTACTATCGTGAATTCGAAACCTAGCTGGTACCGAAGAGTTTTCGTCTTTCTTTTTCGTTGGTAATATACAAAAAATGGGAAAAAAAATCCCAAATACGTAAATTTCGCACAAGAAATCTAGAAAACTGGATGTGTTATGCTATTTTTGTCAACCTTCATTGAGATAAAGACTATGAAAAGTTTTATTCTCTTAATGATACTTGCAATTCCCCTTTCTAGTTATTCCTTGATGGTAATAAATGTGGTGTATCAGGAAGTCAAAGAAACCAACGTCTAGCAAACAAGCTAAGTGACGATGATGGGTATGTTACATTTATTAGTTATATTTATGAAAAAAATAGAGGTAATGTAATAATTATTACGACTATGCTATCTATTACTAATGAGTATCACATGAAAATTGCCATTAAAAAAGTAAATCCAGTTAGGAATCAAAAATGTACTTTTGTTTTTAACTATCCGTTATGTTATATACGTAACCTTAAGCTATTTTTTATATTTACATAAATCTAATTGAATATAGGCCACATATTCTGACTTCGAAAATTTGTTCACTACGATGATATAAAAGACAAGCCTTTACTTTTTATTTACTTACAGTTCTTTTTTTCATCTGATTCCAATTAAGTACAGTAACGGTTGAATGAACCGACGTAAAGGAATTTCCATGCGCCAGTGGTATAGTATTTCCCGCTTTATCCGAAACCATTCCCGTAAAAGTATACACCATTGCTAAGTTCGCTGTCCAACCTTTGTAATCTGGATGAATTAGGACTCGTTCTATTGGTAAAATATTGCTCGTTATCAGATTCGAACATAGTTTTAGATCCAATGATAACGAAAGATCCAGAGAGCTCTGGTTGTACCATATTATTTTTTGGCAACCTTCATTGAGATAAAGACTATGAAAAGTTTTATTCTCTTAATGATACTTGCAATTCCCCTTTCTAGTTATTCCTTGATGGTAATAAATGTGGTGTATCAGGAAGTCAAAGAAACCAACGTCTAGCAAACAAGCTAAGTGACGATGATGGGTATGTTACATTTATTAGTTATATTTATGAAAAAAATAGAGGTAATGTAATAATTATTACGACTATGCTATCTATTACTAATGAGTATCACATGAAAATTGCCATTAAAAAGTAAATCCAGTTAGGAATCAAAAATGTACTTTTGTTTTTAACTATCCGTTATGTTATATACGTAACCTTAAGCTATTTTTTATATTTACATAAATCTAATTGAATATAGGCCACATATTCTGACTTCGAAAATTTGTTCACTACGATGATATAAAAGACAAGCCTTTACTTTTTATTTACTTACAGTTCTTTTTTTCATCTGATTCCAATTAAGTACAGTAACGGTTGAATGAACCGACGTAAAGGAATTTCCATGCGCCAGTGGTATAGTATTTCCCGCTTTATCCGAAACCATTCCCGTAAAAGTATACACCATTGCTAAGTTCGCTGTCCAACCTTTGTAATCTGGATGAATTAGGACTCGTTCTATTGGTAAATATTGCTCGTTATCAGATTCGAACATAGTTTTAGATCCAATGATAACGAAAGATCCAGAGAGCTCTGGTTGTACCATATTATTTTTGGCCATTTGACTGTAAAGTTAACTTATAATTATGATTTTACTATCTATTTTATGAAATCAGAATGACAAGGAAATAACATGTTTACCTGATAATAGGTAATCGCTACAGCCCATAACCTACCTAAATCTATCCTGAGCACATAGGCAACATACGGCCCTACTAGTAATTGGTTCAACAATTTCTTCCACACAACATATTAATCAGTGTACTCCTACTTTACTTTTTATTTTATTGTAACTATTTTCTTTCTTTTTATCTTACCTTTTCCTCTTAAAAAAGGCTCTTTCTAGATGCAATAACGTAGATTGAAATATTTTATGCATGCATTTTAACAAATTTTAAAATGCATCCAAAATTATTGTAAACAGTAAAATAAAGAGAATGTAAATCGAGAACAAGTAATAGTTTTTTATGAATTCTATAAATTTTAATTATTATACCTATAACAAGGTTTACCAACCACATTTAATATTAAAAATATATGCAGTATGATCCATATTCTCTATTAGAATATGGCTTTCGATTCGTCTACGGTTTCCAACTGCTAGTATTATTTCAATATCAGATGATAGAGATGGATATGTAGAATTTTACACCTTTATGCTAATACCTACTGTACGATAACATATTCTGGCCACATTAGATATTCTAGTTGCTATCTACAAGTTATAAAGAAGTCACTAACAATAGGTAACAGGGGAGCCTTGTGACAGCAAGTAGCAAGGCCTTTGGTCAGTATTAGATAGACTAATATAATAATGACTAAGCTTCGTCGTTCATCGTTGGTTCAGTTTATTTATACGCAACAAGCGAAAGATGGACGTCGTCACAAATGGCAAATAAGTCATTATCATCAGTAATACTATGGTTGATTATTAAATCCACAAGAAAACGATGTAATAAACCATAGTAGAATGATTATAAGTTGTACTTGAGCTGTCTCGTGCTCAGCCTGGAGAGCGACCTATTGTATAGAAGCTATTCTTATACATATTTTTATATATTGATTTAAGTGTACTTTTTGTGAACATATAATATATATGTTTTAACAAGGATAAAATGAAAAATATAGACTAAGCATATTCAGAGTATATACCAAAACATAATACTAACAAACAGTGAGCAGCAGTAATAACTACGTTGTCATGAATAATGGCACCCGTACAATTTCTCCTTGATCCATCGGTAAACATTACTCTGGAAACAACAATGCAAATCTCTGGTAACTTAGTTAATAAAAACTTAGTTTAATCTTTTTTGTTACCTACCTTCGTACCTTGTTAACGGTAATTGGTTATAATAACTAAGATATGCACTAAGAATTCATCGTAATAATCTTTTGCTAAACAATCTTTATAAACTCCATGGTAGGCGGATAGATTAACAGCCTTGTCGCCCCTGCCATAATAAAAAAATCCATATGCAGCAATAGAATCTATACGTGGTCTCGATATTACAAATGAAAAAATATACGGAAGTACCTATCAATTGAATATAGTTAGAAATTATCATTTGATATGTATAAAACAACAAGAAAAGAAATATTTCTGATATTTTCTTACTGTTATTATCGTTGAATCGAGTATATATAATAAGACAAAGATATTACTCTATTAGAGCCACAAATGAATAATGTTCATCTGGGACCGGGACATTTGTAGTACTGTCTTTGTGTGGTTGCTTCTGCAGTTGATGATGAGATTCCTTCTGATGTTGGTCCTGTTCCGTAATCTGATGGTGATGATGTTCTTTGCTGTCATGTTTCACATATATAGTTCCTGGAGATAAGATAACATATGTGTGATTTATTACCGTGTCATAATCACGAAAGAACAATTATTGTAGTATATATATATGTATATATATATATATATATATATGTATATATATATATATATGTATATATATATATATGGACTTAACAAAAAGCTACATCAAATGATTTATATAATTGATCAACATTCGAAAATGCACAAAACTGAAATACTCGCTTTTAAACTACAAGGTTATGACAAAGGAAAAGAAAAAAATTACAAGGCAAAAGAAAGAAAAAAAAAACTTGTATAAGTGTGTATTATAAACTGCATACAATTGTTGTAATGGAATAAACTCTAGCAAATATTTTTGTAGGGGTAAGATTATTTACTTACACAGAATAGATTTATTCAGATGATGACGATGATAAATATTAAATACGTTTTTCACCTTACCATTTTTATTTTGACAAAAGACCAACTGAACATTGATCATAAAATGGAATGCTGCAAAACAAACATATTCGAATTTCGGAACTAATTTCATTTCTATGAATGTTTCTTATTATTACGTTCACTTCTAATTAAAACTTCAATAGAATCCGATAAACCATATGACGTTTCTGTGCTATCGATGAAAAGTTGGAATTATTACAGAAATCAAACGTTCATATAAAATTAAAATGCAACGTGTAATAAAACGAACATATTCTTATAATCGATATCATGTTCTACATCAGATTTTCATTATTTAGATATTTGAAAGACACATGACACCTTACAAAATAGCTCATAAATGTTGGTTTAGTTATTTTCATAAAAATCAGTAAAATTTATTTTAAAATGTTATACCAATTTACATTAAATTACTAAAGATATAATGACTTATAAATTCATAAGCATATTTGTCCTTAGTATTGTAATTATAGTCTAAAAGTTCCAATAATAATGGAAATTAAGACAGAAGTGTAGATGTTTTCTTGTCTTATTCTTTTATTTCACGCCTATTTAAAAACTATTGTCGACTACTATACCACGTACACGGTATAACATTTACTCAACAATTTGTTAAATGATTCGATACTTGTACTTTGTACTTGAGAAAATTTAAATGAAAAGACTGCCATTATAAGTTCTAGGAAAACTGATATCAAATTTAAACAGCTTTCTTCTTTCATTCTTGGTAATTTTGTATCATGTAAAATCGCAGAACTTATCCACTAAAATTTAACATTTACGTAATGAAAATTGCAATTTTTTCCGTTAATATATTATATATAATTTTAGTAAACTGTACTACTATTACTACTACTACTACTAATTTCACGATCACTATTTTTATAAAACTTTGTATACATTTCTACCAACGTTTCTCGTAACTTAATTTGAAAACCCTTTATATATATATATACAGTCAAACTTCAGTGTTTAATCCGTTTAATCAGTTAATCTGTTAGAAGTAACTGACCGAGCTGAAGTTTAGTCCTCTCGGGCACCCTCCAGTCAGTTGCTTTCGCGCCCAGGGTAACGGTCCAAGTCAAGGCTCCCTCTCGGAATCCCTTGTGCTGGGTACTAATTAATAAAGGTGTCGGCTGAGTGCCCTAATCGCTCCGCCACTTTTCAACCCAGTGAAGCTGTAAAAGCCGTCAGGCTAACAGTGGCCACAGACATAAAAAAAACTTCAGCAATCAGCTGAACATATTATAACGGCTATGAAATCCTGTATAATAACGGGTGGATATAGACGGATCGCAATTACTGTAGTTAACGCATTGAATTTTAGAAATCGAAAGTGACGCCAACAGTTTGGATATTATCGGTTTGGCTTTTATTTTAAATATTTCTATATATCTGTCTGATGCCACGAGACTTGTATGATTTCTATTTTTGATTCGATTCTATTTTTGAGTCTCTTAGTTGTCTAGAAGTATATGTTAGAACAAAGAAGAATAGAATCTTAAATTTTATTACATGCATGCCAATCTGCCCAATAAAGATAGATATGTTATTTGAAGAAAATTCCATTGTATGCAAAAATTCAAACAGGAAATCCGTTACTACAAGTATAAATTAACCACACGGCTACTACGCCATTAGTCTGACATCCTAACGGCTAAAATTAATAACATATTAAATACAAAAATGATTAAGATACTCGTATTAACCTATATATTTTCTTCATTTATCTCTCTCATTTACTTCTCATTCGTTGCAGTGAAATTTTAAGTGTTATGTTAGACATAGTGACTTTTAAACAAAAAATTGTTTTAACTTACGTGTCGATAGTACACACCCTTATTTTTTTATAATCAATATACCGAAATACTATTTGTTAAGCATCACTAATAATAATCTTTCAATAATCTTTATTTATTTCAACTTACATAACTTAAATTAATTGCTTTATGATCTACCAAACTAGGTCAGCCTGTGTCTTGGGGATCACATTCCAAATGATCAATTGTAAAGTGAAACAATAATTATATTTCTTTAATATTAACAAGTAAAGCGGGGGTTGGATAGTTTAAATATATATCTGTGGTCATAGATTACACAATGATAAATACATTTGCTCAGTATGACATTAATATAGGTATAATCGCCAAAAAATGCTCTTTCATTTGTTCATATCAGGATAACTACATACAAAATATTACAGTTGTATTTCAATACAACATTATTCAACTAATTACTAATCAGATTATGATAACTTTTATATTTCAACTTTTGGCGATTATACCTATATTAATAAGTCATACTGAGCAAAAATGTACTTATCATTGTCTGATCTATGACCACGGTTATTCTGTTCGCGTAGCGTGTGTGTGGTGCAATTTGTAAATATATGTATATGTTGCGTATTTGAGAATGCTATAGCGCAAGCTTTTTAACGATTCAGGTAAAGTTAAGAGGTCTTCAGTTTCTTGGTAGTCTAATGTAAGAAGCCAAATTGTCAATTTTAATTTGCACTTATATGATAATTTTGTCACTTATTAGTCAATTAGTGAATGTTTATTATTTTGTTGATTTTATTATATACATGTATTATATATATAGTTGATTTAGACATGTAATCAAATTGTTTCTGAAGCATAGATAGGAGGTATATAAAAATATTATAACTGATTCCATTCCAGTTCAGTTTTTTGAAATTTCGCGTTGATTTTGTGATATTTAAATCATTTATTTGAAAAGTTTTAAAAATTACATTAGTAAAACTTGAACTGAGCAGTGCGAAGTAGAACGTTATAAAATGTATCGTAATTTTCGACAAACTTCGTGCGCTCCAGAAATTTGTTTCTATTTTATATTCATCATAATTTGCAGAGATATTCGCTTGGAAACGGCAGATTAAGGATTGTAAACTGTTTCTTTAACAACAAAGATTTTACTAAAATAATCTAGGTCATTCTTATTTACAGCTTAGTATTTTAACTTTATTCTTCTTAAGTTGAGACAATGAAACCGAGATGCTAATAAGATAATATAGAGAAATATATAGAAATATATAATAATAAAAATAATAATAGAATATAAGACCTTTGATAATTTGTAAAAAAGAAAAAGAAATGTAAATACCACCAATATTATGAGGGTACTTTGACATTGCCCATACTACAGAATGCCACAGTAAGATTCAGCATAGGATGTGGGTAGTCGCAATATTGAGTATCAGAAACATAATTTGTATTCCGCCGGTAGTGAAAGACAAAATAGCTAGTCCATTATATTCCAACTACAACATAAATGGGTCGGCAGTTTAGAAGAAGGACCATGCCTTCACATAATATCAGCGTGAAATAGCAATGTGATGCTGCTGTGTTTTGCATAGGCAGTATCAGGACACTCAATTATAGGTGACAAAGTTATCACAGTCCTGAAATTTGAATATGCATGTACATTCTTCATTCATCTTCAATCATTGCTGAGTAGGGATGTAGAAGTCGTGGACCACAATCGCTTACCATCGTTTGAGCTGGGCGCCCGTGTGTTTAATCATAGTGAAATCTGTTACTTTGAAATTCTTAATGGATTTCGCATGCTGGTCACATGGCAAATGAACCGATGTATGATTAATAATTATAAAAATCGCTATTGTACAGCTACTTATATCTTTGTTATTGATTGCAGTTTCAGAAGTGGTGGTGGCCATTTTTACCAGTTCATTGTATTGTATTTGAAGCTACGCGATATGTTACCATACAATGTAATGGAAAAACCTTTTTTATGTGTAAGATATTGTGATCGCTTATTCACTATGATTTATTATCTAGCTATGGAAGTAAATTATACCGTACTCTATTATTTCATACAATAAAATGGCAAAGTATTGGCTACATCATTTTAAGAATGTTGCACCGTTTAGTTAGGACGTAACCTGTGATCGAGGTCGTATGTTAAAATAACAATGCGAACAAGCAATTTGCACACGTTGTATCTAATATAATGTTAAAATATAATGTTATTATAAAAAGAGATTCTTAATAACTGACCTGAAATACAAGTTTGCCGCCTAACTAGGGAATCAGTCTCTCATGTTAGCTTGAGCATATTTTTTGTATAAAGTATTATTTATAAACTTGACTGTGTAGAAAATACATTACATATTATTATTATTATTAACTAGTGGGATCCAAATACATATACATAGTTAAATATTAATTTAATAATAATATGGCATCTGATACGTTACAATAACTTGCTCCTATGGAATCGGTTACTAACGAAATTGATCATGATTTACGTACATCAGAATTACGTATAATACATAGACTGTTTTGATATTAATTTATAGGGAGTACAATATGCTCGTATCTTAGCATATATTAATATGGATTACAACTAACTGCTCTATTAACCTATTCAGTAGTATCAATAGTTTTTAATGAATGAAATGAGATGAAAGTTATTTCTTCAATGGTTTCTCCATCTTATGATGTTAAATTCACGAATTAGCAGTCATAAGTTTAATATATACTGTCCCTTAATAATGAGTTTCGTTATTATTTAGTAGTAAAAATAGTTTTTAATTCTGTTTAAGTTTTCTAGCCAATTTAAGATAAAATATAACTTTAACAATAGTCGATACCTGGAAACTAATAGATATAGTTAAAATCAGATAAGTTGTCTTTAGTTGCAATCAATTTTGATTACATTAATTTTAATTAAAACATCAAATGGGCATGAAATTAAAATCAACATATTCTTTAAATACAACGTTCTTTACGTAAAAAAAATTCTCCCATGCTTTAAAAAAAAATTGGTATTAGCTTTACTTGCTTCCTAAGCTTCAGTTTCAATGTTGTTTACCGAAACTATAAGACTGTAATTATTATCATACATTTGAATGACTTCCTTCCACTTTCATCCACGTTTGTTTACTGATGTGATTATTTTTAATGAAGGACCATGGCACCTATTTTCTTTCTTTATTTTTATTTTCCATTTTATTAAGGATAAGTCTTTCAAGTATCAATTAATTAAAATCTAACATAAAATTCAATACAAAGTATTAAAATACGTGTTATTTTAGAAAAATTAAAACTATTAATTTATCCAAAATAAATATCAACATTTGATTTCTGTGGTAGTTCTAACTTAGCGCTTATATAATACAGACGTCACATAGTTTGTCAGATTACATTGAAGTTTTAATTAGAAGTGAAATAGAAACATTTATGGAAATGTATTATTATATTTTCTGTTTTGTAACGTTTCATTCTATTATCGATGTTCCGTTAGTCTGTTGTCAAAATAAAAATGGTAAGATGAATATCGTATTTAATATTTTATTATAGACTTTAAATGAATATATATGTTCAAAAAAATCTAACCTGGATAAAAATATTTCATAGTTGCACTTTAAGAAGATATTAGGTATTATGTTCTCTTCATTTTGCTGTAAGTCTTGTTAAGTTTAAAACTTATTTTCAAATTATGATGAAATTTACAAACATTTTATTAATGCACAAAGTTTAAATCGAAGTTAAATTAGCTTCGCTTATTTAGGTATTTCTGGATGATTGTGAGGTGTAAAATAGTTTCATACTTGTTTTATTATTGTCTAGACGGACTTTTTTTTAACAATTTATATAAATAAACGAAACTTGATATTAGTACTTATCACAGTTATATTTATTCTGTTACTTCTTATTAAATAACCTATTTTTATTTCTCGACCAATGTTGCCAAACCAATTATCGATGTATGTATTACCGTTTCTTCTTCATAACGTTATCACAACAACCCAATTTATAACACGTACAAGCATTTGTCAAGAGGCACTGCTTATACTAGAGTTTCAGACCAACCACCATACGAACAAGACCTGGCTGTATGGACTAAAGTCCTTTGCCTTTCCCATTAGGGATAAATTAATATCATCATCATCATGCTTATACTAGTAGCCTGAGTGCGTCTGCTTACTGAAGGAATACTGAGAATTAAATAATTAGCAAGATGGCATTCAATTTGGTCCATAGGGCAGCAATATTCATTCTTCGTCGACAATATAAATATTTCTTAGATATAATAATACTAATACTAGTTTTTACAAATGTTTATTTTACCCTAGTGGGTTTTCTGTTGGAGTTTTTCACTAAGTGGGTAGTTATGGTTAATGGATTTAACAAATTTATTTAATGATCCCGCTTTATACACTGTAACAAATTATACAGACCTTAATTTTTACCTTAATTGACTATGGCGATGTGTGCTATTACGACCTGAATTCAGATATCCTTATCAAACTTGATAGCATTCTTCGGTCGATCCGAATTCGATCTATAACTTTATCGAAAGTATAACCATGTGTCTACTTATCGCTCTCAACTAAATTGGCTTCCCATTCATCTGCGGCGAAATCTACGTGCTTTCACTGCCCTTTATTCTATCCAACTCCTCCTTCTTTACCTACTTTCAATGCCTTGGCTCTAACCACTACAAAAACCTTCGCTCGACCAACATCTTTTTACTTCTGTATCCTCATAACTCTAACTTTGTCGACTCCACCTTCTTAGTTCAATCCGTTCTTCACTGGAACGCTCTTCCTCAAGGAATCGGGGCAGTTACGACGCGTTCAAGGTTCGATAGCTATTTCTGACCATATTGGCAGAATCATCTAAATATTAGATAACTATGTATTTATATGTATTTGTATATACATGTGGCATTTAAAGTTTTTAGAACCGGCCAGTTAGAAACATTGGCAATAAAAACTTCTTTTAAATTTCGATTATAGAATTCTCATTTCTTTTTGTGATTTGGCGGAAATTCCAAAAGTCTCGAACATTTCGGTGTCAGGAAGCTTTGCACCAGATGGATTCCCTATACTTTGTCTGAAATATAGCAAAATGTTAGAAAAGTTCAACAGGGGTGACTCGAATGCTGTATTTCACATCGTCACAGGTGATAGAAGCTGAATATATTGCTACGAACCTATAACCAAAAGACAATCAGCTCAGTGGATGTTTCCTTTTGAGCATCGGCCTACTAAAGTAAAGAAAGAAAGAAGTCGAGGAAAAAAAAATATTTCCTCGTTCATTTTGTTGGAAATGTCGTTTCACGACAGTTGTGCTGGTGGATGGAAGGACAGTTACCGCAGACTGGTATGTTAATTGTTGTTTCCCGATCTTGGAAAATGTTCGACAGCAGCGCCCTCAAAGCAGGATTCTCCACGAAAACGCTTCATCGCATTCCGCAAAACAAACAATTGAGTATTTTACAGGTGTCGAGATAATGAGTCATCCGCCATATAGTCCTAACCTGGCACCCTGTGACTTTCATTTCTTACCAAGAACCAAAGATAAACTTCTAGGTATTCGCTTTTCGAGCCCTGAAGATGCGATGGGTGCGTTTGAAAATGCCATAGAAGAGACCCCTAAGAAAGAATGGGCCCTGCTTTTCTCAGTGGTTCCATCGAATGCGAAGGTGTATAGAGACGGAGACTGCTTCGAAAAAGAATAAAAGTATTGGCAACTTTCTACATTGAGCTGTTTTTTTATTTTCTAAAGACTATCAATGTGACCTAGGTACTATACTATACATAAGTATGTATGTATTTGTTATAAATATTCAATAACATATTTATTTTATATCACGCAATTGGTGGAGAATGCTTTAAATCCTTGTTTATACATGACTATATGAAGCTTAATGAATAAATGAATAAAATAAACAATAAATAAAATAAATAAGAATAATAATTAGAAAAATATATTCCTATCAGGGTAGAAAGAACTAGTGATGGTTTCACAATGGTAGAACCAATGTGCAGTTTATTTCTAGCTCCAGCAGACATGAAGTGTAAAAAAAGCAGTATAACACTGCTGCGTTTCATGAGGCATTGAATGTAAATGTTTCTTTACAGATAAAAACTACGACTAATACAATATCTTGGACTGACAGTTGGTCGTTGTCGTCAGAAGAGCTTGAGGTAATCGTCGTAGTAAACTTAACATGTATAATTATTTTTCTTAATAATAATATTAACTGTTATAGGGAAGATATCACAATAAAAAAAAGTTACGAATGACCCAAAGGATTTTTGTAAGCTCTGAAGATATACTGGTTAGTAAACAATATATTTTAAGATCAGAATATATTATTCATAATGTAAAATACAAATGATAATATTATTTCGATTATGATCGATGCCTTCTATCCATATTGTCCTCTCCTTCTTAAATTATTTCCTTATGTAAGATCAAATAATATATCTGAAAAATTAAAAGTTAATAATAATAATTACAAGAAACAATTTGCAAGCTCACTCAGAAACGGAAAGCAACCATTTGTACTTCACAAATACTAATCTCGGCGGCTTGAAACTAAACCAAAACCACGTGACTCGTCAACCAAATAATGGACTATTCGGCCGTAAATAAATGTACATAATGTTTTTTACTGTATGTAATGTTTCTTCCCTTGTTTTCTTGTGAAGAAGATGTGCGGGGAACGATAATGAATGATGATAACAACGATTTTTCGTTTCATTACAGGCTCCTCCTGCAACAAAAGCAATAAACCACGTACGTTCCATATTCAACCAAATGAAAACTATGTAAACTATAAAATAAATAATATTTTTTTTAGTTAAATATATAATTATATTGCCCTTCAAAAGAAGTTAGTTATCTGATTGTTCAAAGACTAAGTCAAATTTATTATAGCCTCGGTGAACGAACAAAATTCGAATGTACTATTACATGTGATGAACATTTCTTATTAACTCTTCCAGCGTAATATCTTGTCTATGGAGGATTACATGATCATTGATGTACAAACGTGCAAAAGACTGGTACTGAAGCATAGCCTCCAATTCGGTAAGACTTGGGATGGGTTAATATTTTTATTTTAGTACATATAACATTTTACAATGTTTTCTTATATTTCAGTCAATGAAAACAAAACTGTTTGTTACTCTTTAAAAAAGCCGAATATAATGCAAGTAAGTCTAATTTTAATTACAAAATTTAATCAACAATTTAAAATTTATACGAGCATACAGTTCATTTGTCCACAATTCTGATAGTAAATTCTGTAAATGCTACGGCCCATGACATCTACATCCGTCCTTAAAGTTGCAGATGTATTCTTACACCAGAGGACTGAGTTGGATTTTCTCGTTACCTGTAAATCTATGGTCCTAGAATCCCTAATCTCACCGGCATATTGTATGGGCACGGTCCCCTTCCCCCGTCGAGTCAACCCATACATCAAGAAGCAAGAAACTTGTTGTAACTTGGATCTACCACCATCCAAAAGTTATCTAAAGTGCATCTTACAGATAATAATAATAAAAACTTCCTTATTTATAAATACACTAGTAGATTTCGCGTTATCAACTGGCCGTTAGTGTCTCGTTCGTTAGACTGCACGATGTATCACGTGCAGGTGAAGTCGATATTTGGAGAATACACTTCCGAGGCGAGCTCTTTACGAGCCCACCCGGAGCGGCCTCCTCGGGCTGGCCACAGAGTGCCTAAGGCTGGCCGTTTAGGTTCCTCTTTGCTTCACCATGTGTAATCAAGCCACGGTTACTAAGCCAAAGGTTACTTTATATACCTTGCATCTCATACGGATATCTCAAATACATGGTACATACATATTTTTTTTTTTTTATTTTTTATTTTATTTATTTATTTATTTTCACCACAACTAAAATACATAGAATAATTTTTACATAATAGAAACATGTTCTCCTTAATAAAAACATTAGTACATAGTCGTGGCTCACTGATGCCTGCAGTAGGTATTAAAAAACCTGTAAATCACAGGACATCAGGTCACCATTCCGCAGAACTTACGTATACAAAGAGTTCAGTAAAGTTTGCCAAATATTCCATGAAAATTAAATTAAAAGTAAAATAAACAATCAATTAACATTAGGAAGCAATAACTAGTTATAAGACTTATGATAAATAGGCTTATTACCTTATTAAAATATGTGAAAATTTTTAATAAATCTAAAATATACATAATTAAAATATATTAAATAATTAACAATCTAATTAACTTAATTTAAAAAGAGCGCCCAAACACTTGTTGTGTTTTGAAATACTCGCTCACGTATTGAAGCGTACATATGTGTTTGCGAGTGTAATAGTGTCTCATGTTTGTGATATAATATATACTTTAACATAAAATTATTAAAACTATTAAGAGATCACTTCTAGGAATTTCTCAACGTCAATGTAAGTTTGTTCAAGCAGCCATTCATGAAGAACACGTTTTAAGTTGAACTTGTTTAAAGCATACAATGACAATTTCTTATTAAGTTTGCTGTATAAGTAAGGACCTCTTATTCCTATTGCCTCCAATTTTCCCAGTAATATCGGAATAGAAACTGTGTCGAAGGCCTTGGTTAAATCCAGGAACATACCGATGCACTTTTGACCTTGGTCTAGGTTTTGTACTATATGGTCGACTAAGTTGTGTACAGCGTCTGTTGTTGACAAACTCGTCCGGAAGCCAAACTGGTTACGGGATAATAAATTATATGTCTCCAAATAGGAAACCAACCTCTTGTTAATAATTTTTTCGAAGATTTTAGACAGGGCTGGTAGTATAGAAATTGGTCTGTAATTTTCTGTACAGCTTCTGTCTCCAGATTTAAAATAGGACATACAAGTGCTTTTTGAAAACGTTTGGAAACTTGCATACTAAAATATTTATAAACTGTCTAATATGTCTATGCTTTTTACGAGTATGCTGCGCGAAGATTCGTCCTTTCTTATGTATATGCGTCCTTGTTTCACCCAGACAAATTTAATACTTTTTTCTTTTGCCTTAAGACGCACCGCCGCATGTAGTGCCTTGTTTGCCGGCGAAGATGTTCTGACACATAAACCGGTACTCTGGGACCTACAAAGCCTAGTATTCCCGTATTTAGTTTTTGTTCAGGATGATCACGGTTATAGCTAATAACTGCAGAATAAAATTCGTCACGGCAGCGAGGGCTTCGGAATTTAGCAATAATTGTTCGTGGTCTTTTACTATCCTTATTTATTTTTGCTACCCTTGTACAAGTAAGAATATCGCAGTCTTCAACCTTGTGTGAAATTGCTGCACCTATATCCTTCAGAATCTTAACAGGATTTTCGGATACCTTCTCTGGCAAACCTTGAATTTCGATGTTTGATGCTCGTAGATGTTGCTCTAAGTTGTTCAACCGTCCAGACAGAGTAGAGATCGATGACTCCAAACCAACACACTTTAAGCTTAGGCTCTTATTTTCATCCTTCATAGAATTAATTATTTCTTTTAAGTCCCTATTCTGGCTTTCGAGAATAGTTACGTGTTCGTCGAAGTGTTGTTTTAGAATCCCCGGTAATTCGACCTCCAACTGTTTACGAAGGATGCCAGGCAAGTCCACCTTAAACTGCTCTCGTAATATTTGCGGTAGCTCGCTACGCAGCATAGACACTATGAGTTTCCCAACTTCCGAATCAGTAACAGGACTTTCATTTTCGGTATCACAAGCCGTCACAGAGTTTATGAGTGCATTTCCCACTACGCACAAAGAACCAACAGGGTGCTGTCTGTAATTCTACATCTATTACTTTGGCAATTAGGGCACAACCATGCACTCTTTGCTTCCCGATTGAATTTCCGATACGCTGAAGATGTAATATTTACGCATAAGTAATGAAATATTCGGTCGCAAACGGAACATATAATCTTTTCTGAAAGTTTAACACCTTTATTGCAGCCGTCGCACAAGCTCATTGTAGTTTTAAAGATGGCTGACAATACCAGAATTTGGGCTGAAATTGACACGAATTGCACTTGCACAAGATTGTTTATACACTTTTAAGAAACTTCGTCATTTAGCACACACGGAAAAAACTATTTTTATTAAAATACAGTAGACAAAACAATTTTAATTTATTCTTTAACACGGAGCTCATAAAAGTATACGTCTTTGCGATTTGACAGATTTGAAAAGAGCATACACCTTCCTTAAAGGCCAGCAGCGCAACTGCGACTCCTCTGGTATTATGGATGTCCATGGGCGGTGGTATACACTTACCATCAGGTCAGCTGCTTCCTCGTTTGCTACCTATACTATAAAAAATTGCATAGACATCACAAACACCTATAAGATACTTATATATTATATTTTTTTATGATAGCAGGACGAACGTGCACATTTCAGCTGATGGTAGGTAATAACGTAAAATTCGAAAGCATTTGTTGGAAGTAGCGTCAGCAGATTCACTACATCGATATATTTACTTTTAGATATGTATGTATTTATAATCATATGTATATATAATTGTATAAGTATTTAAATGTACTGTATGTTTCTTTTTTTCTTTATTATTATTCATCTGTCCCTACCTTGATTTCTCTGAACCTTCCCAAGGTTGACTGGCAGATAATGCCTTAGGCATTAAGTCTGCCTTTGTGCATATGTTAGTTGTACAAAAGTTTATAAATAAATAAATAACTGCAAACTAAGACATTTTCATCCATCCTCAAGAAAGAATCAGGAGGCACATATGCGTTATAACCTGAAGACTGTAATTGAATGACTCGTTACCTGTGATATCCGGATACCTATACTTACGGAACGAAATACAGCAGAGTTGTGATGCTACTATGTGAGGTCCTGCTCTTTGCTCGGTTGAACCAATCCATTCATGTTGTAGCTAGAAACTAACTGCAGCGTAATTCTACCACTGTACATAGTCCGAATAATAACCTTGACCATAGACCAGAATTATGACGGAAATATGAACATAAACCTACTGTGTTTCAAAGGATGGGTAAAACCAATAGAAATCTAGTTAACACAATTTCTTTACTGGTGATGTTTATTAATTAAAAAAAAAATCTAGGGTAACTCCGGGGCACTTTCAATTTATCGAAATCAACTTGTAGCTGTGGCAACTGGTGAAATTTCAAATGACGGGGAACATATCATTGCCGGCACAAAGATAAGCTGTTACTGCCCTTGGATTACTGAAAATCTACCGTAAGTTTAGTTATTTCAATAAACGAGATCAAGTAATAATCAGATAATTTATAGTAACACATTTAATGGGATCCTATCAGATAGGTAGGTACGTGTCTCCGTAGAGCGAATTTGTTGCGATATTTATCCTGATACTTAAACTCGTTTTTAAAATATTGAAGGGAGACTTATAACTCTAATAACTACAACTCTCCTTTTCATATGGCAATTGAAAATATTACAATGAAAAAATGAAAACAATACAATCAAATCATAGACAAGACAATTACTTTATAGGTTAGGTAGCACTAATCTCCTTACAAGATAATTTAATGAGCTCTGTTTAGGAGATTTAGTCCAATAATATATATCATCTTAGGTTAGTGGGCAAAAACTCGGTAAGTACCTAGTACTCACGAAAACAATACACACTCATACACATGCACTTCACACAACAATTTATCGATATTTGTGATCAATAGATGCAACTCTGGCACCCAAGATACATAAAGCTTGAATTAGTTTGAAAGATTTTTTTTTACGCATTAACTTGTCTGTTTTCGTGTATTAGCAAATAAAGCAAATTTATTATATTTTTATTATTTATTACTGTAAGTATTTTATAATTTATATTGTTGTAGCCTTTTCCTAAGTATTGTTAAAATTATATATTTATATTGCAGTGGTGGCGACCCAGAGTTTAACTGTTGTACCAATTGCTGTGAAGGAGTACAAGATATCAATACAGAAAAATATTTTTGACGTAATTAATACACGCAGAAAATTGTCGACAGTAAATTTTATCATTTATTTTCCTCTTATTTAATCTCAAATTCTTATACTTCTTTCTATTACATTGAGAGCAACAACCGAGCACACACTTCACCTGATGGTAAATTATTCCTGCGGCCCATGACATCTATAATCATCCTTGCCAAGGAATCATAATACAAATGCGTGTCACTCTCGAGGACTGAGATGGAATGCCTCGTCACCCGTAAAACGGTCTCCGGATCCCTGCACTCACCATACGAAACACAGCAATATTACGTTGCTATTTTACGCTGGTATTCTGTGAGGGCGTGGTCCTACCCCGGTCGGACAGCTAGAAACAAACTGTATTGTAGCTCTACCACTGTCAAATAATAAAATTTCTATAAATGAGTTACCAAACAGTGTGCATCCGGTGATAAATGATCTTTACAGCTCATTAACATCCACAATGAAGAATTAAAAAGTACTATCATCGTCACCGTTAAAGGCTAAAATGGTAGCCTCGTTACCAGTAATTGGACCACAGTTATCTTTCACGTACCGTAGAAAATTAAAGCGTGGCCTTGTGCGGTCCAGCCAACTACGAGTACTCGAGCTACAGTTAATTTTTAAATTAAGTGTACTTTTATTACGTATATTATTTATTTGTTTATTTTAAACATTTTTTTTTCGGGCTATACAAATTTTTCACAATACCGGGAGTATTAGGTTGAAAGATACAATTGAGTTTTAATCTAATTTTGTTATAATCTATACAGATATTAATATCTAAAATGTAAAAACGCCTTATAGAGATAACAATAAATAAAAGAAAGGAATTAATCATCAATGCAGACCTTTAAAACTACCAAGTCCATTGTGTGAAAAATTTAACATATAGTATTTGGCCTGACATCAGGTAAGCATAACGTTCAATAGGCATAATGCCGCGATCATTCCGTAACTGTTGCAGGTGTGTGATGGAGTAACTGGGGTCGTTACTCTATCACAATACTTATTGCTCGAACAGTTTTTACCAGTACATGCATAGCGTTTCGACAATTACTATAATAGAATAAATTATAAATAAATTTATAGCGTCAAAAGCCTTATGGTTTACGGTACGGTCTGCCAAACTTAAGGTCGTAGGTTCGAATCCGCCATTCGACTATTGTCCTGAACCATCTCCTAGCACAATAATTTAAGCTTTGTTCGAGTGGTTAACGGAAATATTAGTAATTATAGTAACGATAACATTCTTTTTTTTTTTACAAGAAATTACTTGTTTGAGAAATAAAGATACCACAGAACTCTTGCGGATACAGATATGGATATCGCTTGTAATAATATATTCTGCATATTATAAAGCGATCTCTTTCAATGTGTTAGTAAAACCATATCGGTATAATCGGCCTTTTAACAGTTGTAGAGTTACACTGCAGTTTCTAGGCAGTTTCTAGGCTAGAAATTCTAGCCGCAGAATGATTAGGTCCGCTCGACTGGGGAAGAACCACGCCCTCACAGAATACCAGTATAATGCTGCTGTGTTTCGTCTGGTGAGTAAAGGCATCCGGAGACCTTTATTACTGACGGTGACGAGGCATTTCTTCGCAATCCTGAAGGCATTGCATCTGCATTATGATTCCTTATCAAGGATGAATGTAGATGTCATGGGCCGCAGGAATCACTTGCCATCAGGTGAACTGCGTGCTCGTTTGTTACTCTCAATGGAATAAAAAAAACATCAATGAATGTGTGTGTTATGCGTATATCTTGTACCCTTGCACACTAACACTGCACCTAAACCTTCCTCCGCTCGTATATTAAGCTATGAAATGAAACGACAAATGCTTCTGGGGTTTGCACGAATGGTTATGGTCCCATAGTATCCTGCATATTTCAGGTCATCTAGTAACAACCAGACGATATTCCGTCTGTCGTAATAAACAAGGCATGGCACAATTGTTATTAATAACAATAAACTGATATTTATTACAACTGTACTAATGAGATTTTTTTTTAATTATAACATGTTTACGACGTGGGACGTAATAAACACATTACGTAAATAGTTTTTAAATGACGATACAATTAGTATATAAAGAAAAAAGTGACTTTGATCGTATAGTTTAAATACATTTTAATTTTTTCAAAAAGTTTACTATCATATTAATTGCATACATACATGTAAAAATTATTTTGAAGCCGAAATAAAAAGTATATAAAGATGCACGCGGAGCAAATATAAAAACGTTTAAACTTTTATTACAAAGATAAAAAATACAATTTTATTATGCAAATCCCATGTCTCTGAAAGTCTCATAAAGAAACTGGAATAAGAATAGTAAACCAGCGCAGAAACATTCATTTAAAACAAAGTCGAAATAAAGCCAGTTGTTTTGCTTTGTTAACCTTGGAAGCGATTTCCTTGTTAATTTTACGGCTAAGTGCTGATTAAAAGAAAGTCCCTTTACAATTTTAATTATATTTATGTAAATACAATTAATGTGATGTACATGTTATTCTTTCATCATCGATAATCTAATCCAACGACACTTGTTGGTTTTTATTCTAACAATTACATGAACTGTGCACAACACATTAATAGTATCGTAATTATATTTGCATATAGGTATATATATATAACTCTAGGAGCACTTAAAATAAATTCAAGATTACACCAGGGATAGGACTCAGTTTTGCTAGCATACCGCTCCTACCATGTACTCGTCGGTGAAGGAAGGAATTTATCGTGAGGAAAACCAACACACAGTTCACCTGATGGCAAATTATTTCTGCGACCCATGACATCTACATTCACCCTTGACTAGGAATCATAATGCAGATACGTTGTAACCCTTGAGGACGGAGATGGAATGCCTCGTCACCAGTAATAAAGGTCTCTGGATCCCTACACTCAGCAGGCGAAACACAGCAGCATTATGCTTCTATTTCACGCTGGTATTCTGTGAGGGCGTGGTCCTACCCTGGTCGAGCTGACCCATTCATTCTGCAGCTAGAAACAAACTGCAGTATAGCTCTACCACTGTCAAACAAATCCAGATCAAGTGACATTGTCATCTCTTAGAACTAACATTGAATGATTATTATCATTATATCATTATTTGTAATTACTAATCAATAATTTCTAATGATATTATTATCTTATAACAGAGAGTATTTATTTTTAACTTCTAAACAGACTAAAATTTGGAATTAAAGGTTACATAACAGTGATTTGAACAATAACGTCAATATAAAAATACTTTGAACTGTACAATACATGTTTTACTTTGCAAAACAAATTATACCCTATTTAAGTTTATAGTAGCTAGTTTAAAGTGTGCTCTTAAAAACGTTTTTTTCAACTTGAAGTACTTTGTTCCGTTCACGATGCCATTCCCGCTACTAAGTAGGCACTTGTTTCATCTTTAGTAGAATTCAAGACCGTTAGATGCACATTTAACACTACTATATAGAATTTTAATGAGGTTTTATTTTTATCTAGACTGTATAAATTTATCGTATTAAAGTTTACTCTAGTAATGGTTAACTCAGAATCGTGGTCACTTCTTGTTACAACTTAAGTTTGGCAAGGAAATTATGTTGACTCACTATAGAGCGTTTATTGTTTTTTTTTGGGTAAGTGTGTATGCATTTTGTCTTGTTACCTCTACAGTTTTATCGGAAGGCCCGCTGAGGGAGACAACGACGATTCTGACACGAAGACAGTTGCCGTACCACCGCTGCGCTCCGACCCCTGTGGACGTAGAAAGTTGATGACAGCAGAGAGGGGCCATATACCTTACGATGGCCCCTCATAGGACCATATAGATATTGGTTTTACGTCTGAAACCTATTTATGACATGTGTATTATACGACCACAGTTGAACTGCTGGTAAATGATTCCCACAGCTAGCGCCATCCTCAATAAGTAATCGTACGTGTAGTGTACTTCTGTGGATTAGGACGATTAAAATCCGGTGCTAATTTAAATTGTCATCGCGCGGTTTATTTGGATGTCACATATGTACGAGAATAATTGACATAAATTACGTGACAATAAGTGCTCAACGTTGGAATGAAACGAAGGTTGGTTAAGTCAAAGATTTTCGTTTCAGATTTATGTACACATACAAAAATACGTTTTAGCTTTAGCTAAATACTAAATTAAATATTCTGTTAATTATTTTTGGCCAACATTTTCATATGAACAGGTTTCCTGCGTTCGAGGTGAATGATATTTCTATGATTTTATTTTTGTCATCCACCAGTAATAAGTACTTTGGTTTATTTCACATTCTAGGTGAAACACAGACCGGCTTAAAGCAAGGTCTTCCCCCTGTCAAGCCGACCTATTCGTGTTAGAGGTTAACAAACGAGGCACGCTGTAGCTAGTTTCAAGCACGTGCGTTTTTATACGGCCTATACTTTATTTCAATCGCAAATAATTGGAGGGTATTGCAAATAAAAATTAAGGGTATTAAAAATAAAGTGAACATGTTTTTTTTCCCAAAATAATTTTCTCCTATTTTGAAAATAAATATATAAAACGTAAAATATATTGTAGAGACAAAAACATTTTTTATTTAAAAATTATGAAATGAAACGTAAAAAGATATCTTTTATTAAAATTTACACGAGTTATTTGATTCCGGTATAAAACGTACGATTTTTAATTGCGTTTGGATGTTCATTGAATTTTCTACGTTTTACATTGAATACGAGAGCACAATACACTCAGTAATTCGTCCGAATTGAAAAGCGTCCCAGTTTCAGGTATTTTACTTTTTTCAATTGCAAATGAATACAAATGCAGACTTTATTTTCCTGTATTATTAAATAGTTTATACATTTTTAAATAAAAGTTCGGAAGACAAAAGAGTCAGTATATCTTACAATGTATATAAAAACGTGATTAAAATACTCGTAAGACTTTTTTCATCACATGTTTTCTTTTCATATATTAAAATCTCGGCTTTGTCTGTAATATATAAATAATATATTATACAAAATATATTATACAATTTATTTTTTCCTACAAATACTCATATTAATATTTCATAGTTTGTTTATATTGAATCGTAAACTTTAAAATTATGGACTTATAGTAAAAAGACGAAGAGATTTCTGTTGCCGCCGAAAGCGAATAATTTTTTTTCCGCCTGACATATTTCTGTGTAAACTTTTCAATATGTGTGGGAAAGATTCACCGAAAACCAACTTAAAATAGCAGTAAAACGCTCTTATGTTTCGTATGGCGAGTAGAGATCAACACACATGAGTATCTAATGATATATTCGTGTTAGGTCTAGCATATTCCCTACTTCAATCGATGGAGACCTAATTATCGAATTACCCGTTCCTTTTAATCGCAATCGTATGCCGCCAGAACAAAGGAACTGCGAAGGAAAGTAAATAAGTTCACGGAATGGAGGGAAAGTAAATAAGTTCACGGAATGGAGGGAAAGTAAACAAGTTCACAGAATGGAGGGAAAGTAAATAAGTTCACAGAATGGAGAGAAAGTAAATAAGTTCACGGAATGGAGGGAAAGTAAATAAGTTCACAGAATGGAGAGAAAGTAAATAAGTTCACGGCATGGAGGGAAAGTAAATAAGTTCACGGAATGGAGGGAAAGTAAATAAGTTCACGGAATGGAGGGAAAGTAAATAAGTTCACGGAATGGAGGGAAAGTAAATAAGTTCACAGAATGGAGGGAAAGTAAATAAGTTCACGGAATGGCGGAAAGTAAACAAGTTCACAGAATGGAGGGAAATTAAATAAGTTCACGGCATGGAGGGAAAGTAAATAAGTTCACGGAATGGAGGGAAAGTAAATAAGTTCACGGAATGGAGGGAAAGTAAATAAGTTCACGGAATGGAGAGGGAAGTAAATAAGTTCACGGAATGGAGGAAAAGTAAACAAGTTCACAGAATGGAGGCAAAGTCTTACACCCGGTTGGCCTCATTGTACTGCTTGAGATAGTTTCTCAAGTTTCATCTCCAGTATCAATCCAACCCTAAACTTATTCCTAGTTCTTGCTATAAAGGTCTAAAAATTTTTCGCCCTAAGATTCGCCCAAGCGAATCACTGTCTTTCATAAAGAAGTTGCCACTTGTAAATCGAGGTTAAGCTCGTAGACCTACAACATCTCTTCTCAAATGACGGACGCTCTATCCTGTTTAGTAAAAAATATATATTTTCTTCTTTTTTCAAATTCTCTTCCCGATTAGTATGATAAGAAGGTAATTGTTTTGTAATTGATAAGTAAATACCTTACTAGATAATACTATCAATGAATTTCTTAATTATTGCAAGAACATAGATAATAAAACTAAAAGCAAAGGCTTTGAAAAAGTTTTGTACCAAAACATATTTTCGAATGGCAGTAATTGCAAACTTATTTCAAAACAAAAAAAAACATTATATCTAAAAATTATTAATATAACGATACTTTGGTATTATTTTCTCATATTAAACGGATATTTCAAATATCTAAAATATAATGAATTTATCAAGAATTAAGTTATTATAAATAGCAACAGCAAAACATTTTTACATACAGCTTAACAGGAAATACCGTTTCAAAATTATTTCAATAGATCACAACATGGGAATGAAAAATGGATAATGAAATGTCGGAATTTAATTTTCAGCCCAAGACCACAAAAATTATAATATGAGTGATTTTTTTAAATGTTCCTATTGTTTACGTTAATTGCGGTTATTTGTTCATAGAACAAGTTCATTTTGCATTAAATACTGAAACAAAATGCACTCAGTAATACCACAAAATACCAACAAGTCATGCATTCAAATTGGAACGCGCCCTACTTTTTATTTCAAATGAATAGAAATACTGATTACCGGCTGTATTTTTTATCAATTATGCTCTCTTGCAATCTCGCTGTTATTTACTTTTTATCCAAATATCAATGCTACAAATACCTTAATGGAAAGTTTAATAATATGACTGACGTTTCCCATTCAGCGATTATTTTTATGTAATAGGTGGTAAACGTGCAAGCAGGTCACCTGATGGTACCGCTGCCCATGAACGTCCCAAACACCAAAGGAATCGCTGATGCGCTGCCACTCTTTAACAAAGGTGCTCCAGTCAGGAAAATCCCTTCTTGAAGGATTACTTGAAGTGATACGATTCAGAGGAATCGTATCAGTTCGATAATACCGCTAACGAAAGATGATTGCCTAGCCTATTCGAGATGACGCCTAAAGAGTAAGAGTATCATAAAAGATGCGGACCGGTGCCATACAATGTAGAACACGTGCTCATGAATGGCGGGCAGAAATTTACTTGGACGAATTTTTGGTCTGACCAGCATGGCAACCATGGCAATTACCTTATCAATAAAGCCCATATTTAATAAAGGGTAAAAGCGTTAATATGTTTGTTATTTGCTAATACATATCAAAATGTACACGATGATAGAACGGTGATAACATAAATTGGCATCATAGATGCGTAATATAAAATGATTAACAATAGATCTACTTCAGAAAGTCGGGTACTCCTTTTTTTTTTTTTTTATTTATTTGTTTTTTAACATATTATTTATTTTACCTGACTAAAACTATATGTAGCACGAGGTGCCACGCCTACACAGAATGGCATATTATAGCTGCTGTGTTTCGTGTGGTGATTGAAGGAAACAAGTTGCTCTCTCCAAACATTCCATCCCATTCTCTCGAAGATGTGTCTATATGCTATAAATATTACATATCATTAAGTAAACTGCAGGCTCATGTATCAACTTTAATTAACAAATAAAAATGCATTTGAATTTCTTTGATTCTCTTTAGTGTCAAAAATGCTAAACTAAAATTGCCTTTATAAGAATCCTGTCTCAAGATTAAAGTTTAGACCACCTTGGTTGCACTTCAAATAATCGGACGGTGTGACTTTTTTAAAATTTAAAATAGGTATATTTTTGCTCTCAATTTCTTTGTAAGTGCTTGGTACAGAGATTTTTATAAAACTCACATTTTTTTTAAAGTTCATTCAGAAAGCTCTACTAGATAACTGTAATATTTTATATCAAATAATATCATAAATTACCTACGTAGTAAAAAAACATTTATATGGTTACATACAGTGTAAAAGAAACGATAAACAAAACATTTAAATAGACGAATCGACTTTGAATAACCTTATAATTTCGGTATATAAACGGTCTTGAATGCAGTGTAATTTTAGAACTTAATATGCTAAAATAATAAATAACAGCCTTGAGTTTTATCTATTTTGTATTTCATTACTATACGGCTAAGTTTATTTAAGTTGAGAAAGTATAAGTACGAGAACGTCGTGCTTCCGTCGTCAGTCGCGACGTCGACTTTATGTCAGCTTTTACCCATTTAGATGAAAAAGGAAGATTTTCTACTTAGATTTTCATGCGAGTGAATAATTATTTTTATAATAATACATATTTTTATCTTCCATTCTTTATTACCATAGCGTTTTTGTCTCTACCTACTACCTACCGACTACCGATTATCCCCACTGTATAATCTTAATTAAAATTAGATTAATTTTCTTCATAAGTATGAGATGAGGTAAACAGTACAACGCACCATACGTGGTGTAATTCAGGTGGTAGATAAATGTTCTGGCAGTTTATATCAGAATTTTCGTGTCGTGGTTAAAATTGAAAATTTCACCATCACCATAGATTAGTAAAAATTTAATTTGATTCTTCTAAGCGACTTTTTCCTGTTTGGAGTGGAGTAGTTTTTTTTTTTACTTTTGGTAGCACCGATCTGCTTATTCAAGATACTACAGATAAAGCAACAAAAAATTTTAATTTCGATAAATCACTCATTAAAAGTTCCATTTTTCCTTTGCTATTTAGTGAAATAAACATCAAAGTTTTAGTTAGTACACTTTTATTTCTCTAAGTTTATCATCACCGTATCGTCATCATACATTTGGGATGTTAATTGATCAATTATATTTTTTATCTAAACATATTATTTGATGTAATCCTGCTTTATGGTGCTTTTACGAAATTTAATAATATGTATACCTTCATGTAAAAATATTTAAGAAGTCTACGTCTATTTTTAGATTTGATTTAGCAAAAACTTATTTCAAAGGGGAGAGAGTAACGCAATAAATTAGATATATTTCAGTAGATAGATAAATAAATTAAAAATTTATCTCAGTTTTCCAACAGGAGTAAGATAAGAACCTCATAAGTAATGCGAATGTGTCAGCAAATGTACACAAAGTTGTTCAAATAATTTCTAGTTAAAATTAATTTAAACTTCATGTTATAAAAAGCTCATATACTAGTTTATCAGACTGTTCCTATAAGCATTATGTTGCTTGTTCTAAAATTTACTAATGTTATCTATAAAGTGTCGCCCAGACTATTAAAAATTAAAAAAATATAAACATATCAATAAAATAAGCTTCTTATAAACCAATCGTGTTAGACCTAGAGACCTAACTGCGTTTCAGCTTGAACGCTTAAAGTCACAAACATGAACTTTTTAAAATAAATTTTAAGTAAAAAATATTCAAGAGTATTTATCGTACATATTACAATAATTATTTATACCTTCGTGGCAAACATAAAATACATTGCAAAATCAGGAAAATTAAAAAGCAATCACAAAACAAACAGAGGAAATAAAAAAAGACAAAAATCGGAATAATGGAAATTCATTGATATAACCCAACTGGAATTGGAACTTACAGTGACCTTAGGTAAGACTTTAAGCAATATACATTTTCACATTTTGTCGGTGATTCTAAACAGTCACTTGGGTCCCTTAAACTTCGGACGGGGAGTATGCCCGTTTTTCATTTTCTTAAAACGAACCTTTCTTTTTATTTTTGCCGTTCGTTCCCAAAACAGGACCGGCCCCTTGTAATCAATTACGATTAAGATATATCATTTAGTTTCGCGTATTAAAAGCCTTAACTCTTGACAAACAAATGGATGCGGCTGCCGTAAATGTATCCTTAACTGAAAGTAACGCGCCATTTCTGTCGTACTGATTCTATTTTACACCTCAGACGTGGTGTTCTCAGTGAACTATTTTATTTCGTATTATATTTGACTAGTATATAATTTACAATAAATGTTGCCCTGCTGGTCATTGCGTGGACCACGGGTTATTTCTCGATAATGTATTATACGACCGTGTTGTCGTAGACTTCCTATGTTTAGTTTATTCAGATGCTGTGTCATACAACACACTCGAACACACTCCACCCGAAACAATTTGTGAGGTGTACACAAATATTGTGCTGAGATACGAGCACCCAGGACACGCGAAGAAACATCCTGGTACGCTAATATCAATCCACGGGGCCGCCAATACAATAGACAACAGACTTCTAATATTAAAATTAGATCCAAAAGGATGAGATTTTATACATACACTGAGAGATTATTCCAACAAATCGCGACCCAAAAACTGTCTCTTGGAATATTTGCATACTCTTAACGTTGCACCACTTCTTCTCCAGCGCAAAATGTGTATGTATATGATTATTCCATACATGTTTTTAACGTTTATCATTTACAAAATGATATAAGATTTTGTTTAGAACAAAATATATAAAATTAAACGTGGATTGAATTGAAATAGTTGATTTAAAACAGTCACAAAATATAATGAAAGTAATATCATTAGGTCACATATCATAATGTCTTATAAATTGAAGTCTGCCTTTTTGTATAATTTTTGTTTAACTTTTGCAAATAAAGAATAAATAAATGATAATAGTAATAAAGCTGTACAACGTTAGAAATATAAATAACAAAGTTTCATATAAATTTGTATCTTAGTAAGTTCAGCTTCCGTATGTACGTTACGTATAATTATTTCGCAGTAGGATAAGGTATGGAGCTGCTATTTGACACACATTCCCTTCCGTCTCTTTTTTTTGTGTATGAATATTACTGTTGGTCCAGTGACCTCTACAGCTTTATCTAAGCCCTTCCGTCTCGTGATGACGTTCGACTAAACGTTTCCAAGTGGTATGCAAATAATGTTAGATTAATAGGTTCTTTCAGATATTATTAATGGGATATAGAATACAAAAAAAGATAAGCGTACGATTTATATAAGCTAATAATAATTATTATTATTTATTTAAAGCTCTCGTTATACTCATATTTTGTTAATAAATATAAACTCAGTATCTAATGTTAGTAGTAATAGATAGTCCGAGAATATTTGAAATGTATTTTTTATATATTGATTGTATAAAATCTAAAATAAGTCGTCAAATCTAACAAAAAAGTCTATCGAATGATCCAAAAGAATCAGATTTGTGATATGTGTTAAACCCACACAGTTCCCCACAAGGGCAAACATAATTTCCCAACACTGGGGCATCTGCAAATGCTAGCCATGAAAGGAATTAGTAATTCTGCTGTTTTTAAACACCTGAAAAGCTGTAGTCTCTTTTCTCTCATGCCTCAAAGCGGAGGCAGATTTGAATTTGTTTGGATGGTGCAGATTGTGAAGTTGAATTTGGTCTTATGCGAGTTATCACACTTTGAAAGGTGGCGCTGACTGGGGCATCCTAGCTGAAATTTGGAACTCAATATTGGGGCAGTAGGTGCAGAGATTGTCAGACGCTATGCAGTTGGATTCATATATCTAAATTGAAGATATTTGTGACATTTCAAAAATGGAGAGAAGTACAATTTTTGATGATCAACCGACATTCGCATCGCATCTTCATCCTTCTGTAAAATTTGTGTTCACCAAAAAAATCTCGAAGCGAGAAACGTTGTTTAATTTCGGACTTTTGTTTACTGTTAAAATGGCAGTTTGAGACTTTCGATGTCACCTCTACACGCTCATTTTGTAAGTGGATTGTACAATTATGGATCGTCTGATCCATAATTCTTTCTCGATTTCGATCTTTCGAAATCCCTTTCAAAATAATTTACGTTGTGTATGAATATGCAAAAACAAAATTTTAAATTGTACTGTAATAGGCCAACGGGCATATTTATCTCTTTAATTCCCGCAGGGAAGCAAATAAAAAGCGCCAAGGAGTATATATCTTCTTTCTCAGTACGCTACTCTGTTTGTCTAATCTGGTAGTAGTTAGTCTATATACCGTCACGATTAAATGAAATTTTTATCGTAAATTAAAATTGTAAGCAGCAATGTAGTGAGCTGCTGCTGTATATTGCATAAATAAATTACCTTTTTAATAGAGATTTAAAAAAATACATGGCGCCTCGCTTTTGTAGAATGAGTATTGTTTTATTAGAAACTAACGTTGATAAAACGAGCACAAAGTTATTAGAGTTTATGATTGCACTAGCCCTGGGCTTAACGATTAGGGCTAAGATTTCGCCTGCCCATCTTTTAAGGCGACTAAAAACCATCAAGGTGGGTTAATCATTCACCAGGGCGAAACCATTGAGGAAGGCAACGGTGTGTTGCACATCAAGGGTACTAGGAGAGGTATTCTCACCTCGGTGGGTTTCGTGAACGATCCCCAAATCCCTCCTAATTTTTAGTAGCATTAAGTTGTAGTATTAATATCAATATTATGATTGGAGGCACGCCATCCTAATGGCAAAGGTAAGCATTCTAGAGAATAATAAATGAAATTGGAAAAGATGATTGCTCCTTCATATTATGAACCCATTGAATAAACATAATGCCTCGGACGAGGGACGAGCCTCGACCTCTTCCTTACCTTAAGGCACTATAATATACCCTGCGCAGTTGTCACCTGAATATATTGTCGTGATTGAACTCGTGCAGGATATCTTATACTAAACTAAAATCAAAATATATTCCATTTGTTTGTAACTCTACGTTTTGATATTCAATAGACGGTTAATTTAACTTAGGGATTCTCAAACTATTTTGGGCATGAGACCCCTTTTCTTAAATGAACTGATAGATACCTCATCCCCATAGCCAAATTACTTTAAAAATCTCTTGTTTTTTTTCCTATTGATACAAAATACTTGTGTTTGGTAAGGGAGTAATTGACTTGACATAATTTTCTCATCAAAAATTAACAAAATAAATTGACATAAATTATTATATCTTCCAAATATTATCTCTGAAATCTTACAAAATGAAAAACGTTTGTTATTCTCATAAATATATTTGCGTATAAAATATACATTTTATGATTAACATAATTTTATAAGAAATAATATAAAATTTTATGCCAGGTCTACAAAAACGCTATTAAATATTTTTTAAATGCCTATTTCTTGTCATTACAATAAAATCTAAAATTTCATTCTTAATATCGTAAAAGCGAATATTTTGTTTATTGCATATAGTTATTACATCGGTGTAGATTAATTAATAACGCTACTTAATATTATGCATGTCAATCAAATACAAAACTTATCAGCACAACTTAAATTAAAAAATTACGTTACGTTATTTGTTTTCCATTGAACAAAATTCCAATAACGTCCGCGGGCGAGTTTTTGACCATTCTGGAAAATAGGGAGTCTTAATAATAAATCGATAAATTGGGGCAACAACTTTGCAACTTTTTTGGTGTAGGGGGAAAAAAATTACTGGCAATTGTAATTGATTTTAAACTGAGTCGTCGGGAAATAAATGTCACTGACAGTAGGAATGTGCACGCAATGCAACCCGTTATCGATACATAGCTACCTGCGCACGCGGGGTCGATGCGTCTGCGATGTGAAGATAAAAACGGCCCTTTCCAGGGCCACATTACGATCTATACAGTTTCTCTATGATTACGTCGATACAAACATTTTATCTTACAAATTAAACACTTTTATTTTCAGATAGCGAAAAATTATTCCTATTAATACTTAACATAATTTAACATATCGATCGTACCTATCCCGTTATCGATATGCCCCTCTACAATTCTTACACACATCACTAAACCTCTCCATAAGACCTGTAAGTGCGAGCGAGACAGACAGATAAATATGATTTATGACCCGAAGCCCCAGTTCATAATGCGTCGACTATAGCAATACTAACATTCCTATTAACCACTCCAAGCTTAAAAGCTTGTGCTGGTAGATGTTTCACGACTTTAAACCCCTTAACCATAACAAAACTATCGAATAGCATTAATACTTAGATGTATATGGTATGGAATAAATGCTGGATATTCTGTTCAGTAAGTCATCGTCATATACTCGCGCGCGAACTCATTGTTGACAACCATGCCGAATACCTAATGTTAATGGCATAAAGCGTAAAATACCGTGGCGCACATAGAAGCATAAACAAATAATTGAAAAATAAGAAATAAGTTTAACAACTAACCTAAGAACATGAAAATTGCATGTTCGAATGTGATTTCAAATCAAAGCCATGAGGCTATATAAGACAGTGGACAAGAATAAAAAAATTACCGTCTGATATTATTTCTATACTAACTTGTTAAAACGAGATCGATAAATCAGATTAAATATTGAGATTTTTCAATTTCACGTGAATACAAAATGCATCGGGAATGTGCAATTATAAAAAAAATATGTGCACTTTTCTAGCTGTAATTATAATTTTCAAACGGTTTTGAGTATTATTTGTGGAATTTTGATATTAATTAATTAGTCACAACAACAAGTTCACAGTTCAGCTATTGGTAAGTGATGCCTGCGGCCTCTAACATCTACAGCTACGCTCAATAAATATTCAAGATCCATTTCCGATTCCCTCGCATCTGCGACTCCCGTGGTGTTGCGGATATCTTTTATTTACCATCTAGATGAGCTGCAGGATCGTTTGTGACATATTCTATAATAAAAATAGAATCAGCGGCATTATGCTGCTTTTCACGATAATATTCCGTGATGGCGTAGATTTTGCGGATTTAGCCGAGCTATTCATGTCACATCTAGAAACCAATTGTAGCGTGGCTCTAACACTTTGAATGTGTTTATTTAAAATTAAACAAACAAAAATATCTTTATATAAAATCATACGTTTAAATTTCCGTCAATTTTGTATAATGCCAATTAAAAGTCAATTATTATAATAAAATATTTTAGCAGTATTTAATATACGAAGTCGGCCAACCATCTTTTATCATATAATACATATAACGACCTTTTATCATATAACGTGTTATATTTATTAAACCGTCACATGCGTAAGAAAATCGACCGGACCGTAGGCAAGTAACTCCAATAAAAAGAGATAAAGAAGTCAAAGAACCAAACCGGAATTAAAAAGAGCCCAGCTCATAAATGATTTTATAAATTATTAATTGATTGAATACATACATATCTGCTTCAAAATGACATAATAAATCATAAATACTGGAAACTAGTTAGTAGTAAAATCATACAGAATGAATCAACTGAAATTAAAAACCACACGAAGGTCACAAATACGTAACCAAACTTTAAAAAATACCCAATAGAATGAATAAACTGATTCAGTCTAAACTACACTTTTGTGATTTCAATTTTAAGTCATAATGAAAAAATGTTAGTAATACTAAAAAAAATAATACCACGCGCATTATTTGCTTGTAAAAAAAATTGTGCAATTATTCTAAATAAATTTCAGACATCGAATAAATTAAAGAAAATATTTGATAACACAATATTGAATACAGATTAAACCTTATGTCACAAATAAACTCAAACACAGACCGGACCTACTTATTTCTGTAAACAGATACATAGAATTCATTAGACTACATAATACAAATTTCTTAAAATAAAACCTACAAATACCTCAAGTAAATTCTCTACATCCTATGCTTAGTTTGGTTTATCCAGTAAATGTAATAATTAATTAACGTAATTTTTAAACACTTATCGATTTAAGGTTTTTTTTTTTGTATAACACAATACACAAAAAATATGTTTTAATTTAGAAAATGAAATTCATTACATTTCTGCAAACCCTAAAAATTATTTCAATGGATGAAAAACAATATTCGAAAATTGTAAGAATAAGGAGTATTTTCAAATAAATTTGTAAATTAAAATATACAATATCCAATTAAAGGAATTATTTTGTCAATTAAATTATGACTGTATGTAGTAAGATAAATGAGTATTCCTTAATGACTAAGTGTTAGTAACATTACAAAAAATTTAACATTACAAACTATTATATCTCGAAACATTACAACTAGTATTGTCAACCATTATTCTCCTGCTGCTTTACGACCCATACCTTGGCTATAAATGGCAACACTATCTAAATTACCTACATATAAAAATTTCTACCACAAATTACTGTGATGATCAAACAACCGTTGTGATGATAATTAAATAACTTTTAAAATACGTTAACTATTTTAACAAGTGAACAATATATAGGATCTGTCTATCAATTTTAATAAAAATAGCTGAACTCAAAAACCGAAAGCGCGTAATCCATACAATAACGGACGATACAATAAAGAAGCGGGCGGTAGTTATAAATAATTTATGAGACCTGTCGTGGTGTCCCTCACAAATACACAGATCGTAACAACTTGCAACACTGCGAATTTATTCCATTTTAACACTTTAATACCATTCATCCGATGTTACATAACGAATACAAAATTTTCTTCATAAATTGATATAACAACTGCAATTTAAAAATTGAATAAGGTACACATATGTACCGTATAGAAATCCGAACGAAATATTATTTTTAAATATGTACTTCTTTTAAAATGTGCCATCTGTTATCTTCATAATTATTTTAAAATATCAAGGAAGGTGATTTTTATTAGAGGTAATTTATTTATTAATTTATATAAAAAAAATCATTTATTCATTTAACTGGTCACTTCAAATCGTTTTGGTCATTTTTTTTCTATTGAAAGAAGTATAACTTTCACACATAATTGTATTCAGTATCATATATCAATAACGTATGTAGAATTTTAAATTAAAATACTATCAAAGTGTTAAATACGAAACTGTTAGTTAACTTTGCATTTCTATTAACAATCCAATAATAATATCATCTCACAGTTCCCATTAAGGCTACATTGGTAGGTACGTGAACACATGTTTTAGAATATCAACTTCCCCAGAATTTTATATTACAATTTTATAATCTTTCTGAATTGCACAATGCAATGCACAATTAACCAATTTATTTTTATTTTACCAACTTCCAAGTGTCGATAAATATAATTCTTTTAGCGGATCGTTGCACTTGTAGACATTATATAAAGCCTAAGGCACAAAAGTAGGCTGATTGCATGATAAAACAGAATATATATATCATATAACATCCACTGGAATATAATATCCACTGAAGCTGCATAAGAGACTAAGCTCCAAAATTCATTCTAAAATAAACGTCGGTGTCTAATAGAGTACGTAAATTATCGTTATTTTACTTTTGTAATACATTAGTGTTGCATATTCTATATATTTATTTCCAGATTTCTGGTACTACACAAAAAACCTAATTCATATTTCTAACATTAAACAAGGTATATTACATTCGTGGGGCAATATCAACGATTGTATAATAAGCAATCCGTATAATTCAGTTCCACATATTAAATAATTTACCAAAGTAGACTTTGTGCGATCGTTAAAATAGGACAACTCTATGGACAACACTCACTAACATAGATAAATCTTTTACCCAATAGCAACAAACATTCGGAAAGATTTATTACAAGAATGAAAAAAAATTAGTAGTGTTGATAGATTTCTATGTGAAGGCCTATGGGGGGAAGTAAGACGAAATATAAGATCTGATAGTTATAACATTTATAGTATACAATACTTGCGAAAGCAATTTAAATAACAATTCATAGAATACATCTTATCACATAGCACCGGTGTATGGAAGGCGATAAGGCATGATTTATTTCCAGTACTTTAATTGGTTGTATCAATTACTCTAGCCATAAAGCTACAATAAAAATCTCAATAGCCTTCGAAATAAGTTTTGTATGTAGCAAGTAAATTAGGCAGATTCAAAAAGTAGACTGTATTTAATGTTAAAACATAATTATACAGAAATAATTTTAATTCATACCTTTTATACGAGTGTAGCGTGAAATCTTAGAGGCAATGGAGAACACACAACGAAGAGCTAACAATAGTTAAGAAAATAAAAGATCTTTAACTAAAAATGTTTAACTCGGTTCACTCGCACGCCGTCTGCTTATGAGTCTACCCCGTTGAAGCTGTTAACCACTAGGACCAACACAAATATCTAAATAAACCCTCTATAATAGACAATAATAAGACAGAATCCAGTCCAATATATAAAAAGTATATAATTTAAAACGCATTCATATGGGGGCACGCATTTCTTTTTCTTATAATTGGCTACGTATAAAGATAAACGTGACAAGAAAGTTAATAACATAAGATACAATCCAAAGTTGTAATCAGTGCGATTGTAAAACAAATTTCACTAGATGAAATATATTTCTGCAAGCAACCTTCCACACGTCAGATTTAGCAGATCAAAGATTTGTAAGGAACTTGAACATCAATTCGAATAATTACCTGTTTACAGTTTACTGTTAATAACCGCAATAATATCAACTACAACCTACAACTATCGATAAATCGATGCTATTGATAAATATGTTGATTTTCTTTATTAAAATTTATGCTTGGTTTCAATAAGAAAACTAAATTATTAGGAAAGTATTTTAAGTGTAATGCAAGCGGCGACTGTACTGAGGAATTTCACTTATTATTCTATTTGATGTTTTACCTCATTATAAATTTATTATTAATTATTTCAGATCCAAGTTAACAGATACAAGGTAATACATACGATCGTAAATAAACTATATATATATTATTCGAGACATAATACAAATATTATATTTGTATTCCTCATAACCTGATTATACGATTCGAGATCGATACGAGATATTTCATTAATTTTAAATCAAAACAAATTCAAATTTTATTGTTCATAGATGATGCGATTTCTATTAGCTATCGATTACTCAATAATCGACAATAAATCGATTATTCACAAGGGTCCTGCGTACAAGAGCCGGTAGGGGTCGCTGTTGCGCCGCGGCGCGCGTCACACGGCTGCAGGAGAGGCCGAATGTCAGTGCCATTTCGACTTCTGCGCAAATATGTCCGCTCGGAGATTCTGAGCGAAACAGATGCCCAATATCTAAGAAACGGTTAAAAATTATAATTATAATATGTCCTGTCCTTATAGCTGATAGGTGGCAATGGTAGAAAATTGTAGGCCAAATATTTACAGAGTTACAAAATTAATGAAACTTGAGTGATTAAAGTAAACTTTCAATTTCTTAAGCAAGCATTGAAAGGATAACTAAGACAGTGTAAATAACTATTAAAAGAAAAAAAAATAACACAAGATTTTTTTTTTAATTAATAGAAGAAAAATCATTTAATATATTATTAAATTTCTGTTTAAATATAATTTGTCAGTAATATATAGATTTTTCTTATTAAGTATATGCAAATATTTTAAACTAATAAAATTAATGTTCTCATATTAGAAACAATATATTTATTTAAACCACTTTTAAAAATAATATCACCACAGTATTACTGTCTTATTAATTAAACAAGTATTGAATTGTTTAGGGTTGATTACATTAAATCACTACTACCACCTGTAATTACATATTAAAATACTTTTCACAAACTAAATTCGAAGACCAAAGCAAAATTTACTTTATGCCTAAAAAATACTATTTTTAGCACTGAAAGGTGTTGTGACTAATGCCGTGCGGCTACATAACAAAACTTACTTGTGCAAAAGCGGTACAAACGGCAGATGTGGCTACAATCAACAGGTTGCGATCAAACCACTCCTCGGCAGCCTCTAAGCAGCCTTTGTCATAGATTATTTTAGCAATGTCAAAACTCTAAAAACAGAAACAACATAAAGTATAATCAACACATTCACTACTTACACAGCCTTTCCTAGAATACCAGTCAAATGAAAACATAGAACTATTAGACACTTCTAAGATTCAGTCTATAACAACATTTATTTGTGTATACGTTTTGCATAACGAATGTCCGTGTGAACTAACACAGTTGTTTATATCCGTAGCATTTAAAAAAAAAAGAATGCTATAATCGACGCATTTTAAACTGAGTCGTCGGGCAATAAATGTCACTGACAGTAGGAATGTGCACGCAATGCAACCCGTTATCGATGCGGGGGGTCGATGCATTATCGTGACCTTCATTAGCACTCGACTCCTGAATGGTCGTTACGAGTAAGGGTTGTTGTTTTTCTATAAAAAGATAAAAACGGCCCTTTCCAGGACCACATTACGATCTATACAGTTTCTCTACGATTACGTCGAAACAAACATTTTATCTTACTAACTTTTATTTTTGGATAGCGAAAAATTATTCCTATTAATTCTTAACATAATTTAGGATATCGATTTTACCTATCCCGTTACCGATATGCACCTCTACACCGCTCCATTAGACATGTAAGTGCGAGCGAGATAGACAGATAAATATGATTTATGACCCAAAGCCTCAGTTCATAATGCGTCGACTATAGCAGTGCTTTAATTACTAACACTCCCGTTAACCACTCCAACTAAGCTTAAATGCTTGCGCAAAGAGATGGTTCACGAGAATCGCCTACGCCATAGGACTATACGAACCTACGACCCTAAGTTTGGCAGACCGTACCCATTGGGTAACTTTTTCAGTTTTGATTACTATGAAAAATCCATAAACATGGCAGTAAACTGTTCTGACTTTTATATAGATTTTTACGTTATTACGTTTACAACGAAATATTTTCATAGACCCCTTCGTTAGCGATTTGAGACAATTGCAATACAGCCAAATTTGAAATTTAATAATTTATTTGCATTGCATTTACTACGCAAGTTGATTTGTTGAAATTGACCGTGACTTGATAGCTGAGACTCAGAACACTATGGCTGCTTAAATTCAAAATTATAAAAGCAACAATAACTAATATGCTGGTGGTATAGTCACATAGTAACAAACCAAATGCAATGCTTTAAAATGCCTCCATATAGCTATATTATATCCATATATTGAACAACACGTAAAAGGACCACAACAATAACGCCACCACACCATATGCCCACAGAATATCTGATTTCTTTTTTTGGCCTGATGCCCGAGGTGACCGAGCGTTTATGGCGCTCAGTCGAAACCTCTATTAGTGGATAACCAGCTCAAGGGCTCGAGAGGGAGACTTGGCTTGGACCGTTACCCTGTTCCCCGAAAGCGTCTAACTCGAGGGTGCCCGAGGGGGCCGAACTTCGGCTTAGAATGTCTGATTAATAATATCGTGATACGCGAAACTTTAAAATAAGCCAACAGAGTTGTATTTAAGAGATATCTACCATTTAAAAAAAATCATATAGACTGTTATTATATTGTTATATAAATTATTATTCATTGAATTCGTTAATAACTAATTGTAAAGCATCCAGCCTATGTCATGTCAACCAAGACAACGATAAAGAGGAATTTAATAGCTGAATATTACGATAGCAGATAAAAAAAGCACGTGCAGTGGTGGCTGCATATGTGCGTATGCTTTGCTACATGTTGCATTAGAACCTGTATAGCTAGAGGTCCGACTACAGCCGCGGCGACGGCTGCGAAGTGACGCTGCAGCCAGTCCTCCGCCGCCGTCAGACAACCACGCTCGTTTATCACGTGCTCGCTCACTTGCTATACCCGTCGCAATTTTTACACTTACAACATAATTTCCATATCTTAACTAATAAAAATCTGTAGCATAGCATGAATAGGTCCACCTCATACACAGAAGAATTCAACTAACAATTTTCAGAAAACCAGATGTCCAATTACCGGTGAAGAGTCACAATGCAAGTGCATCTTAAATCTTTAACCTTAGACGGCTGTCTATGGGCTCCAGTGATAACTTATCATAATGAACTGCCTGCTTATTTGTCACCTTCACTTCATGAAAACTATGTTAAATGATGGCAAATTGACATCTTGGATTTCACAATCATCCAATAAAGGACATGGATTTCTACAGGTCCAGTAAGCAATGCCTAGATAAACTGTAAGCTCAATTGTCGCTGTCCCTTCCACAAAACTAGTAGAAATATGGTAGCTAGCTGTCCACCGTAATTTTGAGAAGATTTTAAATAAACAAGCCATGTCTTGATTAAGTAGTAACTCTGTTGGAATCTAATTACAATAAAAAATGATTCATAATAATAAACAAAGAACCTTCTTTCTTTCTTGAAGACTTTATTATAGTATAGATATGGACAGATTTGGTAGGTTTTGTTTAGCACTCTTCCAATTAGCAACATATATGTAAAACTGTTAATAAATATTATCAGAGAAAAATTTAAAGCATTTTCTCATCCTTGCCGTATCATATCTGATAACACTAAAGCCTAGTAATATTTAAAAAATACTTGTGTGCTGTAAAGAATAGCTTTTGTAGGTATAACCAATCTATGTGAACTTATTAGACATAAACTTTTAAAAAAAGAATCTTTAAGTTTATCTTTAAAACTATTATAGTACTTACATATGTAGGCTTCCTGACATCATAACCACACTGTTTATTTTTAATAATAATATCCTGAGGTTTGCTGCGACAGCAACTGAATGGCACTCCGCAGGCCTCACGGGATCCAACTGCACCACTTGAACAGTTAAAGTAAGCATTGCGATCCCAATCACGTGGCCCTTCCACACCACAACATTGTAGCTACGGCAAAATGGAAATAGTAAATTCTCTACATTATACACTTGCATGTAACTAAATCACTCAGACCTGAAATGTGCCTACATTACAACTAGGGTAGAACCGCACCCTCAGAGTACCAGAGTAAAGCAGCAACATAAGTATCATATGGTGCATGCAATTATCCAACACCCAATTACAGGTAACAAGTCATTACATAATATCGATCTGCAGGGGTGACAACATATGCATCTTCAATCTTTATTGAGAATGTCAATGTCTTTTTTGTTTCTTTTTTCTTCGTTGCATTTACCACTTAAAATCAGGTGAACTGTTTGCTTGTTTGGTTATATTACGAACAACCTTATATTACGAAAAAAACAAAACTCAATTATTTTAGTATATAAAAACTATAAATATTACAAGGACCAAATTGTGATATAAATTGGTTTAAAGTGACAATCCACTACTGTGTGCTTTGCGCGAAATCTCTTACCACGCACAACCACTGTGGGGAATCAGCTGTCGTCAAGGGTGTTTCCGAACTAATATGACGTAGGGACCTTCAAGAAAAGAGCCTACATCTTTTATAAAGACCGGTAACGCATTGGCGACTCCACTGGTGTTGCGAATGAACATGGGCGGCGGTATTCACTTACCATGTACTTCTGCAATTTGATGAAAATAGTGCATATTACATTACATCAACTAGTTCTAAATAATATCTTACCCAATCTCCTTGGATCCAGTCTATTAAGTTTTGTTGGTCAGGGTCCTCTCTATAATGTATGATAAATGATTGGAACCCACTTGTGGCTTGTTGCTTTATCTAAAAGAGTCACCAATAAAATATGATTAATTTTTATATTTATTTTTATTAAGTTTTATATATTATTTAAAAGTTATAGCAATAGTATAATAGCCTAAAATTTAATAACCATAATATTTGCTTATATTATTATTAAAATATTATTATAATTTTATCCATAAATATTTTTAAAAATTAATATTACCCAATCTTTAAAGACGAAAAATAGTATTCCAGTTGTCATTTCAGCTAGTAATAATAGTGCTAGAAAGACGGCATACTGAAATAGAGAAGAGAAAATTATATGTAAATTCACCAAATTCATATTTATTTATTAATTAATCTAAAAAAAAAATTGATTGTTTAAAATTTTGATGTTTCTTGTAAATATATAAAAAAACCTAAAATTTTTTACAATATGTAAGTAAGAGATTTCTAATGGAAATATATTTCAACAAAATATTTAATATTAAATATATTTAACAACCCTTGCTAATAGCTTATTTCAAAATAAAAAAACATGAGTCATGTTTCATTTTACAGAAATAAATTTCTAATTCATAAGATATAACAGCTTCTATTTTCTGGGTAGTAGTTTATGTGAAATGGATTTGTTTTTAAACAAAAAACAAAACCACAAGATAAACAGGTGGCAAAAGAAGACACTTTCCATTTCTTACCTATTGTAAGTCCGTAATCCCAAATGTAAAGTTGTAGTATTTCAATTAAGATTTATATAAAAGCAAAATAATTAAATTGGCATCTAATTTTCCAAAAATAACTGATCAATAGCAATGAAATTATGTAACAGTCTTTAATGAAACAATATTCTTTAATTTAAGAATGTTATATATACAAATGTATTTTAATATAAAAAAAATATTGAATTGCTTTTAAACTTGAGTAATGTGACATCTAAGTTTTTGAAATAAAATATTTACTAAATTACTGTTTTAGGATCACAGTTCGGTTGTATTGAATGTGATAGATGAGTAGTTATATATCTGTGTGTAATATCAGCAAGAATTTTATAAATTATACTAAAGAACACTCTTTTCTATTAAATAAAATTTCCAAAGCATAAAAATACAAAAATCTACGTACACAGGCCAAAAGGCAAGTGTTCTCACGTAAGGCACCAACACAGCCTGTGAAACCAATTATAAAGGTAATTGTACCTGCAAACAAATGAAATAATGTTAGAATAATTAAAAAAAATGTAGAATGGCATAGGAACTATACCCATATAATTAAAAACTGGGAAGTTGATAGTTAAATGTAATAATGTGAAATAAGTACCATGCACAACTGTGCTATGGTTTTAGAGGGCATAATGGCATCCTAGCTGTTATTGTCTAAGATAGATTGTGTGGTCATGTTAGAAGGCGTGGGGCAAAATTTTCCTAAATAAGCGTGATTCTATGAGCAAACTTACCTCATATAAGTATAATACGCAAATGTTTGTAAAGTCTAACTTTAACTTTTTATTGTAGTCACTGATTAGTTATATCAAAAGTAATATTTTTAACTTTAACTAGTTTCAACTCACCCACACATATCAATATAAATGCTGGATCCAATGCAATGTTTGTTAATCTTGAGAGATTATTAAATGTGTCTTTTTCCATCCATGCCCAGATACCAACAGCTAATACGATAAGACCCACAAACTGAAAATAAAAAAATCATACATTTGTTAAAGAGTCTAAACTACTTTTGCTTTTGCCAGTTTAGCTAATTCATAAATCATTATTAGAAGAAAGTGCATGCGAATTTAGATGAATATTTTTTACTTATTATTTAATTTGAGAAAAAACAAAAAAGGCACAATTTATTTATACAACTTTTAAATTTAAAACAACGAGAACAAAAGAAATTTTAAATATGAACTTCAACCTCATCATCTCGATGAGTCTAATAAAATTAACATAACTGGAAATTCATATTTATTAATAATTATAAGAAATACGTAAAATATGAAAAATCTTAGATTGTGCACCAGTAGCATGTTCATTTTACACACGATAAGTCAGCCTTGAATAGCAAACCTTTGTTCATTAGAATTAAATCTTGTTATCTTAATTTACAACCTCAAATATCGTACTAACAATAATATATATAATAGCTTGGGAGATAATAACTCACCCAGAACAATACATTAACTCCAAATATCACATATTTTAAGCAACAGCTGACTTCGCTGGTGTCACGTCGATATTTTCTTATACCAGGCATTTTAACACATGCTAGGTAAAAGTTTATTCAATAAAATAAATTAAGTTCTAAACCTAAATAAATACATTTGTTAAACTTAGAATTAGGTCGAATTATTTTTAATAATAACAAGTAGGACAAAAACCTATGCACACAATAATCACAATAACTGTCATTGCCATCCTGTGTTGTCAGTAAGTAAAAATACAAAATAAGAAAAAAAAAAAGTTACCAAATATTGCGGACTATTATGGTATTCCATTATAAAAATACGCAATTTATTTTTTTATAGTAGATTTCCGATTTTCTAGACTCTTCTCTATAAATGTTACTATTTTATTGCTTATCTTCAGTTAAAAGTAAATAATTTTCTGCTAGAAATGAGTGTCTCTTAATTTTATAGATTATAATGCCCACCTGAACTTTCAAATGCTTCATATCCTAAATGTCGTCAAACATCATCATTAGTTTTAATAGTCATCTTTTAAAATCTCCGTAGGACAATCTGAATTTTTTTTCTTAAATCTGGAAACTACATTCCAGATTAAAAAAAAATACTTTTGATGAAGAATGAAACTGTAGAAAAGTATTTAATTTTTTTAATAAGAAATATAAATTTATTGAATCACATCATATTCACACTACGTCACTACTTTTCTTTATATTTCTACATTTTAATTAATCAACGTATATTAAATTATAATATCACTACAAAGTTTTAAAATAAACATGTACAATATTCTTATCCTAGACTCTATGAAAAATATTTACATTGAATTTATCTTTTTTTTACGTGTTCATAATATTTTTCCTTCCTACTTGGTTTCGGACACAATCCAAATTAATATATCATCATATAAATTCTTTAATTTTATTACGTTGGAATCTGACCTGACCGAAGACGGTGTGCTATCTTAATCGTATTTCTACATAAATTACTCTTAATAGATGTGAGGCCATTCGCTGTTTGCATTTTTCTTCAAAATGTATTTTTAAAACATGATTACATGCTTTTTAAATTTGTACGTTTTTTCTCAATTTTGGCAAGAATACTCCAAAAGTATTCCAAAATGCTTTCTCATTCACGTCGTCATTATCACTTAAATTAATAATTTGTGAATTGTGAGTTGTGTTATTATGATTGCGGTTAGTATAGCTTATTGCACCCACGTCATACAAGGAATAAGTTTCACTTAGCGTTGTCCCTACCTTAGCGTGAACCTTACTCCATGAATGCCACGGCATATTTTTTTAAGTTAAAAGTTCAACTTTCACCAATCTATGTAGAACCGTCTTTTATACCGTATTTTCCTCCTATAAACCTTTTCTTGATGTTGCTTATTACTTCTAACCGTAAATTATTTTATATTCCTACTTATCATTATTATCCTAAGGCCTATGTGTGCTAATTGTACAATGACAAAATAAAACAAGTGTCTACGGCGTTCAAAATTGAATAAAACCATCAAACAACATTGGTAATTTACACTAGTGTTATTGAATAACAGCATGGATAAAATTTATTTGAACTGGTTTTTTGAAGCTTTTAATTCCATCGTCCTTCCAGTTCCATTATAGCTAATTTATATTATATTTCAATTATTTATTCATATCAGCTCTAGTTAAATGTGTATTTTAATTAATGTCACATAATATTTCATGGCCATCGGTAAAGAAATTTTTTTTTCTAGTACGATGGCCTTTTTGACTTTAGAAAGAAGAAAGAAGTACTTTTTAGATAGTCTCTACTCTCTGTAGTATTACGTGTATTTGTAGTTGTTTATTACAGTTACCCGTAATACGAGCCAAACGTTAAATTATTGTCACGAATCATCTTAAATAGATTATTTTGGAAGAGTAGTTATTTCAACAATTTAAGTTTTAGTTATTTATCCACGTTCTAATGATAAATGATTGCCAAAGTAGATAGAGTCAGATCCATCTCCGATAGAACAATTCCCTTATCAGCCGGAAAACATCATTTATAATTTTTCGCTAGTATGGTGTGAAGGCGTGGTCCATCCTCGAAACTGCCGACGGATTTGTGCTGTAGGTATGTAGATGCAACGTGACTCTTCCACATGCAGCCGCGCATTGTGCACCCAAATCTTGTTTAGCGAAAAAGCTTGTGCAGTAATGAAGTATATAAGGATGTAAAGTTTATTTTTACTTCAAATTAATTATAATAATAGTTTTACAAGCTTTACCCATTATATTATATCTAAAATTATTCTGTGGAATGTGTCCAGAACGAGATCAAGAAGCTGTAATTATCACGTGCCTGCTGATTTTCTCATCTATAAACAAGGTGTTGTAGAAAGATAGGGTTGTATGATTCTATACCACATAACTTCACTTAGTGATTTTAGGTAGGAAAGACTTTTGATTATATATTTTTTACACCCACAAATCGACATAAGGGTCATAATGGTACGTTTTACCCTCCGTAGCTACTTCTTCAGCGAAATTATCAACAATATCAAGGCCGGTGATGCCAATGTGAGACGGGATCTACTGTAGTACATCTATTTTGTCATTTTCCTGTAAGTTTTATAAACGAGTCGGGCTCTAAAAGTAACAGTGAAGGAGCGTGCCAAATGCTAAATGGTACTACTTGAGTCAGTTTATACTAAATATTTTTTATCGCATAATATGCCAACATAGGCTACAGTTTCCGATATTGCAATAAACTCTGTATATATTATAAATTTTTTGGTATTAATATTCACTGTAAATATAATTATTTGCCCATGGATCCTACGCACACGTGTTAATTTGCCAAAACATGCTATAATATCCATGTTATATTTTAGCTAAGTATTTATGACAAAACATATAAGTAAAGCATTTCTGTACCAAAGTTTCTTTTTGTCGTATCTACAAAGGGAATAAACAGTTTTAGCATTTTTGATAACATTACTCTTTAAGTTAAAAAAAACTTTTCCAGTTTTGTCTCCTATACAGGGTATATGATCTTTAATATTCATAGATAGCTGCAAGGGTTACTTTTTACGACTGCAAAAAGAATTTCGACAATTTATCTTCAGATCTTTAGTTAATAGAAATATTATCAGTTATGGAACAGCAGTAAAGACAAAACTTTTCCTCACAAAAAAAATACAGATATAACAGAATCTACCAATATACATATATATTATCATCAAAATCTTCTGAATTTTTGTATTAAGTTGAATGCATCAACGTTACTAATGACTTGATCTATCCAAGGAATCTACTTATTTTAAATATCTTTATTTTAAACAAATATTTTTTTTATTGGAAGATACAAATAAGTAAAAGTGAGAAAAGTGTTTTATATAAAGAATGGAAACTAATTTTGGCAGGTCTCCCCATCAGCAGAATTTCGTTGAATCCAATCAATAAAATGACTAACTTTAGTGTAGACTCCTGAAAATAATTATTGACATTTAATAACCACAGGACGGAGTAATAGTAATTCTCAGTCGGAAAATGTCATAATGTTTGGGGAAACCGGTTTTTTGTGGGACTGCAATATTGCACTACACGGCGATGAAAATATGCCATGCACTCACGTCTTAGCTTCGTGGCAGGCAGGATCGTGCTTCGTGGCAATCTGTAGAGGAAGGCTACATTCAGCAGTGGCCTAGTAATTAGCTGAGTTAATGATGATTCTTCAACGAGAGCATAATAATATTGTATGTTATTGATAATGATTTTATTATCAAAAGTCGATTCAAGATCGCTATCACGGTGTCTGCAGTCGTTAATATCGGATATACTAGAGAATCCGACACTGCAGTTTTTAAGTGGCAAGTTTCTTTTATGTACCATTAAATTCATTACACATTTAATTTAAAAAAATCCTGAAACACTATAGAAGATATTATTCTCCTAATTGGATTGGACAGCATGCTTTCTTAATTAGTGTAACTCACCTGGATATCTAGGATCAGCACACCCAATGCCCCACGAAACGACTCCTGTAAAGTATTACAAAGAGACTTTACAGCACCCAGGTGTTGTAAAGTTTCGGATATATTGGTTATACCGGATATATATTATAATTAAATATAGTAAAAAATTACGTATGTGATCTGATATCACAGACCTTTTGTCTTTACAAACATATTGTGTACTATCTTACGCTTTCGAACCAGTATTAAATAGTAGAGTACCAGATAAAATACCAGATAGAAAACTATTACATACAATATGTCTTATGAAAATAAAATAAAGAAAACCTGTATTAACTTATTTGTTATTTACTTATAGTAGCTTGTGTAATAACGGTTACGGTAGCAGACGAAGAAATAAGGGCTATATTCGCTATCCGGGAATTAAAGAAATAGTCATTATTATAAACCAGTATGAATGGAACCCCCGCTAATAATGGAACAACCGCTAGACTAACGTCCTAGCCACTAAGCTATCGCTATTCTAGGATTAATAATTTCAAAGTTACATAGTACAGTTATTCTAACTGAATACTAATTGGAACTGTTTTTCTTCAATTCTTATAAATTATATTTATATAATAAAAACTAGCCAATATTATTTTCCTTATAACCCTACAATATTATAATGACTATATTAAATGAAAAAATCCTTAAGTTTACCTGCTTGTACGTATCTTCCATTTGTGTCAAACACCAAAAGGGGTCCCCCACTATCCCCCTAAAATGATTATTAGATTAATAAAATTAAGTTTTTTTTGGAGGATATTGAGCATTGCTTTCCAAGAATGTAAACAGACTAACGAGTTGCAAATTTCCTCACAATTCTTACCTTTAACGCCGAACACGTTAAAAAACACTTAAACACTGTATATATAATATAATAGGTGGCAAACATCCCACCAGATGGTAAGTGATCACCGCCGCCCATGAACATCCGCAACACCAGAGTAGCAGCAGAGTCGCAAATACGTTGCCGGCTTTTAAGAAAGGTGTAGGCTTTTTTCTTGCGACAGCTCATTCCAAAGAGAAATGCTTGGCAGGAAATTTCGCGTGAAGCGCACAGTGGTGGAATGTCAACCACCGAGATGATGAGGATGAAATTTTGAATTCTATAGTGAGATACAAAATTTTAAACTAAGTAACTGTAATTAGAAATCACTGGTTTCGAAACGGATTGAACAAAGGTTGCTTGTGTAGCGAGCGTGAACTGACGAGAGCTGAGAACTAAACTTCTTTGTCTTATATTATTTCAATATAATAATTTAAATTTTGTCTCTTCTTGTTTGAGTGAAACAAATATTAAAACTGTACTGTTAGTTGCAATATCATCTCTCCTTAGGGATAATCATTTCACGGATTCGTTGTCTGCACTACCGCACGATTCTTTCAGTTTGCATTTGAACAATAAACACTCATCTGTATCATTGCTATATACTTAATAAATATCAAAATGAAGATATTACCCTTGAGCTTGATGATTTGGATACTAATAATTCATCGTTCATCATTATCACAGCCTATATATTATCCACAGCAGAACATAAGCCTCTCCCATAGATTGTCACAAAGCACGCTCCTGCGCCATCCGCATACATCGACTTCTCACAAACTTGCAATCGTCTGCAACTCCATTGTTCACTAGTTCAAGGTTGCTTTTACTCAGTTACATTTATTCCACATCGGTTACCGAATACTACGAGTTACTTAGCCAGCCCATTATCACTTCAGCATGCTGATCTTTTGAGCTATGTCGGTTACCCTCGCCCTACTACGGATGTTTGCGTTGCGTATTTTATCACGTAGAGAAACACCGTGCATACCCCGTTCCACAGTTCACTGAAATTACTCTAAGCTCAGTCTGATTTTTTGACATTTAGGGTTAGGATTTAGTTTTTGATTGTAGTTGTGTAAATCTAAAAATATAAAAATTAAGGTGATGTTCCTTATTTTTCAGTCTATCGGGCCCATTTTCACCTATTTAGATATCATAATATAACGATCCTTTAGAACTCCAAAAAAGAGTTCATAAATAATTTATCAGTAAAGGGCTTGATAAAAATTAATAACGTGACTCATTTTTAAGAATTAAAGCCATTAAAACACGAGGCACGTTGCGATGGCCGCTACGAGTTGTGCGATCTCATGTCTCATTAATAAAATTTGCTAACGGCTAAAATACTAATCGAGTACCTGACAACCATCCTTTCCTTTAGAAAACGCACACATCATCATCGGCTTGAGATGTTCTGCCAGTTTTGAAGCCATGCAATCTTCGTCCGAAAGTATCTTAAGGCTGGCCTTCAAAAGAACGCTAGACGAAGTTTTGTCTACACCTATACGCCCCCAACCGACGATTGTGCCAACGTAACCACCGAAATTTTGTTCTAAATGTAAAAAGTTGAGGAAAAAACATCTAAAAATATATATAACGCAGATAGTGTAGCAAAAAACAATCAAGCAATAATAAAGATTTTTAAACAAACCGATATTTATATGTTGGGATAGAAAATTAGCACAATAATCAAATTTTAAGTACTTTATCATAATAACATGAAAACGTTTTGAATAAATATAAATTACATAAAAATGAATAAATATATATATATACTTGCCTGGACTGGGTAAGCATATTGGAGCAATCGTCTCTCCAAATGGAACTGATGCATTCAAAGTTGCTATGGCGATGTCATTTTCGTCTCGTAATGCAGTAGAAGAGAACTGTTCATGTATAACGACGTTTGTTATATTTCGCTTTTCTACATTCGTGAGATCATCTATTCTATCCAGGCCAATTAGAACAATCATTTCCTTTGCATTGTCCCTGAAATTGTATATTATCTACTTTCTAATTAATATTTAAGTGTTACATAAAAAAGAATCAGCGTGCTGGAGTATTATCAATGAGAAAAGAAACGTAGCTGCAAAGTGTCTCTTTACAATTTTTTTTTTTTTTTAAATAAAAACCGAAATACATGATACATTATTCGTAATTTTAAAAAAACATAAATTAAATCATATCGAAAAAATACAGTGTTGAATAAATTACAACAATAACTAAGGCAACTTTTGATAGAGGCATTAAAAAAGCATCAGCGGCTCTCGATGGATTGTTTCGAGACTACACTGTGGATTAATGCACTTCACGCTTCGTTGAAACAGTTTTTATCTTATTAGTATTTCTCAAATGCGTTCATTTTAAATGTGAATTTAACTGAAATCTCAACTTTCGCTCAGCAGAGTTCTAACATAGGCATTATAATATATAGTAAGATAAGGAGATACCTAAATCGTAAAAGTATAACTTTAAAAAATCCCTAATGGAAAATCATAGATATTATATACCTTTCGATATTATATTATAAACTCGTAAGAAGAAAAGATTATTGTTTCTTTCCACAATCGTATAAGCTATGTCTGCTATGTCGGCCACGTGGCGTGGTACTTACATTACCTCGCTGCTGCATCGAATATCTTGGATTCGATTCTTAGCCAATCAACAATTATTATGTTTATTTGTGTCCCTTGTCTCCTTCTGACCTTTCTTCCAATATGAGAAGTTGTTTAGTGTGTGTGTGTGGTTGTCTATTATTTTTTTGGGTGATTGACGGCACGGTTCGACCGTATTGACGAGAAGCCTGATTCAGGTACTGTGCTAAGGTCGGGAACTCAAGATCATATTTAGTTCTTCATTACGTAAGAACAAAGCGGACCGATGGCTTTGCGCATGAAACGATTTTGAATTACCTGTATTCGATGATTGATACGCCGGGTGGAATGCGCAAAAACGGGGCTTGCGTATATCATTATGGGTTGATGCACGCTTTGTATAGTGTAATTTTATTACGTAGGGACATTTTGCTATTTTTATTAAGTAACGGGTGCAAACGACTTGGGGTGAACGAGGCTCGATTAAGTACGTGGTTTATATGGAGACCGAAGGTGAGTCTTTTGTCAAGTATGATGCCTAAGTATTTGACTGTCTTTTCCCAGCTATTTGAACGATCAAATAGCTCTATGGTTGGGAGATGCTGATTTTGTTGCGCCAAAAGAAGTACATGGCTGCACTTTTGGTGGGGTTAACCTCCATCCTCCATTTCTGAAACCATTTCCCTAAGGTTTTCGGCTGCAGGTTGGAGGTGTTTACATATGGCATCTGGTTTGAATCCAAATACGTAGAGGCTTGTGTCATGGAAAAGGGATAACTTTATACCGCGAGTGTGTGGTATGTCGTTGATGTAGTGTGGTCCCTAGAATAGAGGCTTGTGGTACTCCGGCTCGAATGGGGTGAACCTCGGATCCTGTTCCCTCGACGCAGTGTCGAAAGGTTAGGTTAAGGTCGTATTAGTACGAGTCGATCTAGCACACCGAGCTCATATAGTTTGTATATGAGCCCTTTGTGCCAGACCTTGTCAAACGCTTTTACCACGTCCGGAAAAGGACCCCGGTTTGGTAGCCCAGAATAAAATTGCAGTAGATACGCTACGTGATGCGGTGCACTTGACGTTTTCGTGAGTGTTGGGTGCGACACGTTGATGTGTAGCCCTCGGGACAGCATGAAGTCCTTGAGGCGGGCGAGGATTACCCTTACGTACAAGCCTTACCTTGAGTAAGCTTATAGGTCGATAGGCTGATGGGTCATTTGGATGCTTTGATGGCTTGAGAATTCCTATGACGTTGGCTTCCTTCCAGGTGTTCGGGAACTTGTCTTTGGACATGGCCGCGTTGTAGATTATTACCAGTTTGACCACCTTCTTGGTGATACCGTCGGGGCCGGGGACCTTGCGTGGTCGCAGGTTTTTAATTATAGAATCAACTTCAGTGCATGTTACTTGAGTGAAGGAATCGGTTGTCCTCTGTATTTGCATAAATTCTTACGTAACATATATGTTGCTTCGATGGGCGTAAAGCACGAAAAATGCTTTTAATATTCTTTTATATATCCAACACGTTAGTCATGTGTTTGTTCACACGAATGCTTTGTCATACATATCTCTTCACTTCATCCTTAATGTTGTAAGAGGATGCCCAGAAAAGGAATAGTCAAAGCACTCCATTTTTTGAGTAACCTTATTTAACCGCGTATATAGTAGCAATTATCAAAAAAATTAACAAAATGAATTTTAATAATCTTTGAGAAGGATAAAAATGACGTCATACAATTTATCAACTTTATACTTCTATACAATAATAAAAGCTATAATATACACTAATAAAATTACCATTTGAAACAGTGACCAGCGCTGAGTACGTGCTTTGTTGTTATCAAAGCGCCACCGCAATGCATACGACCATTATTGATTATTGCAACTGTCCATGGAAATGAGTGTGGTTCTGCTCTCCTGCCTCCCACAATCCTCATTGAGAATACTAAATCTGAAGGTTTCCCACACTCTGTCGGGTGATAAGAATTTAAAATCAAATAAAAAAGTTCCTTACTCTAAATAAAAAAAAAACATCATTATCAACATGTTTATATTATAACACAATTATAAACTTTAGTATCTAATGTAAATAGAGTTTTCTTCACAATATATTTGTAATTAAAATGTCCATTTCATATCAGATATATTTATAGTTTTCTTATCGGATATGAAGCTGATTTTATTGAAGAAATATTTCTTGTTGTAATTGAAACGAAGCAATATTTCTAAGGTGATTCACTTACCGCAATCTAGTCCCCATATCAGCTGTACCTAAAAGTGAAAGTGCTTACTTTTTTCAGCCGTTAGTACAAAAATATTTATGATCTATATCTATTATGCATACTACTTAAGGGGTACTTTGATGTGATTAAGATCGATAGAGGAAGAAGGAGTAGGGAATACATTTTCACCACCACTATTTCCACTACTTGTTGTCCTTACGCTCGTCTTGAATTTTGGCATCAGGTGATTGTCAAGTTGGCATTGCGAGAATACTTCAAAAAAAATAGCCAATACCTTTCTTAAAGGCCGGCAGAGCATCTGCGTCTCCTCTGGTGTTGTTAATGTTCATGAGCTGCGGTAATCACTTACCATCAGGTAAGCTTCTTGCTCATTTTCCACCTATTCTACCAAAAAAAGATAAAAGAAACAGCGAACCACGGGAGTTCCAGTAAACACAGATAGGAGCATCGCTGGAGTTTCTTACGTCACTTCTTCTCCAGCGCCTACGCAATCCAAAGTGGCGGTACAGATAGTTAATAATAACAATTATATTAAATTAGATAATCAGTAGTCAGAAGCAATTGACCGAGCCGAGGTTCAGCCCTTTAGAGCACCCTAGAGTCAGTCGCTCTCGTGCAACAAGGTAACGGTTTAAGCGGAGGCCTGTGCTGATTACTCAGTAAAGGTCTCGAGTGAGCACCATATTTGGCTCAGTTACTTTTCAATCCGGTGAAACTGTAAAAGCCCTAGGGTTAATCAGCCCGAAAAGAACGACTTTGGAGATTTAGGACATATTTAACTAATACCTTGCATTTTAAAATTAGGTACAGATTTACAAACCTGAGTTACGGTGATAAAAAGTATAATAATATTAAACATTGTTTGTTTAACACTTGATACACTGCTAGGCTCAGTCACCGCACTACTTTTGCTTACGACACTTTATGCTTATTTACGCTTTACACGGTTTGGCACCGTGGAAATTATCCACGCGATAACGTCCTTGTACATATATCACGCAGTAGGTTGTGAATATTATATGTTGTTGTTATGAATGTTTCTAAGGTCCTATTTGCGTCTATCCAACGATCATACAACAGGAACGAAAATTTGTATATTAAAACATAAACGAAACTCCATATTTCAAAATAATAACTTGAAACAACCGAGTAAAGTACAACATTCACCTGTAGCACTCGCGTTTTCTATTACAAATAAAATAAAGTTTATTCATAAATGTGAACATACAATAAAAATTGAATATCGCATTAAGTGTGAATGTTACGATTCTAAAATGGAAAATCTATAGCTATTTTAATTCAAAAACAAATAGTAATGCAATATTGTTTATATTTTTAACAATGTTCTATTTGTTATCAAATACTTTTTAACAAGGAGCTTCATATTTATAGATAATTTTATTACTGTTTCATAACACTTTCATTTAATTGCCAACTATTTATCTTATTTATCTACAGTACATTCCACTCAATGTTTGTTGTTTGATCCAAGGAATGTACTTTGACACAATCGTGTAGACACCTGAAAAACAAAGAAATTATATTAAATAATAAAGGATTCCTAACTATTCATAATATCCTCATCTTTATACATAAAACTGGGATTGTCAAACAGCCTACCAAGTATTACGCAAGCACTACGATGACAAGGACTAAATTGGACAATTCGAGCGACTGTGTCTACGGCGATAATTTCTCGTAGGTATCAGATGATTCGAGAATAATATATCTTGCGTAGCAAGATATATTATAGGTAACCCAAAAAAGTTCATGCATAGTACGATCAGTGTAAGGTTCTAATATAGTGTTAGGAACACGGGAAGTCCACAAAACACTCAGATCCCAAACTAACAATTTCTATTTTCAAACAAAAAAAAGGAACAGAACTGATGAGTTAAGGTTCTGATGTCGAAGTCCTTATTCGATGCTTACCTGGATACCCTGGCATAGCGCAATCTATACCCCATGATACTATTCCTGAAAAATATTTAACATTTGTTTTAAATATATTTACCATTTTTGTTCATGTACATCAACGGAATAAAGAATAGAATTAGAAATACAAAAATTGATATTCACCGACTTGGTACCACTTGGAATTGCGTGTTTTTATATGTGTCGAAAACAGTGGCCCTCCACTGTCTCCCTAAAATAATAAGAATTTTATTTATAAAAAAATAAAACAAACGTATGTGTGGTACATATATACATACTATAAATAATGTGAAATAAAAATAAATTGTTTTGTAAGGTCTTATCGGGCTATTTAAGTATAAGCTGAAGTTTATATGCTACATATAATACATAATATGTATTATCATTACATATCAATATAACTTAAAGGCAGTTGCTGAGACATGCAAGGTGATAACTATAATTCAAAGTTCATTCAGGATGGGCTGCGGATGAAGTTAGTGGGAATACGATGGATGTGTTTCCTAGCAATCATACAATATGTTATGTTAAGTAGTGAACTGGTGATGAGCTGCAATTACAATGATGATGGTTTGGAAAGATTTTCATTTTCTTTATCAATTAGTTCATGGACAATAATTTCTACTTATGAAGCAGAAATAAGAATTTCTTTATTTTATACGATGAATACAGAAACAAGTATAAAAGCATTTACAAACGCCTAATAAATCACCGCCAATGGATTTAATCGCTCTTTACGCCACGCATAACTACATTGATAAAAATTATAAACAATGGGAGAAAAGTAAAATTCGTTTGTAGTTTACTCCGTGTACTGATTTAAGGAGCTAAGAGAGATTATAGAGCAGTATTGATATGATATCATGAATCAGTAAAATAATAATGAGTTCAATCAAATCGGAGAATCTACCTTCTACTTCTAAATCTAATACTGTTGATGGCGTTTAATCAAAGATGTAAGAGATATATTTAAAGATGTGCAGACTGGTATTAAAAGAATTACCTGACATGCATCCTTTCCAAGATTGTAAGCACACATCATTCCTTCAGGAACAAGATTATCTTTGTAAATGGTTGATTTAGTGCACTCATCAGCATTGACTTTCTTAACTTTCGTTTCTTGCAAGTATCGTGACGAAGTCAACGCTCCTTGTCTAGTTTTTCCCCATCCGGCCACAGTCAATGCTACATCGTTAAAATCCATATCTGAATTCACAAAATGTCTAAAATCATTTGCATCCCTCCATTACTAAATACCATAGCAGAGATTAAAATATCTGAATGATAAAACACCACCATCATAATATGTAGTCGAAAAATTTATATTTTTCTGATTTTATGTGAGCCGCACGCCTTTTAAACCTATTATTTCTCCATTTTCGTGGAGCCTAATGCATTTCAATCCGAGTTTGGGTCTCGGACAGATTCTAACAGACAAAAACCCCCCACACCATTCTGCCTGCACAACATAACGGCAGCACTACAAGAACGTTCTCGCACACTTCTACGTTCCCGCCAGTGTCGTCCGCTGTCTGAAAGGCCCTCGTGATAGAGAAACCCCCGTCGCTAATCCTGTCATGAACATGGGGAACATTACTATACGGACTTCCATCTCTAAACAGCTAATTAATCTCCCGAATCCACCACCCAGAGGCTATGGAGACCAGGTAAACTAGTACTACCACTGTACTGGGGAAATACCAGCTCTCCCAAAACCCAACAGCAGATTTTCCCATATTTCGAGTGTAAAGGTTTCAGGGAGTAGTACAGCGAAATCTTTTTTTAAAATCACCTCCTCACCCCTCGCGGCCTCAGTGTCACCACATCAATAGTGTGGCCAAACCGCCAAGCCATCTCCCTGCAGTCCATATATACGTACATAAATCCAACTACATACAGTAGCTCAGTGAGCCACCTACAACCACCCCGGGCTTCCCAAGACGTAGTGTGGTTCTTATTCGTTTCACGTCTGGTGATGCTATAATAAAACTATATAACAAAAATACATCAGTATAACAATTACCTTCACTCGGCAAGCAAATCGGTTGTACGTTATCAGAGAATTTTAATCGATTGTCCAATGTCAAGACGGCGATATCATTAATGTCTCTAACAGCGTTTGACTTGAAGTTTGGGTGCTTTTCGCCATTCATCACCCGAAACACGGAAAAAGACGAGCTCAAACGATCATGCATCCCAACGTTGACGGTTAAATCTCGAAAATGAACGCTAGTGATGAAACAAAAATATTTAAAAGCCCCCTCTTTTAAAGAAAAATATTCCATTCACGATAAAACGTAACAATAATTTTTAATACGATCGAACTTTTTGTCATTCAATCAAAATCAAGTCTTTTATCCTTTATATATTTCTTTTTATTTATATTTATATTTTTATCCGTATAGAGGATATTTGACGGAAACGGACTGAAAAGGACAGATTTCACATATACGATATAAAATCTTATTGGCATCAATTACTACTCTAAACTTTCAAACTAATAAACTGATTTGGATAAGTCTTACTATTTCCAAGTTTCCTATATCATATTTGTACTTTCTAAGCAATACATGGACAGTCATATCATATATATTACACACGTAAATAAATTTCTTGTATGTAAATACTACCTTTGCTAACTAATTTAAATTTATTGAACTGTCTATATAACTAACGTACACGAATATTACTATTTTTTATCAATGTTAAATACATGCAGGGTACCTTCAAAATCTCCTTTTCTGAAGATAGTTGAAAAGATTCCTTACCGTAATATGTATTACGAGTAATCTTTCTCGATGTAAATTATATAACATTTTTCAAAATCAATTTAAACTTAACTTCTTTATCACACCTGTATAGTACATTATACCACCATATGTATTAACTTAAAACGTCACATTATAATCGTACGCCAGTTTATATTTAGATATTATTTTACACGGTGCGCACAATTCGCTAATCCATAAAAACTTTTTCTTTCTCCACACTATCAAATTCCTATTTATTTAATTTTTTTTTTTTCAAATTTGTCGGAGCATTATTAATTCTAAAAGATTAGTAAGCAAATCAAGAGGTTCTGCAACTAACGGAATTAATAATAATATTTTGGTTATAATAGGTTAGTAGTATTAGTGACAGAATTTACTGCTAATATTTCCTAACACATAACTGGTTCCTATGAGATCCCATATCTGTATTAGAGGCCTTCTAGATCACAGGCGTATACATGATTTTTGTTTTTTTAATTTTTGGAATAGGTGGCAAACGGGCATGCAGCCTACCTGACGATAAGTGATCACCGCCGCCCATGAACATCAGCAATACCAAAGGAGTCGCAAATGCTTTGCCGGCTTTTAAGAAAGGTTTTGTGGAATCTATCCAATTTAGAGTCATCTCAATTAATTTTAGACCACAGTGACTATACGACTCCTTTGTCCAATTTAGATCACAAACTGCATAGTATCGCTGGAGTACGGCACTGCAACTATATAGTTAAGACGGAACACTTTCGCTTTACATGTAGATGTTAGAGATTTTTTCTACTTCTCTTCTTTCCACAAATAAATTATTATAAATGAATACGAAATATTTACCCGAATGTAATGCAATGTCCCGCGGTGAGAATGTGAAGGTCTGTTACAATTGCGCCACCACAATGCAGCTTCTGACCAAGCATGAGTGACACCAACCAGGGATACTGATGCGGTTGAACCGCAGTGCCACCCACAATACGCCTGTTTTTACCTGCTACACCGCATTCTACAAATAAGAACATTGCTATTACATATATTTGTATAGAACTATAGTCTACTGATAGTTTGTGGACAGTCGATATGTAAAGGTGGCTTTGGATCGTACTTCGTGACAATTTTCAGAATTACCTATAATCAACACAGAAATAATGATAATCTGGGAATATGAACATTATTTACATAATTGGCTGAAAAAAATTTAAGAAAACCAAAAACAAATCAATATAACCAACAAAGATGTAACCAATTAGTTATTGGTATATTATTAACCCATTACGTCTCCAGATCTGCATCAGCATCTTTGATCTATTATTGTATACAGTCTATGAACTACGGTGATCATGTATCATAAGATGATATCTGTGCTTATTTCTTTAACGTGCATAAAACACCGTCTTAATCCATTATCAGTTCATTAATCCTTGCTTGTTCACCTTTTAGTAATCTAAACGCTTTTTGCATAGCTACTAGGCAGTATCCAGCGATCCGCAGGAGATCCCAGAGCCCCTCCTAATGCACGGGTGGTCACTGAGAAGGTTTTAGTGGGTATAAATTCCACACTACTTTTCCATCAGGAAGATAGGGTATCTATCGAAGATTTACCTCACAATACCAAAAAAATGGATTTATTATACAACGCCAGTATTGACGAACCGTCAACAGAATCCTACCAAGGCAGGTGAATTGCGAGAGACATACGCAGCGTCACGTATGTTACTTGTCATAATCTGTCTTAGTAATTCTATACTACCATATTCAAGATGGTCACATTCCTCTGAATATCAAACCACCATCAATCAAGATGTGTTCTTTATCTATAATTTTCACAGGACAAAATATACTGATGAATTCTAACGTCATTTTATTACGATTAAATTTAAGTCAGTGTTTGACAATAATTCCACCTGATGTGTTATGTGATGTATAGTAATTCAGATAATGCCTAAGATATATATAATATGTTAGGCATTTTCCGTCATATAAGACCTAAGGTCTATCAGATACATATCTACATATTTTATAAATGTAGAATCTTTTTTACTGATAACTGAGATGAAATGTCTCGTTTTCTGTAATTGGGTATTCCAGATCTCCATTCACCACAATAAATATAGCAGCGTTATAATGTTATATCACCTTGGTATTCTGTGAGGGCGTGCTCATTGCTCGGTAGATCCGACCCATGTCTTCGCTAGGCTCTTACAGTGTATCTCTAACACTATAAAAATAGTAGGACTATAATAGGACAGTAATAGATGCAGAAAAATATTTTCCAGTACGCATGAAAAAACGTAGCGAAACGTTACGTCCAATTACGCGTGATATCCACAATAAAATTATAGAAAACCACGATACATCTATGAAGATATTCGATGGTGAAAAGAAAAGATTGAGCAATTAAATTTCGTAACTCTCCAGACAAAACATCGCTGAGTACCCTGCTCCTACTTACGCCTCACTTGATTAATTGCAATACATATAAAAAAAGTGTAAATCCTTACCGCAAGAATAATTAATATTTAAACCTCCACTCTATAAAAAAAAAAAACAATTTATCCACGAAACTATGAGTTACATGCTAAGCTTATTCAAATTGAATTTATTACATATTTGACGATCATATAAAATAAGAGAAAAGCCAGTTTCATTTTATTTGCATTCATTTTCACAACTAAAAAATTACGTTAAATACATTGTTGGCCACCTCCGGAAACAGTTTCTTGATAATGAGCACTCACATGCCCAATGTTAATTAAAACTTCAATTAGATTTCGAAGCCCACTCGTGCATAATTTATATTACAAATTGCAATGCACGCTTGTTTTTATAACAATTTTTAAAGCAGTAAAAACGTACGGTTTGTAATTTTTAAATTTAATTTTTAAAAAATTAAGTATACGTATATTGTATTAGCATCTTGTAAATTTCGTATTTATTAATATAACTTCTCACTTTTCCTAACAGAGACTTGCTTGAAAATAATATCAATTGCTATCGTCATTTCACCTTGAGCTATTTACATCCGAAGCGTGAATGAAGGTGAACCTATTGTCGTACACTGGTAACAAATGTGAACGAGTAATTTTGTGCACCTACTCTTAAGAATCACTAAGTAAAAAGTTATCTTGATCGTTGAATCTACTTGAGGCTACGCTAAAGTAATTTAAATTTAATAATTATCATAATGAGTGCGCAGTATAGATTCAAGAAATTTCGAGGTTACCACCCCATCGGTGCCGGTTCCACAATTTTGTGATCAGCCTTTTGCCGCTTCAGTTCAGTTCACTGAGCCTTTGTCTATGTTTTTTAAGGTGGTAGAGCTAAGCATCAGCTATTGTTTGTATGAATAGGTAGGCCGGGGGAGCACCACCACCTTACAGAATACCGGCGTAAAGTAGATGTGCGTCTTCTGCGTTTCGTCTGGTTAGTGAGGTAGCTAGAAGCCCACGCCTTCACCCCACCCAAACATCATGGTAGCGGTATTTACAAAAAATGTACCCCAAGAGGGTACCAGGACCTTCAGTAGTGGAGAATCCCTCACTGGGCATTCACGCTCAGACCCACCCTATGCAACTTGGGCGTGTATGCTGGGAGAAAATTCCGCTCTACAGCCATCCTGCCAGAGGCAAACGTAGCAAAAAGGCTATGGCAGACCCTGCCCCGCTTGTGTTTTCTGCAATATCAGGGGACTTCTATCCAACTTTTACGCCGCCCACTACCATCTATCTCGAGACGGCAAAGCCGGCCTTGGTTTTTCTTACAGAGACGCAAGATATCTTTTCCGGCTGACACCTTATACCTCTCTGTCCCGATACAAATTGCAGCACTAGTTTGTGTCGCGGGCTGGAGTGTATACATCGGACATGATATCTGTTCTTGATGCCTCGGCAATCTTGAAGATACGGACCTAGCCATCTTTTGGCTGCATGCAGACAGCGACGACAATCCCTACGTCTATGCGTGCCTTTATAAGTCCTATAGCGGTAATAAAAGTACTGACCACTCATAGACCATCTCCAAATGAGTACAGATTCCATGCAACAACAAATCCCATCCGCAAAGATCATGATACTCGGCGACTTTAACGTCCACTACGCTAAATGACTTGGGTAGCGTTAGATCTTTTCACAACTTTGCATTGGCATGTGATCTGACACAACTGGTCACTTCTTCTACGCGAATTCCAGACGTCCAGGATTACATAGCGACTTACAAACCAGCACACAATTCACCTCATGGCAAATTGTTCCTGCCACCCATGACATCTACATTCATCCTTGACAAGGAATCATAATGCAGATGCGTTGTTACGTTGAGGACTGTGATGGAATGCCACGTTACCAGTAATAAAGGTCTCCGAATCCCTACACTGACCAGATGAAACAAAGCAGCTTTATGCTGCTATTTGAAGCGTCAATAGCCTAATGATTTAGAATGCGGTCTGATAAACTTAGGTTCGTAGGTTCAACTATGGTCGTGAACCATCTCCTAGCACACGCATATTTAAGCTTAGTTGGAGGGGTTAACGAGAATGTCAGTAATTATAGCACTTCTAGTATTCTTAAAAAATATACGCTGGTATTCTGTGAGGACCCCAGTCAAGCTGACCTATTCATTCTGAAGGTAGAAACGAACTGCAATGTAGCTCTAACATGGATAAAGCGGATTGGGACGGGACGCGGTGTTTTGTTGCATCCTACCAATGGAGGCGGATTTGCTTCTCACTGGATGATCCCAACGCTATAGCCGATTCTGTATGTGTACGATGTGGTACTTCAGAGCATGGAACTCGTCATTCCATCCTCTATGGTGCTCATCGGAGGCAGATCCCAGCCTTGGTTTAGCCGTTCCTATAAAATAGAAATCCTATAAAAAAAATTGGCATACTTTAGTCTACCATCACCTTCATTCAATTAGTTTTTCCTTTGTCTTTTTCTACACAGCTTTTAAAAGTCAAAGAAAGCTGTTTAATGCGCACCATTTGTTTTTTTTGTTAGCCCAAAGGCTTTTACAGTTTCACCGGCTTGAGAGGTGACCGAGCGCTTATGACACCACTGACTCTTCTGGACTGAGAAGACTTATGGAGCCTCGGCTTGGACCGTGTTCCGCGAGAGCGTCTAAATCGAGGGAGCCCGAGAGGGCTCGGTTAGTTGCTTCTGACTAATAATTATCTACATTAATATCACTATTATTAGTATTGGATATCTGTACCACCACTTCGGAATGCGTGGGCGCTGGAGAAGAAATGAAAGTTCTATCTGTATTGACTGGAAAGAACCGGCCTGTGACATGGCGGTATCGCGAATAACCTAGATTGTGCTGCCCTCGACGTCGGCGGGTATGAAGGTGTAATGTACGTGTGTAGTGTTTTAGGAAGGGCTTGGGCCCTGATGGTCGCGTCGTCAGGGTCGTCGTGTACGTGTCGCGATGGGAACGTAGTGGCGGCACTTATAATCAGCGGTTTGGGTGTGTGACGGCAGAGTCGAAATATCGGCGGAAAGCCTGCTTCAGGTACTCAACTCAGAGGAAGAGTCCTCCATGTTGCACGTAATTTTTTTTTTTAGTGCGTCCAAGTATCAATCTTATTTGTGCACTTAGGTGTGTGCTTAGAGCTAATTAAAACTACACGTGGGACTGTTATAAGTCCAGCGGGTTGGTCAACTTTGGCTAGGGCACTACCAATGGCCAAGTTTGCGTCGACTCCTTCCGGTGTCTTGCGTTTCGGGGAACTGCGGGCGTACGGGTCTAGCCCTTTTTTTACATAGGGAAATGGCTACGTATACCCACCCCTGCGGGGGCAAGGATGAGTTATGTCGGACTCGCACCAACTAAAACCCCATGGTGTTCCTCAAACATCGCGCACGGTGGGGTCACGGCAAAGCTTTCGCACACATCCGTGACCCCGCCTGGGCTGGCCGACAAGGCGACCCTCCTCCGGGGGAGGACATCCCCCTCTCCACCCTCCAGGCAAGGTGCGCTGGAACATGGATGCGCCTTCCAACTTGGCCTCCTCTGTAGGTGGGAAGCGGACTTCCCCGAGTCCGCCCCCCAGAGGCCAAGAGGACCAGAAAAGCAGTAAGCGATCCCAGCCCCTGCGGCGGATCTGCTCAGTAGCTCCGCCGCCGACCGATGCTCGGCCGCGGAGGACAGGGAGAGTGGCAACGTAACACCGACACTCATCACCCTCCACGACAAGGCGAGAACCCTTCGCGGGGTACGGGTCTAGCCCTGCACTACTTTAGTTAACACCGCAAGGTAACGACTAGTGTAACCACTCAGGTGACTTTACAATAAGCTTTCTTGGAAACTAAATTCCGATTAAATAGCACCAACAATAAAAATTGCTCTGTGAACTGTTCTGGAAACAATAGATGCGCAATTGGCTCACTCGGGGGCAGGTAGCTCGGGCCGTGGCGGGGCGCCGGATGGCCGTTCTCGGCAACTGCTGAGCGTTTGTGACCATTTGTTTTACATGCTTCAGTAGTCCTTGTCAAAATTAGCTTCGATATCCAATATTATTTTTGGAGATCTATCCACTCTTGAAACCATATCTCTGATGGAATAGGTGGAGATGATGGTAAATTATGCAATTCATCTAGCGAACCGCCCTCTTTACTATCTGAATATTTCGAATAGCTTATAAGCACTAGCTTTCTTTTTGTGCCTTGTAGACTATTTTCTGAAGCACTTGTATTTTTGCTTTTTTAGCCATTCAAACATCTTGCAAGTTTTCCTCCCAAATTCTTCACTTTTTGCCATCTAAAACAATAGATAAATGGTCAATTAAATTGCAGAATATTTAATTAATCGTAGTTACGAAGTAGTAAGAAACGGTTAAATTCATACAGATAATTGAGAAGCTGTTCGGATTAATTCCGCTGAGTTTAAAAATCGTACATTATGACAGAATTCAAAATTTCATCGCCAATATCTCGAAGGTTACTATCCACTACTAAGCGCTTTACGCGAAATTTTCCAGCACGCACAACTACTCTATGGAATCGGCCGTGGTAAGCGGTATTTCCGAATCGGTACGACTTAGGGAACTTTAAGGAAAAGGCTTACATCTTTCTTAGTGGCCAGCAGCGCATCTGTGACTGCTCTGATGTTGAGGATGTCCATGGGCAGTGGTAATCACTTCCCATCAAGTGAGTAACTTGCTCGTTTGCCACCTATTCTATAAAAATAAATAAATATCGAAACAACACGCCTTTTTTATAAAATTAAAGTTGCAAACCTCATTGCCTTGCTAAGTTAGTTGTTAGTTGGCATAAACGCGCCTATTTTAAAACACAAGCAGAGAAGAAAACGGAGTAGTCCACACAACAGTTAGGATTACTGACGGTATGGACTTTGGTTTTTTATAGATATTAAATTGATTTTATCAACAAAGCAAACAATATTACCGTGTCTTTTTTCCTTTTTATTTTACGTTTCAGTTTACGTTTTTACGTTCCGACTTTAAGAAAAAAGGTCAATTTTGAAAATCCTATATTCTTTTGACTACTGCGTTTATAGTTTCTGCCGTCGATATAAGCTATTAAGTAAAATCTTATAGTGAAGAAAATTATAATTTTATAGTGAAGGCTAACTAATAAATTATGTAGACTTGACGATGAACCTAGAAATGCTCACTTTTTCATATTTAAAAGTTGTTTAGTATCAGTATTTAAATTTATTGCTTCAATAAATATAAACCAAATCACAACTTAGTAGATGTTATTAACGGATAAGTCATCACTAATCGTATATGCTTTTTAAATTCACCTCAACCTGTAATTCATGTTCATGAAGAACTTTTTATTTTGTTCTATTCAATTGTTCTATTCATCAGAATTATTATTATTATTTAAATACAAATTTAATAGACGAAACAAACGGATTAATCATCACTAATCTTGTATGCGCATATTTAATTTGTTAATTTACCTCAACCTGTAGTTCATTTTCGTCATATTGCTCAATGTATACAATACAATACTCTCGTATACAAAAACTCCCTTTATAAGTATCATTTAAATCCTAATCGAGATAGTAATCAAAAAATTTCCGACATAAGAAGACGACCACAATGAGTTTTACTACTGTCAAAAGCGACTACATTAAAGAGGCTAACAATGTAGATTATATGAGAATTAAAGATTCTTTTGTATCCGCCAGGGTTATAGGAACAGATTACACGTACAGGCATAAAATTGTGTGGAAAAATTTGATAGGATTTATAATTCTGCATCTACTAGCGTTGTGGGGTCTATTTATATTTTTTACAGGTGGTGTGACTTTTAAAACTGTGTTATGGGGTAAGAATAACTTTTGTGTATAAATTTAAAAAAGAAATGCTAATAATCATATTAACATAACTGATATTCCCGTTAACCACTTGAGCTACGCTTGATTATTTATTGGGTTAAGTCTGGACAATAGTCGAATGACGTTTCCGAACCTACGATGCTAAGATTAACAGACCATACTCTGAACCATTATGCTGTTGACGCTTCACTTCGTTCATGTATTTAAGATATTTTATTTTATTTTTATGTTTGTTACTTTACAGTCGTATTTCTAATGTTTATGACTACCGAGGGAGTCACAGTTGGTTGTCACAGACTCTATGCGCACAAATCTTTTACAGCAACTCCACTACTACGGGCAATCCTAATAATTTTACAAACGCTGGCTGGACAGGTATGTAGATATAATATTGTTTTACCTTCGACTACTATTTTTTTAAATCCACTGCACTCTGAGGTAACATACTGTAATGGTACATAACCTAAATCCATTCTCAGATATGATAAAATATGTCTTTGACATTCTTGAGATTAATTGTGTTGAAATAAGTAATAGATAAACATACGGCAAATTTTTTAAACTGAGTAGATTTTCCAGAAGGGATAATATTAATTTAATATATTTTATAATACAGAAATAATTAAATACTCCGTAGCCATTACTTCCGGCGAATAACTGTTAGATGTTGGTTCAGATCCTTACTTTCTAACAAGATATATTAATTGTGACATTTTTTTCGCAGTAGGCTAAGGAAAAGTTGAGATGATTATTTATTTTCATTCGATATTTTATCTACACAGAACTCAATATACATTTGGTGTCGAGATCATCGTCTTCACCATCGATACTCCGATACGGACGCAGATCCTCATAATTCCAAGCGTGGTTTCTTCTTCTCTCACATTGGATGGCTCATGTCAAAGAAGCATCCTTATGTGATCGAACTGGGCAAGAGGATTGATATGAGTGATCTGGAAGCTGACTGGATGGTCGTCTTCCAAAGGAAGTAAGAATAAACTTGTCTATTTGACTTTATGAAATTACTAGTCATCAATAATAAACATATTTCAATTATTTATAAGTCCAATGTGAAATGATTAATTATAATTGATATTTTTGTATTTCTCTTTCTAAATTGAAACTGTAAATGCGTCTACACACTGCGAGTCTTATGATTTTGGTCGAAATTTAAGATTTAATGTAAGAGATTTAGGTGGTTTATCCGAAATAAATTCGAATGTTTAACAAAATTAAACAGATAGATAAGTTATTTATTTTTAGTAACACAACACAGCACGATAACTTGCCACATAAAAAAATAAATATTAATATAATGTAAAAGTGTGATTATACTATCGTTCTATTCAAAGATTTTATATAGAACTTTAAACTATATAATTTATTAATAATAATTATAAATGTGTCTTTTTAGGTATTACTATTCACTCTACATATTGATAGCGATATTTATTCCTGTTTGGGTACCGATATACTTCTTTGGAGAGTCATTTCGGAATTCCCTTTTAGTATGTTACTTCTTTCGATACATCTTTACGCTAAATGGAACTTGGCTAGTTAATAGTGCTGCTCATCTTTACGGTACCAGACCTTATGACAAGTACGTGTAATTTTTTCTTAAACTTTTTTTTATACTCAATTGTCGTCTATATTACAGATATTATTTGGCCACGGTTAATTTTCTCTTGACTCTTAAAAGTTATAATTTTTGCACATAACAATGATTCTGACCATCTTCTACCTTATATCCTAAACGATTTCTATGACATCCAATACACGAAATTCAAGCTTTTTTTAGTATTTTTAGTGCTGGCCACACATTTTTGTTAGTAAGTTTAACCAAAATTTTAACGTCAGACTGAGATTATAGTCTGTAAGAGTTTCAGACCCACCATCATACGAACAAGACCTGGCTGTATGGACTAAAGTCCTTTGCCTTTCCCATAAGGGATAAATTAATATCATCATCATCAACACGAAATTTAAATACTGTATGCATTCGTGCGTAGACTTCAATGAAGTTGATTATTTTGTGTTATTATATATAATTAAAAATATATGTTTACAACTATCGACAATACAAACCGATAGACAGAACTGAAAATCGATCATCTCATTTTGTATCGTTACAGACGACTAAGTGAAATATCAATTTCCTGAATTCTGATAAATGGAAAAATTTACAACGCGAATACCAGAGATGTAGGATACCCAAAACAGAGATGCACTCTTAAGTCATAAAGTATTTTTCTGCCTATAAAGCAAGGCGAGAACACTCACGTTAGATACATATTATTCCTATTTGCAAGAGGCCTCTATATGTGCAACAGATAAATCTGTTCAGTAACTGATTAATAATATATAAGATATTAAAAAGGATTTACAAGAAATGTAGAACGCTTATTCTATGCTTCCAATCCTTAGCATCTAAGACCAAGGTGGTAAAAACTTGGGCTTTTTTACAGAAATCTTCAGCCCGTGGAGTCTTGGTTCGTTTCGCTTATAAGTTTTGGAGAAGGCTGGCATAATTATCATCACACATTCCCATGGGACTACAAGGCGGCGGAGCTCTCCACACATTTTAATCAATCAGCAACCATTATAAGATTGCTTGAAAAACTTGGACTTGCGTCTAACTTGAAGACGGCCTCACCAGAAATGGTAAGCTTGGTTCAAATTTTTAAATTTAAATTATAAGCAAAACTGTAATGCAAGAATAAAATGCTTTATTTATTGAAAATGCAGGAATGTATTATGATTATATAGGTATGTAGATCTAATCAGTTGATTGACTGATGAATGATTATACAGATGACTAAAAATAATAAATAATTTTAACATTTATTTTATTATTTATATACAAATTAAATTAAATTATAAATTATAGAAATTAATTATTAGAAATCTAACTGAGTGTTTTTTATCTTCTTTTTAATTACATTTTCTGTTTTTTGTGTGTTTATTTTTTTAAAAAAATAAAAATAAATAAAAAATATTTTTTTTTATATGCGTATGGCCTAATGACTATGACTTTTACAAAGTATTAATAAAATAAACTATATAATTGACATTTATTTTAAGGTTGCAAAAAGAATTATCCGAACAGGTGACGGCACCCACTACACTCTTGGGAATGAAGAGGCGAAATCGTCGGTAACAGCATTCGGTCCTCTGCATCCTCTAAATCCATCTTACACGACGAGGCAAGACGCACCGAAACCCACGCTAAAAGATCATGGATTACCACTGTTCCATGAAATGGATGTAATAAACGTTACCACTAAAGTTATAAATTGAAATTCAACCAAAGCCTTATCATACTTCTGTACGAGAATTTTCCATGGTTCTTATTAATGTTGATACAGGTCAATTTTGACCACAACCATTTATTTAATACATTTTTAAGAGTGGTAGAGTTACACTGTAGTTTGTTTCTAGCTGCATAATGAATGGGACAGCTTGACCGAGGAAGGATGCCCTTATTACTGGTGACGAAGTATTTCGTCTCAATCCTCAAGGGTGACGACGCATCTACATTATGATTTCTCCTCAAGGATGAATGTACATAGATGTCATGGGCCGCTGGAATCACTTAACATCAGGTGAACTGTGTGCTCGTATGTTAATCTCAATGTAATAAAAAAACCAATAAAATTTTTGTTATTATATATTTTTTTACTTTTACAAAATAAACTACAATCCAAAAAAATATATCAAATCTGCTTGTCTCTAAAGATTACGATCTTAAAATATGCTCCTACCTGTTTCCTATCTACTATATTAAAAGTAGGAATATAAACAAAGAATAAAGCTGTACTTTTATATCACAACTCCCATACAATCGTCATGAATTAGGCATAAAATTTTTAACAAGATTTTGTTAAAAATGAAGTTAAGTAGAAAGAGCTAACCTTAAGCTGTATATACATATATGCATACATATAAAAACTGTCATAAAAACTTAATTAAATAAATTGTACGATTTTGATGTTTGTGTAAAATGCCCTCCCTGATTTTGACTACATACCCTCAACTTTGGAGCCCAGTCGTGCTTTAATAGAGTCCATATTCTGGTGAGGTTTAGCGCTGGCTTTCTGGTTCAAAAATTGCCATATTTGGTAGTGTAAGTGGTTTAGGTCTGAGCCGGAGAGCCAGAGAGAGTCTTTGTACCTGATGAAGTCGATTCCATGGACGAACAGACAGTTCTGCGTGAGTTGGTGATGTGTCTTGTTGGAATATCCTGTATGTATTTTCGAACATTGTTTCAGAAAGAGGTTCCATAATGTTTGTAAGGACGGTATATTGATACACAATGTTTGTGTATTGAAAACAATTTTGTTTGTTGTAATTTTCTTCAAATTTTTCATCTGAGACAGATACCACGGTATTCTTTTCCCGCGTACTGCCTTAATAAACCCGTAAGGGCAAAAGTAGGTTTAAGAAATCGTAGGATCTCTTAGCCATACTTTTCAGACGCTCATTATGAAAATGTCCCATTTAACGTTGATAAGCTTGGAGTCCCAGGTCTACATTTACAAATCTTTTAATAGTAGTTCTGCTTAAATCCTGCTAAAAAGTTAACATTTTTTGTTTGCGGGACTTTGTTGTATACGCTGGCTGTTATTGGCTGATATATGAGTCCAGGCAAGTATATATATATATATATATATATATATATATATATATATATATATATATATATGTATATACTATGTTATTATTCTAACCTTACAAGGTTGACCGCTCTTATGGTCTTTGAAATTGGAATCTTCGTTGAATCGTTTTATAGTACAATAAACAAACCTTATTTTTATATGTTGCTGAAGTTTATAAATCTCGTTTGGTGCGTAACCGTAGCGGTGAAACGCAATAAACGCGACTTTGTCTTCCTTTTGCGTCCACTTCATCTTTTTAAATTTATTAAAACAATATCGAGCCTACCGTGTAAATAGGACTAAAACATTGACTGAAGGTAAGTACTTTTAAGTTCAAGATAATTAAGTAATTAAGAAGTGAAGTATGATTCCATCACTAATGTTTAAGGAATGCACTGAAATAAATTTAATTTAAAAGCAATTATTAAGTATATTTATATTATAAATTGATAGGTTTGTAATACATATTGCTTTAATAGATAAATCTTTAACAATACTTTTCTCTACGATAGTGTTTGTATATAGTTAACATTATTTATTAGTTATTTTATATAAGATGCTCAATCAGCGCAAAAGCAGCCGTGACGGGCGTTGTGCTTGATCCAATACAAATACTTTGTGACCCTAGTATACACCCCAGGGTACCCCGCGCGACCGCAACCAATGCCCCATGATACCACGCCTGAAAATTGAACGAATATTTATTTAGAACACATACATGTTTAAGATTAATAATGTGAACATTAAATCTTCTGTCCAATGTCACTGCTTTGGATATTTTGAGAATGGCATATTCAAGAATATTGGTATACCCACAGATTTCCAATGATTTTTGGTACTTCGTTTCTTCTTTTGTTAAGTGTTGCAACAGTGTGTATTACTTTTATTGAAAGTTATATTCCGCAGTGGACGAGTAAGTTTAAAATGATCTGCAGTTTAAAATGATCGTGACGTTGATATTGAAATCGGTTATTCTTCATCTGTCAAGTCACAATTTTTTTTTTTTTAATTATAACACTTTCTAATTTCACGTTTAGTTGGTGTAATTAATATTAATTAAATATGTTGGAAGGTTCATAAAAAAAGTAGTGTAAAATCGAGTTGAAGGAAATTCGAATTTATGAAAAACAAATAACTGTTAAGGTTTTATATTTATATGTAAATAGTATAATATTATATTATAAACGGACTTTGTGTCGGTGAATTGTGTGCATGCTAATCTACACAATAAAGGAAGCCAGTTTGAATGTGGTTTTCAGTGTTGCAATTTGTGGAGTTAAACTGGGGCTCATTAGTAATTGTTTCATTGAAATCGTTTGAGAAATATATATCTAAATTGCGGCTAGCGCGCGCCTTTATAAATATAGGATTACGCAAATAATTAATCATTAGTCCAGGTTTCTAACTTGGATCTGCGCTCTCCATGATTATATATATTATAACTAATTCACTTACCTAGTAGTTCGTACCGCTTATCGCCTCTCTCAGCAGATAGAGGGCCACCACTGTCACCCTTAACAAATAAGAAAGAAATATTTTTATCTGATTTAAAAAACAGCAAAAGCCTGCATGTAGTTTTTACACAATTTTACCAAAAAATATTATTCATTATGTAAAACAATAACTGGATTTCAATAAAGTTTATGTAAAAACATTTTTGTTATCATAAAATTTTCCATCGTCAAAGCAAATGTTACGAATATTTTATTATATACACCGATATGCGGAATCACAGCCCATTTTTGTATTCATGTTAGAAAAATGTACGTACGTACGAAAATGTAATTATTATTTTAATCACAATGGTATAAAAATACAATTAAGGTTTACATAAAAACAAAAAGATTATATTTAATAGTAGAAGAGTAATGCTTCAGTTTGATTCTAGCTATAGTATGAATGGGTCTGCTCAACCGAGGATAATAACCGCCAGTCTAACATACTCAGTCTCGCTGTGTTACAAATATGTCCTTTTTTTAAAAAAAATCGTTAATGAGGTAATTTGTAGATGAAATTGCAACCAAGATGTTTCATTCATAATCTGCATTATAAAAGAAATTGTGTATGTTGATCAATGGTTCCTTACTTCCTTCCTCGAGTCAGTAATAATTGAATTCGTTAAATAAACAAGGGACTTAAAATAATCACATGCAAATGAATGCTAAAATATTTATACTTGTATAAAATAAGTTACACAAGAAAAAAATAATACAATTATATATTGTATAAAACATTCATAAGACACCACAAGAGATGCTTCCCGCGATAAGCGGCAATATAAATCGCACATGACAAAATAAAAACCAACGTATGCCTTAAAATAATATGATTTTATAATCATCTCAACGTTTTATAACTTCAAACATATAATTCAGACTAGCATTACAAGTCGGATTTGTTTTTATTTTTGATTTTTCATATTTAAATAATTTTTCCATGATAATAGTGTTTCTATGCTTATTATATTGGTTAAAGGAATATTCGTACATTGTATAAAATTATTAGCTAGTTTTTATTTAGCTGAAATGACGAAAACGACACGATTACTCAAAGCTAGTTAGATTAAGACCCCAACCGTTAGGCGCCTTCGCCCCACCGATGTTTTCCTTGTTGATTTCGTCCGTGCCGATATCTTCTGGTTATTATTAGATGGCACAAACAAAGAGGCCTTTTATTATATATTTGAAACAATGCACCAAAAACCGAAAAACAAACCCGTCACTTTGTATTTGTTTTAGGTATAGTTTTCTAATATATAAGAGTATATATTTTTAATCTTTTTAACTTAATAATAAAGAATTTTAATTATAATTATTACAATTAAATTCATAATTATAATTAAAAAAGATGTAATATATTTTTTTTATATACCTAGTCCGGCCATAAGATCTGTTACAAATGAAAATGCACTTTTTTTTAATGAAGTAATGTAACATTATTAAAATTTATTCCTACATATTTATTAGTCAATCAACAAAAAATAAAAAAATATACGAAATGGCCACCTTTGGCTTTTATACAGGCCTTTAATCTGTTTGGCCACGAATCTATGGATTTACGAACTGTTTCTAAGGGAAATTTCGCCACTGCTTGCTCCAAAGATCTTTTAAGAGACTCAATGTCACCATGCCGTTTAGAGCAGGCCATGTCCTCTAAAACTGACCATAAAGGGTAGAGTTCTGGGCTAGATGAGGGCCATTCTTCAGCTCTTACAAAGACCGTTCAAGGTTTCAACCCATGCTTGGGTAATTCGTGCCTTGTGATCAGGTGCAGTCCTGCTGGAAAGTCCACGGTATATTTTTAAAAAGTGTATTGCTGAGAGGTTTCACAACATGATCCTAGACTGTATCTTGATACACTTAGGAAGTTTTCACTCCTTTTTCACAAAAATGTAGTTTTGTGACTCCTTGATAAGACACGCCCAACCAAACCATCACTTACCCAGGACGATGACCACGTTGTACCTTTCCAATCACTTAAGCAGCTTCTTTAGAACTGCGAGCGTACACTTTATCATTTTGCTTATTACAGTGTTCTTCAAACGTGAAAATTTTTTCATCGGTAAAGAGGATATTTCTGTGCCTTTCCTTACCTGCGTATCACGACAGAAGGCGTTTTCATCGATCCACTCTCTTTAATTGTAAAGATTTATTTAGGGCATGTCCTGTATATCAATGATAAGCAACAAGCTTCAGGTCTTGTTTTATAATACGCGACAGAGTCCTAGCGGGAATCTTTATTTCTCGCGATAAGATTTTTGCTTCCTAATGGGGTTTCGACGAATTCTGGCATTAACAGCCTTTGTAGTTCTAACAGCACGCGGCCGCCCTGATATTTTCTGGTCTTCGACAGAGGAAGTGTTGTTGTATCTGTTGATAGTACGATATACGAACATACGGCTGATACCAAGCTTTTGAAGTGTCTGGAATATGACCGACGGCTCCATATCCACTTTGTGCAAGATCACTGCAATCCTATTTTCTTTAACACCCCGTTTCATATTGTAATTTGATAATGAACACTAAAAAGTATGTGAAATGGCGCAAAATCGAAAGAAGTTTTTAAAATAATACACGTGTTCCAAATTCAAAGTAATTAAAAAGTTAAAAAAAAGAAAAGTTTTGATGTAACAGTATTTATGGCCAGACTAGTTAAATAATAGGTGGCAAACGGGCAAGCAGCTTACCTGGTAGTAAGTTTACCGCCGCCCATGAACATACGCAATACCAGAGGAGTCGCGTATGAACTGCCGGCCTTTAATGAAGGCTCTTTTCTTGAAGGTCCCTAAGTCGTATCAGTTCGGGAACACCGCTGGTGACAGCTGATTCCACAGAGTAGTTGTGCGTGGCAGGAAATTTCGCGTAAATCGCACAGTGGTAGATTGTCAACCATCGAAATGATAAGGATAACATTTTGAATTGTGTACTCTTGGGGTTAAATTGTACTAGCTTTTGTCGGCCCCTATCTGAGTCTATTTAACAAAGTCTCGGCCTCAGACACAAGTTTCTTCCGGCACTGATGGAAGTTATCTCGAGAAATCTTGGCTCGGCTGGTGTATAAAGCATCACCATTGCTCTCTGGATCGTCCGCATAGCAACGAATGTTATTAATTTGCAACATGTCATTGATATGCAGAAGAAACAAGGTAGGAGATAGCATGCAGCTTTGTGGAACACCAGCGTTCATTGGTTTGCAATCGGAACATGCGCCATCGACTACGATCTTGAAGTTACGGTTCAAGAGGTAACTGGTAGACCTAATTGCATAATTTATCGGCAAGGAACCTTCATAAGAAGTGCTTTATGCCAAGCCCGCTAAGCTGTTACCCCGCTGTTAAACGAGAGTTGTAGTAGCTCCGACGCTTTAAACTCACGGCACGCGAGCAAACCGACTTCCGTCGAGCAAAACTACTACACTGAACCAATGAAATCATTAATTGCAATTGTCTTTAAAAAATAACAAAAAGGAAAAATTTCGAAGACATCTGAAGCCCGCTAATCCGCAATAGAGCTACGCGGTGGACTATACTCTAACATCCTCTCTAGAAAGGAGGGGTATGCCCAGCAGTGGGACTTATTTGTACAGGATATATTACTTCACAACGCCGTTTTTATGCTAAATATTTATTGTCTCAATTTCACAGATCTATCTATATCTCTTATAAACAAAATATAAAAAAAATACCTGACAAGTATCTTTTTTTCCTTGATCCGGATATCCAGCACACAACATACTGTCAGCAATCATTGTCGTTTCGTACTTGGTGTTTTTGCACTGCTCGTTACTTAGTATGGGAAGTTCAACGTCAAGTAGGTAACAGGAATGGTTTTTCTGTTCACCAATAGAACCCCAACCTACTGCGATAGCCTTCACACCTTCATATGTGTAGTCTGAAAAACAATTGAATCTTTCATTAGGTACGTGAACGATATAGTTCTTAAAAAAATATATTTTATATGTTATGTCTCAATCTGAGATATCATGTAATATCCACATATTGCCTTTGAGCTTATTGGAGCCCAAACATGACAATCAATGAACCTATAGTTTTTAGAATTCGGGATCGCGACAATGATGGTCTAACTACACAGCGGAACTTTTTGTATTTTATTTTAATCTGTCGTAAATAAAATTGTAACAAATATTCCGGTTCCAATTATTGTTCATAATTATTAAAATCACTCAATCATCAATAAAGAGTTAACAAAAATCAATAAACTATGGATATCCACTACGAGTAAAAGTGTTCTTACTGCCGTACTAGCTAGGAGGATAATAAAAACATCGTATATGTCACCTTCTTCGTTTCAGGACTGAGGCCGTAAAGGCACTAAACTTTATCTCATTCTAAAAAATTTCTTTTATGGCTTATGGCCACTGTTAAACCGAGAGGGCTTTAACAGCTTCACCGGTTTAAAACGTGGCCGAGCGCTTACTGCACTCAGCTGAGACCTTTATTAATAGGTAGCCATCACACGGGTTCCCGAGAGGGAGTAAATTTTTCAATAACATCACATGTTAATATGGACCTATAGTCCAAGGACTCCAATATGTTTTGCCTACCCCGCAAATAAAAATAAGGACTGAATTTATCTATATATATATATACATTTACAAAATTATGAAGTGATACATCATCAAAATTATATTCTGACATAATTAATTTAATAATAATTAAAATAATATTTTAAAATAATTTATATATTACAAGTAATACAGAAAAGTAAACAAGTAATTTATTCAGATCCAATATCAACATAACTGAGATAACATCTAATTATATACAGTAGCAATTAAATAATTTAAGATCTCTTTCATTGGAGCGTTCCGGAATAAATTGAGTGGCATGATTAAATTAATGGTTGACTCACCGTCATTATGTGGCAAACAAACAGGTTTGATAGTGTCCGTGATAGTAACGCGATCGGATAGTCGCAATAGTGCGATATCATCTTTGAATGTGACGTAGGTAAAGTTATGCGCTATAACCTCAGTCACATATCTTGTCTCAGGACGATGTGTTTCGTTGCAACGGTTATGCTCTCCCAATGTCACTTTGATCATAAACCACATCAAGCTGTAAAATAAAGTTTCCAAATATTAAGCTATTTTATAGATATACGAAACTAAAAATTTACGTAACCCAACTTGTTTTATGGATTTTAGGACCGAATAACATAATGTACATCATAATTTTAATATAATTGATATTTATTTATTTATTTAAGCTTCATATACAGTATGTATAAATGTGGGCTTAATGCCTTAAGCATTCTCTACTAGTCAACCTTAGGGCAAAGCAGAGATGAAATGAGGTAGATGTATGCTTAAAGAACTTGTCGTAAAATACTATTATATTATATAAACAAACAAAAAATGTATAATTACAAAGAACATATATAACTAGACATATATAAAAAATAAAAATATACATACATATATATGATATATATATATATATATATATATATATATATATATATATATAAATATATATATATATATATATAAATACATAATCAATTAATATTGAGATGATTCTGCCAATCTGTTGAGAAATTGCACCCGAACCTTTACCTTAAACGCATAACGATTTGTAGCCTCCCTCACTTCAGGAGGGATTCCAGAGCATTCCAGAGAAGAACAGATTGAACAAAGAAGGATAACTATACTAGAAAATATGAAGCTAGATAGGAAGGAGGAGTGGGAGGATTAAAAAATAGGCATTATTTTCACGAGATGAGGTCAGAAATAGCAGTTAAACGATATAGTAAATTAAAAAGAACACAAATTGTAACGAAATTGTAGCTAAAACAAAAAATTTAAAGTTCTTTACATAAAACTCGTTTTTCTAGATATATGGATATCGTTCACCATACAAGCACACATAAGTAATTACTACCCGTACACTAATCCTCGGTAACAGGTTAAGATGATCTCTGAGGAATACAATGAAATGAACAAGGTAAGAAGGCTTAGATGTAATATGTTTAAGAAGAATATGTTTAAGTGGTGATAGACGACAAATTCTGATTTCTACTTGAAACGGGCTCTGGTTGTTGACGGTCCAGTTCAATTGTTGTCTTCTTTCTCATCATCAGTACCAGCCTCATTAACCTACTGCTGGATTCTCGTTCAATATCGCCCTAAAATGCGACACTGAGCCACCTGCAGATTCTGCAAACTTGAACAAGTCTTGGCTTTAGATTAGATATGGTATATACAACAGGTCCTTAGTGCCACACTAAGTAACTCGAGCTTCATATATATACATAATAACATAATGTGATGTGGTGACACCTCGACCAGGAATCACGCCCTCACAGAATACCGGCGTAAAATAGCTGCATAATGCTGCTGTGTTTCGTCTGGTTAGTGTTGGGATGCGGAGACCTTTATTACTGGTGTCGAGGCATTCCATCTCAGCCCTCAAGGGTGACAACACATCTGCATTATGATTCCGGGATTAATGTAGATGCCATGGGCCGTCAGTAACACTTGCCACCAGGTGAACTGTGTGCTCGTTTGTCACTCTCAATTTTATTTTAAAAAACCTTTGTTATAAACAAAACCAATTATACAATTTTCACTCACCCTTTAACACAATGCGCGGCAGTGAGGACGTATCGATCATTTATGACGATACCACCACAATAGAATTTATTAAAGTAGGTAAGACGAGCCACCCAGGGGAATTCATTAACATCCGTCTCCTCGCCTCCAAGTATTCGGGATGCTTCGTTACGTTCTCCGCAACCTTTTAATATGAGAATAACATACTCGTATATCACAAAGATATCTATACCATAACCATTTGATATCGGTGATCTTACATGAAATAAGTTATGAGTACAATACTCAACAATGAACTAATATGATTTGACTTCGAAATATATTTTTATTGGTGTTACGTGTTACGCCTATATCTCTGACTGAATTGACCGAAAATATTCCAAAAAACGGACAGTGGGAAACTTCCGGATATATTTGTTGAATTGCAACACACATTTACGAACTTTCATTTACATTTATCAGCCAATGAAAGTTCTATTCTTCCATTTAAATTGGCTGAAACATTGACAATATTAGAAAACGTTAATTACAAAAATCATACTAAAATATCTTTTTCTTTAATCATAGACAATAATATTGCTCTGGATAAATTAATGAATTATTATTATTTCGATGACACAAACAAAGATTTTTATTTCAATGACAATTAACAAATTTTTATACAAATCTAAAATCTCTTAAAAATATACTTACGACAGTTGCACCCATATCTCTCCTCATATAGGTCGTGATCGATTGTCCTTGTAGGGTCCTCTGCTTTTACCTTTTATTAAAACACCTTATTTTAAAAACCAGTTCGCGACATACCTGACCTAAGCCTTCAATAATTTAAAACCTAAATTTCTCAGTCTTATTGCACGTATACGATGAGAAATAAAAATTAACTTTGAAACCCAAGTTTTATTTCTCTTGCAATAAACAGACTATATTTAAATATTTATATTAAAAGATAAATCCAGATTTTGATTAAATAAAACATCTATAGATATAGTTTAGGTTAATTAATAATGAATATTTACTATTTAAAAAAATACATACGCAAAACATTAACGACTTTTTTTCAAAATGAGCTTAAATCCAAACAAACTTACCATAAAACGAGTCAAAAAGGCAAATACAATTATCACTAACAAAGAGTACAACATTTTAAACTTTTAACATATAAATTTACAAAAGCTCCAATACTTTTCTATAAAGCTCACTGCAATGCCTGGTATTCTTAACGTGAATCCGATGTGCTGTTCAACGGGAACCTGAGAACAGGAATGAGGACGATGCACCCGCAGCTCTATGCTCTTACATCGTTGTAGGCTATGTCTATTATTGTATACTACTACTGGCCTATCAACTCACTTAACAGCCTTTACCATTTATATTTTCGCAAACATGATTGGAAAACTATAAGCTATATGTTAATTCAAACCTACGTAATCCTTATTGATATTGGACATAACATATATAACAAACCTACGTTATGTTCAATAAATATAATATTCAAACATTTAATTTATAATTAAGAACTAACTGGAGAGTCTGGAGTTCGGTACTGTTACTCCTAATGGATCCTAAATAGTTAATAATTAAGAAAAATGATTATGAACTCAGCATCCACTTTGATTACATGGACTTGCCGCAGATCTTGCTTCAAAGTTCACCCTTTTAGTGCGAGTTCGTCCTAAATTGGTTTGTTTGCCAGTTTACCAATACTGAACCTTTCATACATTTATTTCGGATAAGCATCGATATAGTGAATAAGTAACAACTAATAAAAAACTTAAAGCTATCTTAGTGGACATAGAAATAAGTCCTACTGCTTCCGCAACATCCGCTTCAGAGTGGCACACTCTGGGTTTCAGATATTACCTTAGAGACACTCACAGAGAGGGCTTGTTGTGAATTGCGGATTGATAGCCGTTGTACATACCTCTTCAAAACAGGACTGACGCACAACAGAACATTATATTGTATTGCATTCGAAGAGCGTATTAGGCGTTCTGTGTACGATATTTGTGCCGCACGAGTAGAACGACTAGCAAAACGCTTCATTTTAATTTATCTCGTACATCGTTCACTAAAGGCCAAAATGTTACATCGAATGGCCAATTTTCCTATGTTTTTATTGTAAATGAGTCCTCAATATATGATCATGACATGACCATGGTATCCAAACCGTAATACTCTATTCAGAGTGCAACCATTGAATGTTACGGGAAAAATCAAAAAAATATTTTATTGTTTTTGTTTATTTATATATTTACAAATCCACAGAAAATTTTGCAAGGATACAGATTGCCGATATATAATTTATTTATTTAGGCTTAAACATATGTGCTATTATTGACAGGGAAAGGACCAAACACCGCGCTTACTTCTGTTATCTTTAAGACGTTTTGTTTCTAATCTGTGTATATTTCTGGTCATGCTTTAAACAATTTTTACTATACCATGTTATGACTTTATAGATTATTTTATGCCTTCAATGATTTATACTCTTTAAACAGTGCACTATTTTTCGTCTCTTACATTTTGAAAAAATCTGTCGTATTGGCAATTGCTTATTATATAGAATGTGCTGCCTGGCAGTGTACGTAGTACATATTTTATTACAGAGATATCCTAAATTGTGCAGACGCGTTCATGTTGCGGCAATATGCGAAGAAGATACAAATAAATCGTATTTTAAATTTTCAAATAATTTCCAAACCCGTTTGCCTTATTATGAGAGTAATTTAAATAATCTCATTAACAAAACATCTTTTGTAGTTACATACATTATAGCTATAATCGACGTACATTTTTAAACGTCAACATAAAATGAATGAATCAAATAATGCGAAATAAAACACGTTATATAAAACTTAATTTAATGTTAAACGTGCGATGACACTTCAATAGATTCTTGTGACAACCCGTTTAGCGAGGTTCAATGGAGCACTAATAACAAACAATGTTCAGTTAATATGCGCAATAGCATGCATCCTGAGTATTGTCTCTTATCCAATCCAGATATTTATTGACTCTCGTATACACTCCGGGGAAGCCTTTTCTTGCACAACCATAGCCCCATGACACAATTCCTGAAAATTAAACCTCTTAGTTATATATAGTATAAATAAGGTACTTTTTCATATTAAAGTTGATGAGAATACCAGCGTGAAATGACGTATAACGATTCTGTGTTTCGTATGCTGAGTGTAGGGAACCGGAGACCCAATCATAGGTACTGATATTCTACTTTAGGGGAGAGAACACATGTGAGAGTCGTGCCATCAGATGTATTATGTTCTCGTTTGCACATCGTATACCTGATATTAATTATTTATTTATTTATTTGTAAACCAAACAGCTGTTTTGTCATTGGTAGAGCTACGCTGCAGCTTGTTTCTAACTGCAGGATGAATCGGTCAGCTCAACCGAGGTAGCACTACGCCCTCACATAATACCAGCGTGAAATAGTAACATAATGCTGCTGTGTTTCATCTGGTGAGTGAAGTGATCCGGAGACCTTTATTGATGACGAGGCATTCCATCTCAGTCCTCAAGGGTGACAATGCTTCTATATTATGATTCCTTGTCAAGGATGAATGTTGATGTCATGGGCCTCAGGAATCACTTACCATCAGGTGAACTGTGTACTCGATTGTTGCTCTCAATGTAATTAAAAAAAGAAAAAAAGCAATAGTTCTAAAAATAAAGCACAGCATAACACAACCAAATAAATAAATGAGGTAAGATTAGCAATTGTTTTAATCTTGACGATGAGGCCTTTTCTTCCCATATTTAGGACATGGCTAAACACGTGGACATTGAACACGTAAAGTTACAATTTATAATTTCATAGGTGGCAGAGATCGCAATCAGGTTGGTCGCATACTATGAAACTAAAGCGTTCGAAAACTAAACTAACACGCGTATGCCGCCGCCTTCAATATAGTAAAATATTTTATATTTTCCTTACGATTACTAAAAGGAACCACACAACCAATTAGCAGCAAAAGGGTGTTCTTAGCCTTCACGTATAATAACTAAACTAAACGCTAACGCTTCTTTTTTCAAAATCAAACAAGATATCAGCGTGAAATAAAAGCATAACACTGCTATTTTCGTATAGTGAGTGTAAGGTATCGTACGCAGGCCAAGTTACTGGCAGGTACCTCAAACGCAACAATGAATTTATATCTTGAATCTTTGTTGATGGTGTACGTAAGTGTTAATGAGCCGCAAATGCTACCACACCTAAAATCATTAAAGAAAATTCTGAAATATATTTTGCCTGATGACGACAGCGTTGTCTATAGTGTGAAACTTTCTTGTGCCTGCTATCTGTCTATATGTCTGCTATCGTCCATTATTTAAAGCATAATGATTACCGTACACTGAATTAAAATAAAAAAATAATAATTTATGCCATTCACTATAGGATACAAATCAAATTAACAATTCTGACTAGATAAACAAGTTATGCGTGTATGATTTGATTTTTTATTATATATGAACATTGTTTTGAACAGATATAATTAATAACGCTGACCGGTAGCAACTTGTATGGTTTATGGAGATTAGCAGTATTTTGAATTCAAGGCAAATTGACGTAAGAAATTTATATATATATATATATATATATATTTACATATTTGTGTAAAATTATTTTAAACGTGAACGAAAACGGCGTCCCATTGAAGCAATAAAATGCTGGAAGACGGTAGTTCGGGTCTTCTTCGTGCCCAAACAAGGTGTGACAGACCAACAGACAACAGACATTAAACAGGTGACAATAAACCGATAAGTTAAGTAACCGGTAAGATAAGTTTGCAATCACAGGAAAAATAAGAAATAAATTCGTATTTTCATTTATTCACTCACATATTGAAATTTATGTATCATTATTGTTTGGTTCTTAAACATGAATTAGAATTCAAGTTATTGTTAAGTAACTTGTGAAATGAAGACGGTGATACTAACAATTTCGATATAATGGTCAATATTGTATTCTATTACATTGACTGACTTAATAGATGTTGGAATTGTTTCGATGTATACTTAAAAGACCATCATACATGATATATATATATATTTGCATTCAATTATCAACAGTTAATTTTCATAATGTATTAAATTTAATGATTCCCTTGGTAAACAAATTGTTTTTTTTATATCATTGAGTGTAACAAACGAGCTTACAGTTCACCTGATGGTAAGTGATCCTGCTGCCCATGACATCTACTACATTCATCATTGACATACAATCATAATTCAGATGCGTTGACACTCTTGAGGACTGAGATGGAATGCCACGTCACCAGTAACAAAAGCCTCCGGATCCCTGTACTCACCAGACGAAACACATCAACATTATGCTGCTATTATACGCTAATATTCTGCGAGGGCGTGGTCCTACCCCGGTGGAGCTGACCCTTTCATTCTGCAGCTAGAAACAAACTGCAGGGTAGCTCTATCACTATGAGACTTCAATTGAATAAAGAAAGTACAACTTCAACGTACAAATGTTCGTAAAAAATATACACATTCAATAATTAATAATCATGCAATAATATAGCCTCAAACTCAAATAAAATACTCATTAAATGCATAAAATATAAAACATATCTTACTTTTAATTGTAAAATAAGTCTTACACAGGTAGGAGTTTATTTTCTGTTACTGGCCGCTTGGACGCCTAATTAGAAACATTTTAAAAAAGCATCCATAACTCATTCTTTTTTTGAAATTGGATAATAACATTTCTTTCTTGGCTTTTTCTATTATTTTGGCGGCAATTCAAAATTTAATCTGAATTTTGCTTTGTTCAAAATGGGCAAAAATAAAAGTTCGCAAAAGACGCTAGACTAGACTAGGCAAATAATTGTTAATTTACATATAAATCATAAGTGGGCGTACAGAAGATTAGCTGAGCAGCAAATTGGTCTGTTAAGAAAGTTTTTAATGCAATTGATCATTATAAAACACATAGAACTGTTGAAAATGTTCTCAGAAAGGCTCGGCCAAGAAAAACCTCTCCCAGAGAAAATATGGTAATCGTTCATGTTGCTAAAAAAGACCCAAGTAAAGGCTCCAACCAGTTTAAAAATGAAGTTTTTTCACCTGATGACCTGAGAAACATCTCGTCAAGACTGATACGCTGAAAATTAGTGGAAGCTAAATTGTTAAGAAGAATATCTCGGAAGGTACCGCTTCGTACCAAGCAATACAGAGAGAAGCGATTATTATTCTCTAGAAAATATGTTAATTGGATGGTACGAGAATGGAAAAACGTGTTGTTTTCAGATGAAACAAAAATTAATATGGTAAATTCCGATGGAAAGCGCTATGTTAGACGTCCTGTAAACAATTAAATTAATTATAAATACATAAGGAGTATAGTCAAGCACGGTGGCGGTAACATTAAAGTTTGGGGGTGTTTTTCCGGATGTGGGGTTGGACCCGTTCGGAAGGTTGAAGGTACAATGGATCAATGGCAATATAAAAATATCTTAGAGCACATAATGATCCCGTATATGATCATTTGCCTGTAACCTGGACTTTTCAGCATGACAATGACCGTAAACACACGGCGAATAGCGTCAAATGTTTCCTTAGCGAACAGCGTATATCCGTATTAGACTGTCCAGCAAATAGTCCGTATTTAAACCCGATAGAAAATCTCTGGTATATCGTTAAAAAGATAGTCTCAAACAACGTAACATCAGTCAAAACGAACTATATGAAGCATTTGTATTTGTTTTTGTATTTTTTTATTTTTTTTTGTATTTGCATGGAAGTCAATCCCCCTAGAAAAATGTACGAAATTGATTGAAACAATGCCACGTCGTTGAAGTGCTGTTATTAAAAATAAGGGATACACCACTAAATATTCACTATAACTATTGGTTAACAATACTAATTACTAAAACTTAAAAAAATATTGTTTTTATACTTTTTGTTGTTGTTTCTAATTAGTTGACCTTTATTGTTCAAACCTTAAAACTGATTTAAATGTTTGTCCGTAATGTAATATTGAAACTGCACTTGTATAATGGGATTTATATTGTTTTTCTAATAAATGATAAATCGTTGAACATATTTTTAAATTAAACAAATTTCAAAATAAAAATGGTTGCGGTGAAGTATCTCAATGTAAATCTCAAGGACCGTTGGTAGTGTTACCAATAATACGACCACCACTGTATATAGCAGTCAAACTAAACTTTGGAGGTGACTTTTAACACATAATTCCAATTAAGACCAGCCTTTTCCACGCGCTCAAAGTAAAACTCGCATTTCTAACAAAGTAAAAGCTATTTCTACTGTAAATTTATAAACGATACCTGAAGACTATCGTGGAGTCGATGTGTGTGTTCGTTTCGAACGTTCATAATAGAATGTATTTACCACTTTAAAACAATTGAAAAAAAAATAGTTTCTTTTTGTCACTATTATTTTCCTGCCACCAAACTTTCTACAAAGCCAGAAAAGATAACCATAGTATCACAAGTCCATAACCTAAATGATAATCAATTATTAATTTCAATCAAAACATTGTATATTATTAACAAAATATTTATTAACATGATCAAGAAAATCTAATCGTATTCATATTTCTTATTTAATAGCTTGTTAATTTAATTTATCGTGCTCGGTCATAGACATGTGTTACTATGGTATTTATTTATGTATACTATTTATAGTCTATTGTTGATATTTTCAAATGATATATGTATACTTCATTATTCTCTATGATTAGCAATTGCTAGACCTGGCATATTTGTTCTCAGATATTGGCACAAATTACGGCCGTGAGCCAGATGCAAATATCGTCTTCGCGAAAAGTAACAGGTCGACACTAATAAGACATCTGCATTAGAACAAAGATAAACATAAATTCCAATGAGTAAGTCACTCAGTAAGCTGATAAGCTTAGATTTCTTAGTACTTAATAAGCTAAAACCTATGTCGACGATATCTAACTCATGACGTCAATGGCACAAATCTAAACCCTCTTGTATTAATGGATTCCTATTTTTATTATATTTATTATTTTTTAAACCTGCCTCTATTTAATGGGTGCACATCCATTACATTACAGACTTAATAAGCTAGAAGTGAAATATAGTATTTAATAATAGCCTTTATTACCTATTAGTTCATACGCGTGTTCGACATTCTCAGCTACCAAAGGTCCTCCACTGTCACCCTGTGGGAAAAAAAAATAGTTAGCTATATATAAGACAACTACGTGATCATCATGGATGATATGGTGAAAATACGGATACGGAAATCCTGGCTTCGAAATTTAAAAAAATTGTAACACAACATACTTTTAAGATTACTGGTTAAGAAGGGTCTTGATAATTTTTCAATGTCCCATTCATGCATTCGAACCTTCCCGCGATCATATCGCATAAGCATTACAACGGTTAAATCTCTGAGAGTATATTACGGATTTATAATATTTTCTACTCTCTAATTACAAACAAATAATATTGTAATAGTGCTTATAAAAGTTGCCTTTCTTCTTTTTATCACAAATTATATTCCATAATGTTAAAAAACAAGACATAATTGTGAAAAAGAATCGCAATAATGCGAAACCTAAAATCCCCGACTAAATGTAGGAAATAACACTGTAACATCAAATATCAGGACAGTACTTTGACATGAGATAACTGAATATAATCAATAGATAATTAAATTGCTCATTAATCACAGGCTACTCACAGTACAAGCATCCTTGTGCGCCGTAGCTGGATATCCAGCACACAACATAACATCTCTAATCTTAGACTCATTATAGTTTGTATTTCGGCACTCTTCGTTACTAAGGACTGGAAGTTGCGCTTCTAAAAGTGTACACGACCAGTTTCCTGTTTCAGCCTTAGCACCCCAGCCCGCTACAGTGGCTAATTCTCCATGATATAAATTTCCTGAAATATACAGGAAATTGTAATATAATACTAGTCTTACAATTGCTTATCCTTCATCAAGACATGTATAAATCATGCCAGCTTATAAATATATTGTTGGTAATTGGTCAATTTTTTAAGAATGATGAAAGTTCCACAGCGCCGTCATGCTAGACTAATGATTAGAGGTATGTGTGCTTTCATTACTAGGAGGAACAGGTAGGGACTCAGAGCAGATCCCTATCTTATCGTGCTATTGTTAGGTGGTCTTCCGGTTAGGTAAAATCCAACAAAGGTATTTTCTTATCATTAAATTCCTTATATTAACAAATAAATGTAATACGCTTTACATAAGAACGAAAACGAACACAATGTTGAAAACATAAAAAAAAATTTAGAACTTATCAACAAAGAGATCAATACTTGAATAATAACGATCTGATACCCCAAATATAAAGCAAAAGAAATCATTTAATTTAATAACCAATATATTGCTTAAATGTATGTTTTAATGTCTATAAATTTAAATTAAGTACCCTTGACTTTGATAATCAAGGAACAAGTGCACTAAATATCAATTTTATGTCTAAATCAGCCTTCGTTTGAAACCCATACCAAAACAACATGCCAACTAATCCCTTGTATTCCATAAATGTATAAAGTCATAAAAACACCTCTTATAAAGGTATACTCTTTGTACATATAATAAATACTAATAAGGCACAAAAAATTCTAATGTATTCATTAAACTTCATAAAATTTCATTATCAAGTATTAAATTTAGAATATGTTATATGGTATTCGTATTTAATCAAAAGAAAAGAGCAAGTATAAAAAGAACCGTAAAAGTAAATTTAACCAAGATGACATATATTTTTTTTACTAAGGTTCTTACACTGCTAATAAAGATCGTAGTGAGGAATGTCAAGTTTTTTACAAATCATTATAAATAACTTTTTATCCAGTTTCAACATTATGGTACACATCATTTTAGGATATTAATAAAACTAAAATTATGTGTGGTATTGCGTTTCTTTTGAATTTTTTATTTCCTACGTTTCAAGTTTTAATTTATAAATTATTTAGTTACCATATTATTAATTCTTCATAGGATTAATTTTAGATTAAATTAAATATACATTATTTAATAATATTTTATTTTATTAAAATTATTTACCCCATAATTTGATACAAAGATTATAATTATGTAAGATATAGAATCTGCTATTTTATGTTTAGAGTGTTTAAGTCTCTACTACCTCTAATATAAATAAAATAATAAAATAAATATGTAAAGTCCAATACAGTATGAATTTATTTTACGACAAAAAACAAATTCGAAAGAATAAATCTAACAAATGTGATGAGAAAAGTGAATCAAGTGGTAGAGTTACACTGCAATTTGTTTCTAACTGCAAAATGAATGGGTCAGCTCGACCGGGGTAGGACCACGCCCTCACAGAATACCGGCGTGAAATAGCAGCATAACGCTGCTTTGTTTCGTCTGGTGAGTATAGGGATCCGGAGACCTTTATTGCTGGTGACGTGGCATTCCATCTCAGTCCTCAAGGGTGACAGCGCATCTGCATTATGATTCCTTGTCAAGGATGGATATAGATGTCATGGGCCGCAGGAATCGCTTAACATCAGGTGAACTGTATGTTCGTTTGTAACTCTTAAAGTAATAAAAAAAAATCTTAAAAAAATTAAGTTTTCTAGCAATAGTATATAGTTTTGATTACAATAAAAACTAAACGAATTGCAGTATTTTTGGATCGATGAAATGGTACTTAAAAATTAAATATGGAATGAATGTGTTCAAACAGACATTGGATGTCACCAATGAATATCATGAAATAACAAACAATAGTACATGCTGCATTACACATAATTGTATATGTTAAATAAGTTTCCATAGAAGACTGTACATTTTTATACCGTAAAATCATCACAAATCTATGTACTAAACTTAACGTCAGCATTAGAGGTGAAACTCAACAATAACATCACAGAAGACTTATAATAAAATAGACATACCAGGGACCGTAGGCAAACAAACGGGTCTGACTGCATGCGAGTACGTTATAGGTTCGTTGAGAAGCAGTAAAGAAACATCATTTGTTAGATCTGTTAATGTAAAGTTATGCACAATCATCTTCAAAATGTATCGCGTCTCAGGTCGTGTTTTGTACATACAGCGGTCATGCTCCCCGAAAGTCACTCGGAACATAAACCACATAAACCTGTAAAAAAAATAAATTCCGTGAAACGCTGCAAATACTTTAAAAGATGTAGGTCTAGCAAAATTTTTTGAAAATTGCATTCTCATGAATCATACAAAATAAAGACTAGACGTGTGGTGATTGATCTTATAATTATTGTTATTTTCGTAAAGCTAGACTAGGCGTCAAATAGACATCGATAAATATCTCGTAATTTTCTAATTCAACAGTATATCACTCGTGTTTAGAGGGTTTGCTGTCATGACCTGACGCTTCATCCGATGGGTTGATAAACAAGATTATTAAAACGGTTATTGCAATCAATTAAGGATTTTAATTCTCTACATATTCAATAACTCTACATAAATCTTAAAAAAAATCTATATGAAATTATGATTATGACATTTCGAATAGATTATTATAAAAAAAAACTGACTGAAAATTATTTTGTTAACGTCATTTGGTCTGTATGTTGAGATGTGTACATACACAATACGCAAACATATTCTATTATAAGATATCTCTTGAAAGACTCAATCGAGTTCATTTTTTAAAAACCAAAATGATAATCGTCTGATTGTTGTATTAAATATTTCTTGATGACATAAGAATAATGTAATTACTTTTTTATTTCTATTTATATATTATTAAATATTATCATTAAATATATTTTAGGACTAACGAGATTTGCATTTTCTAAATTATTATCTAACTAACGTCTAGAGAAAATTGGCAGTATTTGTTGTTGGTGTATTGACGGTGAATCCATGTTTACTAAATTACTCGTTCTTTCATTAGACCTAGTTTATCGTTTATGAGACCAATTTATTAGCCCACATAAACGTCTTACAAGCCACTAAATCTTGTTTTCCTATAAGAAATTCTCTAATATTTATACATTATTGTGTATGTATTTTATCTTTTATTAATTTTCGTAATGATGTTTATTTCTCAAAGAAAATCATCGGTACTCCCTCTGCGCATGCGTAAATTGTAGTTATTAATTATCCTTTTAAAATATAATTTGTAAAAACTTTACCTTACCCTTTAACGCAATGAGCTGCTGAAATAACATATCTGTCATTAATGACGGAAGCGCCACATCCAAATGATTTGTGATAAATCAGTCGAGCGATCCATGGAAAAGCATTGATGTTGGATCCGGATCCGCCGACAACTCTTGGTTCCTCGTTACGTTCTCCGCAATCTATAAAAAATATAAATTAGTTTTATGATTTCATAAAATACAACATAATCATAAAAAATATAATCAAAAAAATATTAAACATTTAATGATATACGTATATATATATATATACATATATATATATATATATATATGTACATATATCTATCTCTATATATATATATAGAGATAGATATATGTACATATATCTTTTAGGGACAAATAATTTTATTCAATAAATTAAATATTAGTATTAGCCAAGTTGTGAATATAACAGATTTTTAATAGTGTTTTTTATGAGTGACCACGTCAGTGTTCGGTGTCATGTCGTCAAGATAAATTTATTTAGCAACTTTTAGAAATTTTCCAAATTACGCTTTGGCGGATTCATTATATACTAAAAGATGTGCAAACTAAGAAGTACAACAAATTAGTATTTTATAATAACTTTTACAATATAAAAATTCTGACTATTGTGAATAAGGGATCTCCTTATTTTTTAAACATTAAAAACCAAAATTTTAGATTCTATCGTGATCATTTAAAATGATATTATTACAACAAACCGATAAAATCTTTTACAGTGTAACAATTCAAGCCAAGAATTATAAATATTTTAGTTTATTTTTACGTCTGTTCTACGTAGCAAACTTCCATTTAAATATAAAGTTTATGAACCAGTGGACCTTCAGCCCTTAAACATGGAATACTGAATACTTCTTCTGAAATTTATGTATAGAAATTAAAATGTATAGCTTGAGACAATTTATAATACCTTTATAATCGAAGTATATTTTTTAAGGACCGTATTGTTGGTAGCCAATTTATGTCAACGGATTCTTAAGCTGATATCAATTGAAAATTGATTTCTCATTTTGCAATTTAGTAAATGTTTATATCTAAGTTATTATTTTTATTTATTAAGTTTCCTAAGTTTAAGAGGCCTTTTTTATAAGTTTAAACCTATAAAAAAAAGTTATCTTTATGATAAGTGACGTCTGCGGCCGATGATATCTAGATACATCTTCAACAAAGAATCAAAATGTGGATGCGTTGTCATTCCGGAGGACAGAGATGGAATCCCTCGTCACCTACAATTTAGCACCCTGACCTCTCAACACAGTAGCGTTATATACATAGCAATATATATAGCATATACTATATAGCTAAATTATATATATATATAGCAATATAGCATAACAAAGCAGGATTATGCTGCATTTACGTGAGCATGTGTTCCATTCACAGTCGAGCCGACCTATTCACGCTGAAGCAAATTATCTGCAACGTTGCTCTACTACTATATATAGGATAAATAATCCTATTAAATCTTCTGGTTTCATTATATTATGCATTTATGTTCCGTAAACAGCTTGCGTAGTTTTAGGATACCTTCCAGATGTCTTATATTCTGATACAGCTACAGATATAATTTTGCACAAAAACTAAATAAAATCAAATATACATTTACCAACAATACAATTAGAACGCCTAAAAGTTCTAAAATTTAACTAAATATAACCCAACTAACCCATACATTTTTAAAAAGATGAAAATGTTCTTCTAGTTGAGCATTAACAACGATGGTGCCAATAACTTGTTAACAGATAACATCAAGTGAAATAGATTCTTGACATACCCTCTTAGTTTTTTTAACTAATCGGAAATATAACAGGGGTAGTGCTACACTACACTTTGTTCTAGCTGCAGAATGAATGGGTCAGCGACCGGGGTAGGACCACGCGCTCAGAGAATACCACCGTGAAATAGCAGCATAATGCTGCTGATTCGTCTGGTGAGTATAGAGATCTGGAGACCTTTACTACTGGTGACAAGGCAAGGCATTCCATCTCAGTCCTCAAAGGTAACATCGCATCTGCATTATGATTTCTTGGCAATAATTAATGTATGTAGATATCATGGACTGCAGGAATCACTTGCCATCAGGTGAACTATCTGCTCCTTTGTTACACTCAATGTAAAAAAAACAATCGGATATGTTAAAAGATCAGATGAAGGTTCATATGTTGTGTCCCGGACATAGATCATACACAGTCGGTAGTTTGTTTGGAGGATAAATATTGCCTTCTGCTGGGAATTGAACCCATTACCCGCGCTGTGCCGTCAGAGTACAATCCCAGCATTGGTTCACAGCCAACGAACAATATTTGTACACCATAAATTGTTTGTAATGTACAAATGTTTAAATTTTAAAATCCTTTCTAAAGAATTAAATATCACATCATATAAGTTTAAATATAGAATTTTATAATTAAATTAACCTTAATTGAAATACCTAGCCTATGCTTGGCTGGTTAATTGTCAGCCGTATGTCATGTGTAAAACCCATGTCTATTATATTATATATATGAATTTGACAGGTGAGCTGCTTGTTTGTTTGCCACTTATTCTATAAAAAAGAAAAATATCCGTTACTCCTATTAGACAGAATAATCAAGAGTGAAAGAAAACTACTATAAACTCTTTTGAATGGACCCTTATCTAAATAATTTTAATAATGCGAATTTAGATTTAATACTAAAGACAGAGATAAAAGTATCTGTTCAAGAAAAAAAACTGACATTAAAAAATCTAAATTTTATTCTCATTTCGCTACTTATGATCTCAAATTATTTATTTTATTTATTAAGTTTACTAAGTTTAAGAGGCCTTTTTATAAGTTTAAACCTATAAAAAAAAGTTATCTTTATGATAAGTGACGTCTGCGGCCGATGATATCTAGATACATCTTCAACAAAGAATCAAAATGTAGATGCGTTGTCATTCCGGAGGACAGAGATGGAATCCCTCGTCACCTACAATTTAGCACCCTGACCTCTCAACACAGCAGCGTTATATACATAGCAATATATATAGCATATACTATATAGCTAAATTATATATATATATATATATATAGCAATATAGCATAACAAAGCAGGAATATGCTGCAATTACGTGAGCATGTGTTCCATTCACAGTCGAGCCGACCTATTCACGCTGAAGCAAATTATCTGCAACGTTGCTCTGCGACTATATATAGGATAAATAATCCTATTAAATCTTCTGGTTTCATTATATTATGCATTTATGTTCCGTAAACAGCTTGCGTAGTTTTAGGATACCTTCCAGATGTCTTATATTCTGATACAGCTACAGATATAATTTTGCGCAAAAACTAAATAAAATCAAATATACATTTACCAACAATACAATTAGAACGCCTAAAAGTTCTAAAATTTAACTAAATATAACCCAACTAACCCATACATTTTTAAAAAGATGAAAATGTTCTTCTAGTTGAGCATTAACAACGATGGTGCCAATAACTTGTTAACAGATAACATCAAGTGAAATAGATTCTTGACATACCCTCTTAGTTTTTAACTAATCGGAAATATAACAGGGTAGTGCTACACTACACTTTGTTCTAACTGCAGAATGAATGGGTCAGCAACCGGGGTAGGACCACGCGCTCAGAGAATACCACCGTGAAATAGCAGCATAATGCTGCTGATTCGTCTGGTGAGTATAGAGATCTGGAGACCTTTACTACTGGTGACAAGGCAAGGCATTCCATCTCAGTCCTCAAGGGTAACATCGCATCTGCATTATGATTTCTTGGCAATAATTAATGTATGTAGATATCATGGACTGCAGGAATCACTTGCCATCAGGTGAACTATCTGCTCCTTTGTTACACTCAATGTAAAAAAAACAATCGGATATGTTAAAAGATCAGATGAAGGTTCAAATGTTGTGTCCCGGACATAGATCATACACAATCGGTAGTTTGTTTGTAGGATAAATATTGCCTTCTGCTGGGAATTGAACCCATTACCCGCGCTGTGCCGTCAGAGTACAAGGCTGCTAGCTAGTCCCAGCATTGGTTCGCAGCCAACGAACAATATTTGTACACCATAAATTGTTTGTAATGTACAAATGTTTAAATTTTAAAATCCTTTCTAAAGAATTAAATATCACTTCATATAAGTTTAAATATAGAATTTTATAATTAAATTAACCTTAATTGAAATACCTAGCCTATGCTTGGCTGGTTAATTGTCAGCCGTATGTCATGTGTAAAAACCATGTCTATTATGGATAAAGTATCAATAGCATAGTCTCTATAATACAGGTTTCAGATTCGATACCGACCTAAATTCATTCTAACTCAAAGTTACCAGTTATCTGTAAATTTGGCTTTGAATTTGACAGGTGAGCTGCTTGTTTGTTTGCCACTTATTCTATAAAAAAAAATATCCGTTACTCCTATTAGACAGAATAATCAAGAGTGAAAGAAAACTCTTTTGAATGGACCCTTATCTAAATAATTTTAATAATGCGAATTTAGATTTAGTACTAAAGACAGAGATAAAAGTATCTGTTCAAGAAAAAAAACTGACATTAAAAAATCTAAATTTTATTCTCATTTCGCTACTTATGATCTCAAATTATTTATTTTATTTATTTGACACAGCATAAACATAAGCGCTTTTTTTAAAAAAATTGTAATAGTAAAATCTTTTAACTTCCGACCGGTTGTCATAGAGCTCTTGAGAGGTGTTGGGCCATAGACCGCCTTAACGTTTTCTATTTAATATTGGGTGTCACCAACTTGCATACAGTTCACCTGATGGTAAATTCATCATCTGCCATTCTTAAAAAAGATTGAAGGATCACATGCCTTTTCATCCCTGAGGAACGAGATAGAATACCGCAGTACCTGGCTCTCCTGAATGTATCATCACACGAAACATGCAGTGTTAAGTTGGTATTTACGCTGGTTATTCTGAGGGCTAGGCCATTCTCCGGTCGAGTGACCTAGCCAGATAAAATGCAACGTGATTCTACCACAATTATATTACAATAACATCTACCATTATTAATTCATTACCATTTGACGGAACCTTGTATGTCTTCGAAGTTTTTATTTTAAATACTATATAATATTTCTTAGGCATATAGGTTTCTTCACTATGGTTCACTGCACACCAAGCATTTAACATTGTAAATTAATAGCCATCGCCCGGAAATTGTTCTAGGAATGCTCTTGTAATTAGTATTCTTAATGATTAAAAATGTTACGGTGACTACACACATACACGCTACATTCTTAAGAAAATAAATTTAAATATTACTCCTCTATATAAATAATATGAATGAAAAAATTAAACTTACTGCAATCCATACATGGTGGCAATTGCTGCCTCTTTGATATTGTATCAGAGGCCGCGTAAGACGTCTCCGAAACTTTTAATGTTGTCTAAAAGTAACAATAGTTCATTAATATTTTACTCTGTATTATCGTATGTGATTTATTTTCAATTAAATAAATTTAAATGATTTAGGCTTTATCTCGTACACAGATTGAAAATTTAATAGATCTAAATTATGGAATATAATTCAAAAAAATAAACATAGCACAAAATACCTATTAATATTTAACAAACTTAAATATATCTAAGCTAAATACTTAAGTCTGACATTCGCAAAATATTTATTAAAGTCATTCACACTCAAGTGTTTATTTTCCAAAAAGTTTTTTGATAAATCAAACTGACTAAATAAACTGAGCGAATAGACTAAAATAGGTAAAGAGTCGAACATACAAACTTTCAAGATAAATCATTATATAATGAAATCGTATTACCTTACTCAGTGTGTCACCGGCACCGATAGTAACGCACAGAAAATAAATTAAATACCACAACATTTTTTTTATTTTCATGTTCTATTTAAAAAATATATTTATTCTATGGTTGCGCGGAGAAAACAATTATACAATTTTCAATTGATACGGTATCACTGTGTTCCCTGTTTTTGATACACTAACTAATATCTTCGATTTCGATGTACTTATGAAGTTTAGGCACCCTAAAATGTAGCACTTATACTTCGATAAAATGAAACCTAAAAACAGGTTGACACCGAACAAAATTTATCACCTTCAAGTATTTTATTAAATCAGTGCCGAATGTGCGATACGTTAGATTAAACAGACGAATTGTTTTGATATTTAGTTCAAAAAGCTACTTGTGAAAAGCACCGTTTTAGGCGTCTATTGAAAGCTGTATGGGCGAGCGTATTTGGCAATGACCTCAGGGATCAATGACCCAGCTGTCATAATCACTAATTTGATTCTTATTTTCTGAGGACAAAGTCGACTTTATGTATGTAGTTAATATGAAGAAATAAGATTCATGATGCCCACGCCACTTATTAAGTTGTAATTTATACTTGTCATCAATTCCTAATATTTTAAAATAGCGTTTGGTATTTTATATCAGTCTATAGTGCAATATATTTGGTCGGTCGGTTACGGTCATTATTTATTTTATTTTACTACATACTAGTAACTCATTTAACATGTAAACTTTAATTTTAAACATTACTTCTTTTAAAATCAAATTTTTAAATTTATTTTTGTCAAATCGTTCACTAATATAAAATGGAAGATGGATATGGTATAAATAAAAAATAAGACATTTAAATTAAAGTACTTTATTGGTATAATTCCATATTGTGAACATTAGATATTCCCAAATAATCTTAGTCTTAATTAATATGGCAATAATACGTATCTTTCGACGAAAAGAAAATAGTAACTTCCAAATCCTTATTGATATTTTTGGTACAATAGGTACAAAAATTATTTTGAAATTACATCGAAATAAATAAGGTATTAGGCCTGTTTAATTTTAAATATCACATTATAAAAAATATATTTAAAATACATTAATATTATAAATATTCATATTAATGGTTACATAAAATCTTAATTAAAGAAATCGCTAATAATTACAAACAAAATAGCGTTTGTTATTTTTATTTCTCTTGTATTACAATAACTATTATATTTCAGATTGTGTTGAGTTGTGAATTGTCGTATTTTTTATCTTCAGCTCGTGCAATAGCAAGCATCTTGCGTATTCTCTTTTATCCAGTCTATGTAGTTGGTGACCCGAGTGTAAACACCTGGATATCCAACTCTAGCGCAACCGTTGCCCCACGACACAACACCTGTAAAAATATAAATAAAACACGTGAAATAATTAGAATTAGTTTACATGTTTCGTGTGTGCGAGACCTTTATAAAAGAGCCACGTTCTAGTATGGGCTCCCCTTACCACCGCACAATTAATTTAAACGTTGACCTGAACATAAATCCTAATATTCGCAATATAAATTCAAGCGATCCGGTTTTCGTGACTCACATGTTTTGCGAGATCTGTTTGCACTTTGATATTTTATTTTTTAAAAAATTTCTACCTGCTTATGTTCTCCAGCGATAATATGACAAATGAACATTTAAATTATAAATAACGACCATTGGCTATGTATGTAGCATAAGCAATAAATATATTACGAATTGTTTAACTTATAGAAGCAAAAAGAAATTTTTATGTTATGTTCTCATACGTAACTGTAATTTCTTCGAAGGACTGTTCCATATTGCGCAACAAGATGGTGGCATAAACCGCTAAGCCTCAATTATACCACCAGATGGTATTTTTGTTATGAAACAATGAGCACATGGTTTAACTGATGGTAAGTGATGACCGCGACCATAAAACACCTACGTCAACAAAGAACGTTGTTACTTTTAAGAGACGAGATGGAATGCTTATTTACAAGTAAACCTGTTTTTGTTTCCCTTCACTCACCACATCAAACATTTTACAATGGTATTCCGAGTGGACGTGTTACTCCTTGGTTGAGCCCACCCACTCACTAGAAAGTAGCTTAATCATGGCACTATCCCATTAATTATCATGGCAGAGGCGTAATTCCAAAGTTCTATTTGCTCTCTGTTTCGATTTAAATTATCTAGCTGCATATTTTTATCTTTAAAAAAATCTGTCTTTCTTTAACCAACGACAAGGCGTTCTACTATTAGTAATGGAATTTGCAATCCAAAGTATAATTGCGTGGTAAATCTTTTACAATTCAGGCCATTCCACTTTGGAATTCCTTGTCGCAATACGTAGGAAAAGCTACCAATAAATTTAAAAAAAAGCGTTATTACTATCTTGATGCTGTTAACATCATGTCTGCAATTATTTGGTCACTTCCATTACATTTATTTCTTAAATATGTACATATGCTTAATGATCTGTGTGTAGCTCTCTATTTACTTACTACTATCATAATAACAGCCAAATACAGTCCATTGCTGAATATGGGCCTCTCCCATATATTGCCATAAAGCACGATCGTGACCCACATGGATCCATCGACTTCCCGCAAACTTGCGTAGTACATCGGCCCATCTACTGAGGGATCGTCCGGACTGGTATCCGGATGATCCCTCAGTTGCCACTTATGAAACTTTCTTCCCATTGGTTATACTGTATCTTACTATTAAATTACTCGTTCCATTGTTTTTTATAGAATAGGTGTCAAACGAGCAATCACCTCGCCCGATGGTAAGTGATCAGCACCGCATTTGCAACACCAGAGGAGACGCAAACGCGTTGCCTGCCTTTAAGAAAGGTGTAGGCTCTTTTCTTGAAGGCCCCCAAGCCATATCGGTTTGAAAACATCACTAGCGACGGCTGATTCCACAGAGTAGTTGTGCGTGGCAGGAAATTTCGCGTAAAGTGGACAATGGTGTTCTATCCCTTCACTAAGCATCTTTCCTACTATTATAAGATATGTTTAAATTTTCGCTTTGTACACTTGGGATTTGACTGGTAAAAAATGAAATTTTGGACTAAGTAACAAAAGCTTGGGGTAATTTTATTAATATGAAATCCAATATTTTTTTGCAGCATCACTCTAATGACACTTATACGTAGTTTTCTACTCACTTCCAATGCGCCAATGGAATAATATCAAAGGAAATTTTGGACTAAGTAACAAAAGCTTGGGGTAATCTAATTAATATGAAATCCAATATTTTTTTACAGCATCACTCTAATGACACTTACTCGTAGTTTCCTACTCACTTCCAATGCGTCTTTGGAAAGATATCAAAGGAAACTTTGGGCTAAGTAACAAAAGCTTGGGGTAATCTAATTAATATGCAATCCTTTTTTTTTGCAGCATCACACTAATGACACTTATTCGTAGTTTCCTACTCACTTCCAATGCGCCTATGGAATAATATCAAAGGAAATTTTGGACTAAGCAACTAAAGCTTGGGGTAATCTAATTAATATGAAATCCAATATTTTTTTTGCAGCATCACTCTAATGACACTTATTCGTAGTTTTCTACTCACTTCCAATGCGCCAATGGAATAATATCAAAGGAAATTTTGGACTAAGTAACAAAGGCTTGAGGTAATATGATTAATATGAAATCCAATATTTTTTTTGCAGCATCACTCTAATGACACTTACTCGTAATTTCCTACTCACTTCCAATGCGCCTATGGAATAATATCAAATGAAATTTTGGACTAAGTAACAAAAGCTTGGGGTAATTTTATTAATATGAAATCCAATTTTTTTTTGCAGCATCACTCTAATGACACTTATTCGTAGTTTCCTACTCACTTCCAATGCGCCAATGGAATAATATCAAATGAAATTTTGGACTAAGTAACAAAAGCTTGGGGTAATCTAATTAATATGAAATCCAATTTTTTTTTATTTGCAGCATCACTCTAATGACACTTACTCGCAGTATCCTACTCACTTCCAATGCGCCTATGGAATAATATCAAAGGTAACTTTGGACTAAGTAACAAAAGTCAATAAATATGTTTGCTGCACAAAACTTTTGCTCGGTAGCCAATTAAAAATCATTTGCATTACCCGAGGTGAATCTCTGGTACATGGCAATAACAAAGGTGAATATAAAAAACTTATCAGAGCAAATAAATTTACAAAGTCCCTCAATCCAAATAATCTAACTCCAATAAAAAAAAACCTTAGTGCCCAGGAACCAACAGGTCTATGTAGGATGCTTCTTTATATTACAAATAATTTAAGGTATGTAACATCGAACTGCACAACAATATTTAAAAGTTTTGCAAAATATTTTGCAAAGTTGATACCGTACCAGATGACTTATATTATAAAGACGTAACACTTGTCATCCCTTTACCTAGTCTGATGTACATTATGATCGGAGGAAGGTTCAGATGCAGTCAGGAATACGGCACGTAAATATCAACACATCGGCTGGGAATCGAACCAGGACCCGCGATGCGGTGACCTATTACTCAGACCACTATGCCACGTGTTTGACAAACAATTCTAGTGTTTGAGAAATAAAAAATGATTAAAGATTTCTTGTATTAACTCGAATTAAAAATGTCTTGTCAAAGGCCTAGAGGCAACATATGTAGAAGATTTTTGATGTAAATATCAAAATTCATTACCTATTAACTCATAGCGTTTGTCGTGCTTTCTCTCTGTCACAAGTGGACCGCCGCTGTCACCCTGAAAAACGTTAGAAAGTGAACAAAAGATTTGAATTTATCTCTGCCTCATTTGTATGCTAGCGGTGAATCGGTCAACGCACAGATACTTTCATTGTGAATTGCAATTAATTGGACACAATGGATTAATGACTATTGCATCTAGAAACGATATCGGTATATGTAAATAATTTCACAAATAAATTAATTATTGGAATATGTAAATATAAAATTACCATTATCGTGTTCATGCATTTCATTATTATTTAATAGTACTGACTAATAAAACTAAACTATACAAAACAGACTTGAAAATTATATGAACTTTTACTTAGATTCCTGTTAGACACATCCAACTAAATTAAATATTTTTATAATAAGTAATAAAAAATTATTACTATGGTCTATTTTTGACTATAGAATGTTATTTAAAATCGTGATTACGAATGTCTCTTCTACGAATATCTCATTAGTTAACAATTGGGTCAACGAATTCTTCTATTTGTGCGAAACAAGTTTTCTTAGAAAATTAGCAAAATTTTACCGTTATCATACCTGACAAGAATCCTTTTGTCCGGTCTTCGGATAGCCAGCGCACAACATGTTGTTTGTGATCATGGAAGGCGTATACTTTGTTTTACGACACTCTTCGTTACTAAGAACTGGCACTTCTACTTCTTGGAGTGTACATGAGACCTTTCCTTCTTCGCTCAGAGTACCCCAGCCTGACGCCACAGCCTTTACCCCGACGTACAGCTTAGCTATTAACAAAAGAAAAACATGTAAGCATAGCAGCTAAGAGCTAGAGAGCAAATGAAATGGCATAAACCTGTCACTCGTTTCGAGTCGAGTCGATATATGTAAAGTTTTTTATATTATTGTTTAAACAATCTACCCTAACGAAATGAAAATATTTCATGATAATTTAGACGCTATGCGAAAACATAGTTATTCAAAGCAAATCCATGGTTTTAAAAATTCAATATGAAAGCCCTCTCTGAATGTTCATTATGACACAGTAGACAAAGGAATTAATAGATAATACCAAAATATTGAATAGAAAAATCATTGTGTCATGAATGAAGTCAAGGAAAAATGGTAAAAGATACAATTATGATGTTATTTAAATTTCACATAATTTAAATTAGATTTTGATAAATTAACTATGTTTTATCTTTTTAATTTGATTCAATAATTGTTTAGATTTCTTCATTAATTATTTTTTATGTTACATCGTGTTAAATTATAAAAATCAATACATTTCGAATTACAAAAGTATAGAATCGTCACTCAATAAAACAAATCACTCCCACGTGCTTAAATATATCCGTAATAGTTACTTTCAGGCAAATTTTTGATCAATTGATTTGATCTTTTCCAACAAATATTTTACATACCACTACTCTGGATATCAAGAATCCAATATGTTTAAGATGTTTAAACACTGCCAGAGATAACAGTCTTATTGCAATCCTAAAAGAATGGACCTGGAGGTCATGGACCCATGCGACAACCCTGCGGACGCCACCAGCTAGTTATATCAGGCGATGTGCAAAAGGTTTATTTCCCACCCACCTCTTGGAGTCAGCTTCATTCTCCGACTATTCAATATGAATTGTATCCATAAGGCAACTACGGCGCCTTAGCTACCCCTTTATTATACTGTTTATTTGTTTGTTTCTAGCTGTAGAATGAATGGATCAGCTCGACCGGGATAGGACCACGCCCTCACAGAATATCAGCGTAAAATAGCAGCATAATACTGCTTCGTTTCGTCTGGTGAGTGTTGGGATCCGGAGACCTTTATTACTGGCAACGAGGCATTCCATCTCAGTCCTCAAGGGTGACAACGCATCTGCATTATGATTCCGTGGCAAGAATGAATGTTGATGTCATGGACCGCAGGAATCACTTACCACCATCACGTGAACTGTGTGCTCGTTTAACAAACTCTTTAAGAAAAAATTAAAACGAAAATTAAGATAAATTGTTTTCAAGCCCCATTGATGCGACGTGATCTCGTCCCAGTTATCAAATTTGCAATTGTATTGAGTGTCTCGAGTATATGGAGTCCCATATCTACCTACATAGCAACCTCAAGTGAAGCGTATTTTTGACCTAAGCCCTCGTTATTACTACTAGTAATATTCAAGCAAAGGTACACACACACACAAACGCAGTATGTATATTTTTGATAAAACATTAACCTTATAAGGAGCTAAAAGAATAGGACGTATTTCGTGAGAACTTTCATTCGATCTTCTGTTCTCATCGTTCATCATTCTATAGCATTTTGTCTTAACCTTCTTTCTTTGCCATGTTTCCGGACTGGTAGTTAAATGTTTTAGAAAATTTGCATAATTTGCACATTTAGTGCCACCGATACGTCACTTTATATGGATTTTATTTACTTATGATTCATAGATAAACAATGTTTACGATAATTATGATAATTTCGTATTTTCCATTGTGTACAACAGCGTAATTTAGAGGTCACTCATACCCGCTACTCAGTACTCAGCAAATTAACTACTGCGTTACTTAATGGTGTGTTAATAATCAGATTAGTTGACTTATTGTAAAAAAAAACTAAAGTATACCAATTTATTCTAAACAAAAGAGGCTTGTGTCCTGCAATATGACTACATATGTACATATATGCAAATATGAAGAGACAAGTGCAATTTAAAGCCGTTGATGTAGCTAATGAATATTCGTTATCTATTTGTTACATAACAGTAGACACCGAACCCTTTCTACTTTACATGCTATTTCTTTTTTTTTTTTTTATTACATTCAGAGTGACGAACGGGTCTACCTGACGGTAAGTGATTCCTGCAGCCCATGACATCTACATGTATCCTTGACAAGGAATCATAATGCAGATGCGTTGTCACCCTTGAGAACTGAGATGCAATACCTCTTCACCAGTCACATGCATTGTCACGGCAGCATTATGCTGCTATTTCACGCTGGTATTCTGTGAGGTGCGTGATCCTTACCCGGTGGAGCTGACCCATTCATTCTGCAGCTAGAAACAAACTGCAGTGTAGCTCTAGCACGTTAATAATATCAAATCTCAATCAAATGTTGTTAATGTTTTGAAATTAAGTAATTTTAAAATATACTTTCTATTCTCAATGGCTCAATAGTACTTGAAATAAAAGCGTAGGGAGAAATCTCTGAAGCTAATTTAAATATACTTTTGTCGTCCGATCGACTTGCAAATTTCAACATACTTAAGTCAGTAGGCAATGTTAAACAGTTGTTTCTTATTTTCCTTTCATTTATTTCACTTGGGTTCCGTTAAATAAAAGGTAATAATTTTTTTTACAAGATTTTGCATTGATATAAAATTTTGAAAACCGTCAATTATATATGGAGATGAAATAGAAACATTCCTTTATATCACTTCTCTCACAACACTACAAAACTCTTTCCATCTCTCAACAGGAAGTAAACTTCTTGTAACTCATGACAAGTATCGGTATTTGTACAAACAAATTATTTAGGTCCTATTTATAAGACATGATGATGATGATATGACTACTCTAGATGGATTTCGACAACAATTATATCATCTGGTTGTTACCTTATTAAAAACATATATTATAGTGCCTTTATATAGTATTCGAGCGAACACAAAGACCTCACTCATCGTTCCTTTTCCTATAAGGATATATTCCATGTGCAAAAATATCAGAAGGTTCAGTCAGGGACATACATTAATTGTTACATATCCAATGACGAACATATTTCATATTTTCTGTTTATTTTTCCTCTAAGTTTCTAACAGAAGATGAGAAAATTTCCTATAGTTTTTTTTTTCGGGCTGATGGCTGCTGTTATCTTTTTATGTTCTTATGTTTGGCTTTTACAGTATGAGAGGTGACCGAGTGCTTATCCGCTTAGTCGAGACCTCTATTAGTGAGCCTCGGCTTGAACCGTTACCCTGTTCCACGAGAGCGTCTGACTCGAGGGTCCACGAGAGGGCCGAACCTCAGCCTCGTATAGGTTGATTTAAAAAATTATATACAGTTATTAGCAAGTGCGTGTGTTATTTCTAAGCTTTGGCTTAGGCTTCTAGGTAAGGCATCAAGCCTTTCTAAGTGCAGATTAAGTATTATGTAATCTAAAAAATATATATAAATAACAACAAACTGAGGAGGAACAATCTTAAAGCTATTAATTTTATCCTCCCAATAACTGCCTTATCAAGTTCTTTTGTCGGTTTACTAAAAGTAAGTTTGTTAGTTCAATTTATTTTCACTTCTTACGCTTTATGTGAACGCTTAGCAAATGTGTTCTAATGGATTATGAAAGCAATAATTATAAAAAGAGATTCTACAAATAACGGAATTCTTGTTGAATTGAAAATTACAGAATTTTCTTTGTTAAAAAAAATAGGTAATGGTTCCATTAAATAGCTTTAGGAGTAATGTAATAGTTTGTATAACAAGGAGATAATAATTCCATATGTTAAAAATAAATGAAATTATATTTTTTTCATATATTCAAAACCAATAGCTTTAGTGGTAAGTTTTTAAACTTGTAAAAGACAGATCTATTTTTACTTTTTTATTATTACATTGAGAGTAACAAACGAGCACACAGTTCGCCTGATTCCTACTTTCAACAAGGAATCATAATGCAGATGCGTTGTCATCCTTGTCGACTGAGATGGATCGCCTCGATGAACTGCTTCGTCACCAGTAATAAAGGTCTCCAGATCCCTACACTCACCAGACGAAGCACATCAGCATTATGCTGCTATATCAAGCTAGTATTCTGTCATCCTTCACCGGTCCACCTACCACTGTTATTTACTGGTAACGATGCTGGTAGCGAGAAACGATCTGAGTTCTCAGATTTAGCAACAAATCTGAAAAATATTTCCTTATCTAGGATGTACGTGGTGCTATGGAAATTAGGAGAAATGTGGGCACGCTTGTTAGCGCAATTTAGGAAAATCTAAAAAATAGGGTAATCCAATCGACTAGGGTAAAGTATACTATATTAGTATAGTAGATTTTGTATTACTGGAAAAGCTGAGACTAATGTTTGGTTTTAATTTATATTTTATCGTATTATTACATAGGTCCTTAAAGTAGATGAGTTAAAGAACAGATACACGTATTACAATTGTGATATCAAAAGTCTAATGACTTTGCAGCGAGATTATATCGATATAAATATGAAGTTTATAAATTTAAGTTTGTATACTTTTATGTATTATTTATGTAATACATTTATATATACTTATATGAAGAAAGAAAAAAATTTTTTTTTATAGATAATTGTACAATCAACTACGATATTCATATGTTACTCAAGTTGTTGTTTACAATTATTAGTTGGCAATGATGGGATAATGGATCTATATACAGAGATTTATCTTTGTAATTCATTAAATTTTTAAGAGATATTTTAGCTGATATTTATATATATAACTAGTCTGGTCATAAATACATAAAAAAAAACTATTTTTCAACTTAATCAATTTGAATTTGGAACACGTATACTAGATTCTGTTGATGTTGATGCTGTAAGCCTATGCGGCTCTTACAGCTTCATCGGACACAGGGCTCACAGAACTGAGGGGTCCGTTAGTGAACACGTATATTATTTATAAAACTTCTTTCGCTTTTGCGCCATTTCACATATTTTTTCGTGTTCATTATCAAATTACAATATGGAATGGGGCGTTAAAGAAAATTGGATTGCAGTGATCGCCTTGCACAAAGTGGGTATGGAGCCGTAGGTCATATTCCATTCAAAAGCTTGGTATCAGCCGTATGTTCGTATATCGTACTATCTACAGATACAACAACACTTCCTCTGTCGAAGACCAGAAAAAATCTGGGCGGACGCGTGCTGTTAGAACTACAAAGGCTGGTAATGCTCTTAAAGCCAGATTTCGTCGAAACCCCATTAGACAGCAAAAAATCTTATCAATGCGTAAATCCATAGATTCGTGGCCAAACAGATTAAAGGTCTATATAAAAGCCAAAGGAACCTTTCGAATAGCATATTTTTTCATTTTTTGCTGAGACTACTAAATATGTAGGTATACATTTTAATAACAATATAGTAATATATTAAAAAAAAACGTATTTTCATTTGTAAAAGAAGTTATGGCCGGACTAGGTATATATATAAATATATATATATATATATATATATATATATATATATATATGTATATATACACACACATATATATATATATATATATATATATATTTATAAATATCTTTCGCGAATTCTCATTACTAACAAATTAGACCTATCAATCAAATGTCTAATATGAGTATTTACCAAATCAAATTTCCCGCTGTACGCTAAGCGACCATAGAGGGTTTAATTAGCAGTTTGAATATATAACTTACTTTTGTCAGTTGGCAAGCAGATAGGTTTGATGGCATCAGACATAGGCACCGGTTCATTAAGCCTAAGCAGAGCGATGTCATTATCGAAGTTAGTGAGACTAAATTTATTTGCAATGACCCGTATAACGAATCTTGTCTCAGGCCGAATCGTCGCGTTGCAGCGGTTATGCTCGCCGAATGTCACCTTTATCATGAACCACATAAAGCTGAAAACAAGAAACAGATTAATTAGTAATAATATATTTAATGTAGCTGTGCAACAAAAAAATTTGGTACAACATGAATGGGTCGATTTTCCCGAATACCGACGTCTAATAGAGGTTTTCTATGGTAAGTGATAGAAACTGGTTGTTATAGATGTCGAGCTCATTCATCATCTATAAGGAATCATAATACAGATACGTTGTCACCCATGGGGAACGCCTCGTCTTTGTTTACAGTTTCTGTTTTTAACCAAACGTAGTATAGTAACGTTAAACAACTTCAATTTTACGCTTACATTCCAGAACGCGAGGGCCTACTTTAGTGGAGACTACAGCTAGTTCATAACTGTGGTGTGACTACCACGTAAGAATTAGATGTGAGATTACAATTCGTATATCCAATTGCTGAAATTGTCCCTCAGTAACCATTCACCATCAGGTACACTCTATGCTTGATAATTTCTATAACTTCTTAATATTTAAACGATTATGTCGTCATACAGATTCAATATAGAAGTCTTAAAACGAAAAACAAATCTTACGTATTACAAAAGATAATATAAAAAGAGTTCATAATGTGATTTTTTTTTTCATAATACTAATAATAAAATATTAAATACAATATAAAGTAAAATATTATAATAAAATTAGCTAACGTACTATTGAAGCAAATACTACAATTTTATAATTTCTGTTACTTCCACTTTAAAATATACAGCTAGTACAGAAATCAACAAAGAAACATATTCCAACATGTTATTTTCATCTTAATTATTGACCATTGATATTAAGAGAAAAGCTATTTTATTAAAAACATTATATACGACATTTCAACATTAAGCTAGCTAAGTTTGTATTAGGCGAAAGTGACACAGTATTTTTCGGCAGACCACGAACGTGCATACTATTAATGACTTCTCATTTACACTTTCACTTACTGTATTTTACGTTTTATTTTTGTTCAAGCTACCAATGACAGTTTTTCCTGTTAGCAGCACGAATTGATTCACATAAACAAATTACCCGAATCCTTTGCGATTCTTGGTATCAGTAAAGAGTCCCCAATAATTTAACAACCCAAAAATAAAACGGGTAAATGAAACAATAAACCAAAAAAAAAACGCCTAAAAAGTCCGACTAAAAGGTTCCACTAACGCTTAAAATGTACATTTGTTGAGGATAATGAACTCTAAAGTTGGGAGTCGGCTCCTTGGGCCGGTTTAAAGGTGAACGCACTGATACTACTGATTGGAATTTAAAAGATCGCTCCGAGAACTTATTTTGGGCATGTTTGCTAATTCTCAGGTTATCGGACCAGTATTTTAATGATTTACGGTTTCATTTGCCATTTAAATACACCTGCATTTGTGTCTTTATCAAAACAATACATGAAATGATGCAGATTTATTTATTAAGGTTTAACGATATATGTAATTTGCATGTGGCCAATTAGTATATAATGGTTTTGACATTTGAGCGTGTTCCCCGAAAACAAAGGCATTGTGACCTGACCTTATGTTGCCCATTTGTCATTAGCCTACTTTGTTTACGTTCTACTGATTCGTAATAAATTCTTGTATTTTATTTTTATTCACTTTTTATTTTATTTTATTTAATTACGTTGTATTTTATTTTACAATAGTGCGATAGCTTTTTTTTTAAATTAATAGTTCTAGCAAAAAGGTAAACACGAGTACAAGGTGTTGATAGCGAGCCAACATCCTCTTAAGTCTTGTGCAAATACTTGAAACCTCGTGTACTAAAACATTCACGCTTCTGTGTTGATTCAAGTAACTTGATAATTTGCCAAAGGCAGAGACTAGAAAAGATCTCTATTCGAATAATTTATACGTCGTATACGACTTAGGTATGTAAAAACAGTTTTTGTCTCCGTTATATTTATTTTAACTTGTTAGAAATAATATTATTAACTAGGGTAGGGATTGAACATATTTATTTTGAGTAATACATATTATACTTTAGGAAGGTTTACCCCTAAACGGAGTCTGAATATGTATATACAGTTTATATACACATATATATACTGCGTGTATATATATATATATGTATATATATATATATATTTATATATATATTTAAAAATTACAATGAAAACGGTAACATTTTGATATAAATAAGGAATATAATCAATGAAAACGTTGTTAAATATATTTGGTTATAACTTCGACACTTATTGTAAATAAAGTTCTCAGTTATGAGAGCTTACTCAAGCTTACTTTAGATCATCACATTTTCTATGGACTAATAAAATAAATAAAATAAGGTTTATACAAAAAAATCAACATGTCGAAACACGATGACATAGTGTAACACGTCCATAATGGCTTGGATGTTACTATTTGAGTAGTAAATATTATATATATATAAATATATATATATATATGTAGATATATATATGTGTATATATATATATATATGTATATATATATATATATATATATATAATAACGATCGTGATGATCGTTATTATTAGAGATAGTTGAAGAAAAATGCACTATTGTACCAAATGCGGTATCGTTGGATGCAGGTGATTCAGAATGAATCTATTAAGGCCAGCGCCAACTGATAGATTTAATAATACACAGCATGTGATAAAACGGTTAATTGTAAGAAATATGTAAGATATAGTTAGCCTTTGACATAATGAGCAGCACTGAGCACATATCGGTCGTTAATTGTATGAAATATGTAAGATATAGTTAGCCTTTGACATAATGAGCAGCACTGAGCACATATCGGTCGTTAATTGTATGAAATATGTAAGATATAGTTAGCCTTTGACATAATGAGCAGCACTGAGCACATATCGGTCGTTAATTGTATGAAATATGTAAGATATAGTTAGCCTCTGACATAATGAGCAGCACTGAGCACATATCGGTCGTTAATTGTAAAAAATATGTAAGGTATAGTTACCCTTTGACACAATGAGCAGCACTGAGCACATATCGGTCGTTAATTGTAAAAAATATGTAAGTTATAGTTACCCTTTGACACAATGAGCAGCACTGAGCACATATCGGTCGTTAATTATAAAAAATATGTAAGATATAGTTACCCTTTGACACAATGAGCAGCACTGAGCACATATCGGTCGTTAATCATCATGCCCCCGCAGTAGAAACGCTTGATGTAGATCAACTTTGCCATCCAAGGGAACTCATCATTGCTGGCTTCAGTTCCGCCGACTATACGGGACACCTCGTTCCTCTCGCCGCATTCTGAAATTGAATATTACAAATATTTAGCATTTTTTTTTAATATAAATTAAGAGCAAGCAGTTCTCCTAAATTATTACCGCCACCCATGAACATCCGTAGCACCAGAGGCGTCATAGGGTCGGATATTAAGAAAAGAGTAGAGGCTCTTGTAGATCCCAGCCACCACAGATTCCACACAATAGCTGTGCGACAAAAAAAATCGTGTTAATCGCACAGAGGTGGATTGCTAACCATCGAGATGGCGAGGATGAAATGATTTCCAATTCTGTTAAGTAGGCCATGCATAGTCATATATAGCGAAGAGTTTTTTAGCAAATTATTACGCTATTAGCAATATTTAAATAAGATGTTTGATTTTATTTTTTGATAAATGCATCTTCTAATGTTAAATAAATCTATTTGTAACTTAAACGCATCTTGAAGATAATTTTAGTATTGAGTTTCTGCATAATATGTAAAACATATAATCTAAATATAATTTTACTTCTATATTATATTTAATGATAATCATTTTTTCGGGGCCAGTTTATTCATATTCTTCCAAGAAAATATAACTTATGAATACGTGCAGACATAACTAAGTAGGTAATTCTTGTGGCTTCGCGGTCATAACACCTATCACTGAATAAACTTCGGTTTAAATTTATAGCTAAACCCAATATTTGTGAAACCCACAAAGTAGTAGTAACGTAAAGTACCGACGTGGGCTTTCAAGTCTTGATGGGTAGGCGTATATCTAATACTTGAGACATGTACATATGTATTTTTCCACATATTTACATAAACATTTTCTAACATTCAGAGGAGTTTATAACTTCCGGTGCCAACCAAAATATAATATTAAGCTCAGTCAGGAGAACACGCGTGAATCTAATTAAAAATGGGTAAGTTGTGATGGAAGTCAAAATCTATGTTTGAGTTACCAATAAATTTCTCGAAATACAATAAAGTAAAGTAGATTGGTGATATTGATAAAATAACCAGGTTATCGATAAATAACTCCTATTACTCATCACTAGCGACTAAATTTGCTATCAATAAAAGTACATTGTTTCTCGTGTACACTGACCAGCTATGCGCACTGTACACCAATAGTTCAATAATGATATTAATCTACTTTGTCGTAGAACATCCTCGAATAATATGTGTAAGCTAATAGAAAATAGGCTGAAGAAGAAAGAAAATAGTGCATCGTTACACTAACACAAACATCAGAGATAGTACAAACTTCTATACTCATGTAAAGTTACAAATGACATTATAAATTATAAAATAAACCAGTCACATGACGTAGAATGTATTCTTGATACACGTAAATATTAACCTATTATACATTCTAATCTATAGGTTAAGTGTCCGATTTTGTAAACATTTAAAAGATAAACACCGCATTAAAAACACAAATTTAAGCGATAAGCCCCTATTAAATAAGGAGTCAAAAATCTTAAATTTAAAATTATAATTATTCTCTCCTTATTTGCATCTAGTGACTTCGTTGAATTTCATAAAGTAGCTAGTCTTTTATATATTAAACAAACATATATTGAAGGAAAAATAAAATGAAAACAGGTTTCTGTAATTAAGCGTAAACGTGTGAGAAAATAAAGATGCTTCTTCGCTGTTGTATTAGAAGTGAATGTAGAAGATATAAGATAAAGTCAGACTACGACTCCACTATTAATTTTCAAAACTTTGATTTAAAAAATCCATTAATGATAAAAAAAAATCGATTTCCTTGTCTTAAGGTGGTTATTGTTTCTTTTATATGTTAAACTGTCATAATTGGTTTTATATTTATATTTTAAATTACTCAGACTATTATTATCAGATTTTTCTTTTATGTTAAACATTAAATAATTGAGGAAAAATACCATACCATACCATTATATTGGGGCTTTAAAGTTCAATCTACAAGATGTATATTATTGACAATTGACAGTCTTTAAAGATGTAAAATGTCTATGGACATTCAGGTTATATACCGATAATAATATTAGGTTAATATTTTTATCAGAATATGTTGTCAAAAATCAAAAGTTACTTGCAATAAAAGTTTCAATATTAGTCTGCATTACAAGCAATAAATTATTAGGTAATGCAATTATATTAATTAAGGATTTTTGATTACAATATTTTTGCATAAATGCATTAGGACTCTAAAAAATAAACAACATAGAGACACATGTAGACCTCATTTCATTGAATTAAAAATTTTAACTTTCGTCTCACTTTACATATTAGAGATATGTGCTTTTGTCAAAAAGAACCTATACCTGTATAGACACAACGTAAGTAGTCGCCATAATGATAAGCTCACGGCAATAGCTCCAAGAACATCACTGGCGAAAAAAAGTATTATTTTTATGGCGACAAAGATTTACAACAAAATTCCCAAAGTTATTTAAAAGTAATAGAGGATTCAAAGTTATTTAAGTCCGAATTAAAAGTACTCTTGCTAAGAAAAGCTTACTATTCTTTAGAATAATTCTTCAATGACAATTTTTAAAAAATTTAATACCACCGCAATTAGGATAAATATTATTAGTTTTTATTATTAGTGTAATTATTTCGTTTGATTAACTTTGTATGCCCGCAGGGTAGGACATAGCTGGACAAATTACTTATGAAATATATATCCAATACCTATGGTCCACAAATAAAAGATTTTGATTTTGATTTTGATTTTTTTTAGAACGAGAAAAATATGTTGTCAAATAATTATGGGTAAATCGGCGCAAAAAATATACTTTCTTGATACCCGTTAAAATTTATTTATTTAATTTCTAGTGTAATCTTCCACGTTAGCATTATACAATGTTGCAATAATAAAAACCATTTCTGACCTACAAATAATAGGGAAAGGAAAAATAATTAATTATTACAACTAAACATTAACAATTTACAGCCTCATGCTTAAATCTTATTTAACCTAATTTAATAATTAATAGTTACACGAGTTTTACTGATAGGTAAATTATTATTCTGCAGGTTCCAATATAGTTTAATAAATTATTCACACTAAATGAGAACGAACGGTACACTTCGTAGGTAAAACAAATATCGAGCGTTAAGAACCTATCTACGTTTATGCATCAAACAAATCTGTGCTTGTCTTACGAAAATCATTACAAAAAGGATTAATCAAATTAATGTATTGTCATGTATTAGTTATCCTTTATTAATCATTTTTATTTATTGATTTGTCTATGTTAATATCTTTTAAAAGACAGTTTCGCTAATCTTAAGATTTGAAATACTAAGCGTCTAATCGGAATCTTATTTGGACAGGTGCTTTAGTATTTTGGAATGTACATATAATAAATTAAGTTACGAATCCTAGTTGATATCTTAGTACTATAACAAACAATTTCAGCCACGGTTGGGCAGCCTCCTCCATCAGCCGGACGGCCGGTTATCGAAAGCGACCTCGACTTAGTGTGTCGCTTCGCCGCCGTCTTCAACGGCGCCGACGTCTCAGCCCTTGCAAAAGCCTTAAGGGATTCTAATGGCAAGCCCGAAGTCAGGATTGCCGCCACAATGCGCTACCAACATGTAGTGTCAGCCATCGTCAACTTTCAAGCATAGAGGCCTTTACAGCGGCAGAGTAAAACCGCGTTCCTTAACGTCGCATTTTTTAACGCGAACGGTATTAACAATCAACGCGACGAAATCTTCAATTTCGTTCGCGATCGCAGAATCGACGTGCTCCTAGTGCAGGAGACATTCCTCAAACCGCACACTCGCAATCCCAACATTGCGAATTATAACATCATTAGGAATGATAGAACTTCTGCCGCTAATGGCGGAACTCATTTACTACAAAAGTCCTTGCACTGCGTGCCCGTCGACACGCCAACCCTCACTTTCCTAGAAGCCTCAGTCTGTCAGCTAGCCATGACTGGCCATGCCCCATCACAATCGCGTCCGTCTACCTGCCTTGCAGACGTGATGCACAAGTATTACGAAGCGACTTCGTGGCACTCCTTTCCTTGGAAATTCAGTCATTTTGGCAGGAGATTTCAATAGCAAGCACACTCGGTGGAATGCAATTAAAATCAACCCCGGGGGTTGGCTTTAGACTCGCTAAGCGACGCACTCGACTTTGACATCGTAGCGCCTTCTAGGCCTACCCATTTTCCATACTTATTAGGTCACGCACCGCATGTGCTTGATATTGCCATCTGTAAGAACATTAACCTCGCCTTCCAAGGGATAGAGGTAATGCACGAGCTCGCTTCCGATCATCGTCCCGTTCTTCTTCGGTTAGGGCCCTCCGCCCCAACCTCACCCTCCACCAAAACCATAGTAGACTGGCACCGACTCAGGAACGACCTGAAGGAAGCCACATCACCACACCTAGATGCTATTCCTAGGATTATATCTTCAGTCCACGACACGAACCTCGCAGTTCATGCCCTCACTAGGCACATCCAGACAGTCGTCGAGGATTGTTCGAGGCGGGTTCCCTCGGTGGAAGACCACCGATGGACCCTGCCAAGCGACATAAAGGACCTAATGAGGCGCAAGAATGCGGCGACTCGTGCCCGACTTATATCCCACTGAAAGTAACCGGCTGGTGCTACGTACCCTTCAGCGTGAAGTCCGGTCACGCATAATGATACAGGAACGATCGGTGGGATAATCACCTCTCAATATCGAACCTTCCCACCTCGCCTTCTGGCGACCCAAATCCTAAAGGGGGCAACGCCCAAACAATGCCTCCCTTAAGCGCGTCCTAATAAACCACCCGCCTTCTTAGACGAAGAGAAAGCCGAATGTCTGGCTGACAATCTGGAGCTCAATGCTCACCGAGCACACTACCGATCGACGCCGCTCACCTTGCAATGGTTGAGAGCGAGGTCGATCGGAGGAGTAAGGAACCACCTCGCGATTCCGTTACCCAAGTCACATGCACCGAAGTTGAGTCCATAATTAAAACCTGCGACCACGCAAGGCTCTCCCGGCCCCGACGGTATCACCAACAAGGTGATGAAACTCCTACCCATGTCCATTTTACACCTACTGGTGATAATCTACAACGCGGCCATATCCAAAGGCACCTTCCCGAACACCTGGAAGGAAGCCGACAAGGGATTCTCAAGCCCTCAAAACATCCAACCGATCCATCAGCCTATCGACCCATAAGCCTACTCAAAGTTTTGGGTAAGGTATATGAAAGGCTCATCCTCGCCCGCCTCAAGGACTTCATGCTGTCGAGGGCTACCAATCAATGAGCAGTTCGGGTTTCGCACCCAACACTCATGCACACATCAAGTGCACCGCATCACGGAGCACATCCTCAGTAAATTTATTCAGGGCTACCAAACTGGGGCACTTTTTCCTCGACGTGGCGAAAGCTTTCGACAAGGTCTGGCACAACGGCCTCATATACAAACTATATGAGCTCGGTGTGCCAGATCGGCTCGTACTTATCATACGAGACTTTCTCCGAAATCGAACCTTTCGTTACCGCGTCGGGGAACGCTCCGAGTTCACCCTATTTGTGCCGGAGTACCACAAGGCTCCGTCCTAGGTCTATTTTGTACACACTCTACACCAACGACATACCGCGCACTCGCGGTGTAGAGCCCTTTTCGCCGATGACACCGGCCTCTATGTGTCTGGGTTCAAACCAGACGCTATTTGTAGGCTCAATCTGCAGCCAACACCTTAGGAAATGGTTTCGGAAATGGAGGATCGAGGATAACCCTACCAAAGTGCAGCCATGTACTTCTCTCGGCGCAACAAAACGCCGCATCTCCCAACTATAGAGTTATTTGATCGTCAATCCCTGGGAACAGACAGTCAAATACTTAGGCGTTACTTTAGATGAAAGACTCACCTTCGGTCCGCATGTCAACCGCGTACGGAATCGAACAGCGTTCGTCCTAGGTCGTTTGCACCCGTTACTCAATAAAAATAGCAAAATGTCCCTGCGTAATAAAATTACACTATACAAAGCGTGCATCCGACCCATAATGACATACGCAAGCCCCGTCTTTGCGCATGCTTCCCCGCGTCACATTCACCGACTTCAGGTAATACAAAATCGTTTCATGCGCAAGGCCACTGGTGCACCGTGGTTCTTGCGTAATGAAAATCTACACATAGATCTTGAGCTGCCGACCATAGCTCAGTACCTGAAGCAGGCTTCCCGCCGATATTTCGACTCTGCCGTCACACACTCTAACCCCTTGATTGTAAGTGCCGCCACTTACAATCCCATCATGAATCACAGAGTCACCCGCGTCCGAAGGAGACCGAGGCACGCTCTCGATGACCCCGACGACGTGACTACCAGGGCCCAAGCCCTTCATAAAACACAACACACGTACATTGCACCCTCACATCGCCCCGCCGACGGCGGGGCGTCACAAGCTAAGGATATTCGCGATACCGCCATGTCACTGGTCGGTTCTCTCCAGTCCATACAGATAGAAGCGTCGCTGGAGTTTCTTGCGCCACTTCTTCTCCTGCGCCCACGCATTCCGAAGTGGTGGTACAGATAGCTAATAATCATAGCGAATTGAAAGAATCCTCTGTCAGAAGCAACTGACCGAGCCGAGGTTCGGCCCTCTCGGGCACCCTCGAGTCAGACGCTCTCGCGAAACAAGGTAACGGTCAAGCCGAGGCTCCCTCTCAGGAGCCCTTGTGCTGGTTACCTATATATAGAGGTCGCGACCGAGTGCCATTAGCGCTCGGTCACCTCTCAACCAGTGAAACTGTAAAGCCCTCGGGCTAACAGTGGCCTTCAGCCCGAAAAAAAAAATACCGATAATAATATTAGGTTAATATTTTTATCAGAATATGTTGTCAAAAATCAAAAGTTACTTGCAATAAAAGTTTCAATATTAGTCTGCATTACAAGCAATAAATTATTAGGTAATGCAATTATATTAATTAAGGATTTTTGATTACAATATTTTTGCATAAATGCATTAGGACTCTAAAAAATAAACAACATAGAGACACATGTAGACCTCATTTCATTGAATTAAAAATTTTAACTTTCGTCTCACTTTACATATTAGAGATATGTGCTTTTGTCAAAAATAACCTATACCTGTATAGACACAACGTAAGTAGTCGCCATAATGATAAGCTCACGGCAATAGCTCCAAGAACATCACTGGCGAAAAAAAGTATTATTTTTATGGCGACAAAGATTTACAACAAAATTCCCGAAGTTATTTAAAAGTAATAGAGGATTCAAAGTTATTTAAGTCCGAATTAAAAGTACTCTTGCTAAGAAAAGCTTACTATTCTTTAGAATAATTCTTCAATGACAATTTTTAAAAAATTTAATACCACCGCAATTAGGATAAATATTATTAGTTTTTATTATTAGTGTAATTATTTCGTTTGATTAACTTTGTATGCCCGCAGGGTAGGACATAGCTGGACAAATTACTTATGAAATATATATCCAATACCTATGGTCCACAAATAAAAGATTTTGATTTTGATTTTGATTTTTTTTAGAACGAGAAAAATATGTTGTCAAATAATTATGGGTAAATCGGCGCAAAAAATATACTTTCTTGATACCCGTTAAAATTTATTTATTTAATTTCTAGTGTAATCTTCCACGTTAGCATTATACAATGTTGCAATAATAAAAACCATTTCTGACCTACAAATAATAGGGAAAGGAAAAATAATTAATTATTATAACTAAACATTAACAATTTACAGCCTCATGCTTAAATCTTATTTAACCTAATTGAATAATTAAGAGTTACACGAATTTTACTGATAGGTAAATTATTATTCTGCAGGTTCCAATATAGTTTAATAAATTATTCACACTAAATGAGAACGAACGGTACACTTCGTAGGTAAAACAAATATCGAGCGTTAAGAACCTATCTACGTTTATGCATCAAACAAATCTGTGCTTGTCTTACGAAAATCATTACAAAAAGGATAAATCAAATTAATGTATTGTCATGTATTAGTTATCCTTTATTAATCATTTTTATTTATTGATTTGTCTATGTTAATATCTTTTAAAAGACAGTTTCGCTAATCTTAAGATTTGAAATACTAAGCGTCTAATCGGAATCTTATTTGGACAGGTGCTTTAGTATTTTGGAATGTACATATAATAAATTAAGTTACGAATCCTAGTTGATATCTTAGTACTATAACAAACAATTTCAAAAATTGCGCTTAGGCCGATCTTCTTAACTTAAATGTTAAAATTAACGATCACTGATGTTTTGTGTAGTAGTTGCGATATAATGATTGAATGATTGTAGATTAAAATAGTAAGATTTTATTATCTCTACCATATTCTAACGGAAAATTACGTATAAAATCAGGTACATTCCACAGCCTGAAGACAGAGCTTTTGACGGAGACTTTTGACAGAAGACTATTCTATTTTTTATCTCGTCCACGGTCTTTTTCTCACCTATGATGCGAAACTTGGAGTCACGTAGAAGTGGAAAGAATTACTCTAATTCTTCCATTGCGTAATTTTTAGCGAATAGGATACATAACAATGAAAACCACCGGAAATCTAAAGTCACTTTAGATTTCCGGTGGTTTATTATTTATAGGCGTATTATCATGAAGCAAGTATCACCACCTACAATTATCGCAAACTTGCACATGTAGCGGGCTTGGAGTAGTCAGAACCTGAATTTGCTATAAAGTTGCCACTCGAAAATCATTTTCTCCCCTAGGGCAATTGACAAATTTCATCTGCTGTTTCTATCACATTAGTAAATGCCTATTCCCTCTTCATTTATAGACCACCAGACAAGATAATATCTTATGTACAGAATTGAACAAGAGTATAATATTTATGAATATAATAGAAAGAAAGTGAACTACAGGTTGTTAATACTTACTTAAATAACCGTTAAAAAGTTTAAACTTAATTTTAACTTAGATTCTAACGTGTGCGTCAATATCCTTAAAGCTAAAAACACCAAAGATATTCACAGGTTTTTTTTTGGTATAAATAATTAATGTTTAGGTAACAAACATGAATCCATTTTACTACTTTCGATCATAGCGACGTTTATCATATATGTTTGTTTGTATGTCAACTACGCAATTTTATACATGTCCATTTTTTTCTTTTGTTTTTCCTTTGTTCACAATATAAAAAAAGATATGACAGATGACATACATCAGTGTCAATATGTTGTACATTCACATACTCACGCTGCTGTGTTTCGTCTGATCAGATTACGGTTCCCGGTCTCTGTCGAACGAGGCATTCCATCTTAGTCCCCCGGGGTGACGTCTTGTAGGTCTCACGGGCCACAAGGATTCACTTACCATCAGGTTAACTGTGTTCCAGTTTATCACCATCAATACAATAACAAAAAATAGAAAACTTGAGAGTATATTGGAATATTTACGCACTATTTGTACCTTAAAAAATTTACTCTAGCCGGCATTTTGAACACACAACCCATTTGCAAAAGCCCAAGTCAGCTTGGCTGCAGTAGAAGTAGGTAAAACCTAATTGTATCTTATATGATAATAATTTATAGAAAAAAGGCTAATGGAATAAGGCCATATTATTATTTATCATATTCATAAGAAAAAACACCGTGGCGCCGTTTTGAGCAGGTTTTGAGACAAGTCGTACTAGATTAAGAGCGGTACCCACACGTACCATGGTATTTTCTCTAATATCAAGTTTTATTTTTATTCCTTTTAGCCAATCACCAAAAATCATATAAGCAAAGATAGTACTTAAATATATACAAAGGTGACCTAAGGCTTTAATATCAAAGGCCAAGCTTACTTAGGAAAAAAAAAAATATCAAGAAGTGTTTCTGAATTCTCATCCTTAATCCTACACAAACAAGACGTGTTTTAAAATGCAATTTAAAGTATTACAACTTTAAGTACAAATGTCATGTAATGCGTTATAAAATTGTAAAGAAATAATATATATTTTATTATGATTATTTATATAGATTAATATAAATATACTAACTGCAAGTACACGTGGGTTTAGGCAGAGTTTTATCCATGATCGGAGGACGATTGCCCCACACCCCGCCAAAGAAGTTTTTAGCATACACCCCGCGTCCATCATGCACTGCTTCTTCCTAAATAAAAGAGCTTTTATTGACATGTTAAACATAAATCATTTCTTAATTATAAAATAGATAGAAAAGAAAACAGAAATTAATGAAGAGATAAAATATAAATTAGTGAAAAAGGAATTTATATAAAAAAATTAAATTAGTGAATACTAGAAATACGGGATAAATTTTATATAAATAAAAAATTATAATTTTTATTTCATCAGAATTGAAATTTACTCTTTGCATAGATTATAAAAGAGAAAATTTCGTTAATAAATGTATAATCTGTGACAAACCTCAGAATTAGTGAAAGTTATAACCACAGCCACTACGATTAGAGAGCACTTCCACATCCTGGCTATGTGTAGCTTTTAAATAAGAAACATAGAAAAAAATAAACAATATCAAATATCGAATTCAGATTTTCGCGCACGGCTGGCGCATCGTCTTCCGTTCTTGAACTTGTCGCGCGCGCTCACAAACGGACACACACTGAGATGCGCTCGGACCGCGGCCATGTTCTCGCGGACAAACGTGATTTGCTTACGAAAACACCACACTACCACTCGCCAACATATTCACACTTTCGCCTACATTGTAGGGTAGGCAGATAATCAAAGACCTATTGAGTCACTTGTCACCAATGTTAACAATGTTTAGTGGGTCAGAAGATGAAATTTATAGGTTTGTCAGTCTATCCTACAATATCCATAAACGCTTTTATTTACTGACTTGAAAGAGAAACTGTTATATTCTTTATAATTTGTTTCCTCCTATTCCAGCTGACGATAATATGGTGTTTGATTCTTGCAACGATATTATCATTATTTATATTAGTAAAATAATCAATCTTTGTCGTGATATGCGAAACAATTAGAAAATCACGCTTTCTTCAAAAAGTTAAAATCAAAAGACACATCAGTTCTGTGACGAAATATATTAAATGTATTCTAAAACTATTTTGAATACTATATAAAAATAGTTAAAGTTGCAATTGAAATATAATATACATTTAATATATAAAAAAAATCCCTTTGTCACGACAACACGTAACTAACGAAAGTAAGGCTTCCCATGCAGGTCGATATGCTCAACGTCTCATCTTTATCTATTTATGCGATTTTTATCACTTGTAAGTCTCAGCGGGACGGCTACCTGTCCTGCTGAGTTTAACAAGTACTTAAACTTATTATTAAGACTTTATTTTTATATATGTATATATTTTTTTAAAAAATACATGTCCATTATCGTTTACGGTTCGCCTATTACCAGTAAAGACATACAGAATCAAGACAAGCTCCATCACTGATGGCTGCATGAGCATGCTAAGAATCGCTAGTTAGCTTTGAACTGCGATATGATTAGATCGAGGAAATACCAGTATCAGTGCACGATCAATCTGCAATATTTAAATGTTGAATAAGAATACCTTTGAAAAACCCCTTAGCAACCCCTCAGTCCTATTACGTATCTGATGCACTCTGGCCATAGACATTTCTATCCCTAAATCAGTTTGACTAGCTTTCAGAATTATATCAATTCAAAGGTATTTTATTTTGATTACCTTTAAAATTTGGTAGTAGAAATAAAAACCATAGTTCCGCCCTTTGTTACCATTCAAAACAGAGCATTGGTATTCGACCATAATAATGAGCCAATTTCCCTCTCTATGTCTAAAACCTAGATGGACTTTTCACTTTTATACTATTGACAATCTTATCAACTAAAGTCTGATTTTTAATTTGACGGAATTATGACAGCTGTCATTCTTTAACATTTATTATTATTATAATTATTATTATATTTATAGTTTCAATCTACTTTAATCAACAAACTAAAATAGCAAATATTTTAATTATGCAACTAACTATCCTTAATAATAAGGCGCTATAATATGAATTTGAAAAACATCTTATATAGGTAATGCAGTGTAAATTTCTGATTGATGGCTTCATTCAATATATTTTTAAATTGTTATCTTAAATTATGAAATATTTTCTTATTTCATTTTGTTTTATCATTTATTGTTAATTTATAAACTATATTTTATTTTAATCATCACATTGTCTATAAAATGATTTATATAAAAAAAATATTTAAAATTTACTCCTATTATCTAGTATTCCTAATTTAAATAAATAAACATCATATAAGAATAAAAACTAATAAAATCCACATGTCATCCGGGTGTCGAAGTACCCGTTTGTCGTCTCAAAAAAAGATAATTAAAAAATAAATACACAAATATACCAAATATTTAATTTTCAAATTCAAGTATAGGAAAACAACGACGTTGTTGTTTACAAACTAAAAAAAAAATTATTAATAAAAAAAAATTATATTCCTAAAATAAATTTTAGGGACATAATTTTTTTATTTAAAAATAATAATATAATATGTTAAAAAGTATTTTTATCGTAAATTATTTTAAACTAAAATACAATCAACTATTTGAAACAAATTTATAGAAAATACGTTAATAAACATGAAAAAATCACAGTTACAGCCTAAAGAGCGATATCTAACATAATTATTAATAATATACTCTTAATAAGTAACAACTACAAGTTTTAGAAAATAAATTATTAAATTATTGAACTATCGAAATTCATAGAATAAAGTATACAAATAGACATTTACGTAAAAAATTATATATATATATATATCCTACAAAATAGGGACCTTACTATTTTATAATTTATAATAAACAATTTTAAACTTATCTTCAAATAAAAACAGAATTAACTGTCTTATTACCTATATCTATATTCCTTATTATCTATATTACATATATTTAATTTTATAACTATTTACAGACATTGAACACTTAGGTAGTTGTCTACAGTGACTTATATTCTATTGGTAATCTGCACCACCGGCCTGCTTATTAATAATATATAAAAAGCTAATATATACACTTTTAATTTAAAATATTGCCTAAATAACCTTATAATGTATTTAAAATTTATAATCGTGATTTCTATTGTTATGTTGGTTTTTGATAAATTCATGGTAACGCTGTAGCGGCTAATATTTCGTTTTTATATAATTAAATTCGTTTTACAAACATTTATACAATGCAATGTAATGATACCATATACAATATAATATACCCAATGAATTATAACCCGAATTATTTACACATTGTTTTCTTGTTTTCGTTTAAGTAAATACTATTAGTTTTCAAAACGATGAAATCGTTTATTTTTTATTTTTAGTTGCTTAGTAATCAATTTATATTTAATCTATTATGTTGTTTTACATATTTTCAAAGTCATTGTACTTGTGTTGCTTTGTACAAATACGAAAAAATGGAACGATTAACTGTTGTTATACCAACCGGTATTTAGAATAAACAATGTTAATGGCCAGCTATCACTAACATTCTACTGTACGTACTAATAATGTTAATTTATACAACATAATAATTAAATTATAACAAATAGAGCATTTAAATGTAAGTTTTCTATCTTTTTACTTAATAACAATTTACGAAACTAAGTAATAATAGAAAAATATGGACAATCAAAATAATCCCTCAGTATTTTACAACCTATGAGTATTTATCAGATTTTGGTGGAAATTTAATGATTTATTTGAAAAAGATCGTGTGAGATATAATATTAAAAACAAAAAAGTATTATTTTGATAACTTCACTAGCTATGGATATTGTTTGGCGTATTTCAAATTTTATTTTGATTTTTTGTCAATGATACTTTAATAATGACTTAATACTATAATGTTACTTATTGTAGCTATAAATATAAATACCTATTTAATGATTTATTTATAAAGGATCATGAGATATAATATTAAAAACAAAAAAGTATTATTTTGATAACTTCACTAGGTATGGATATTGTTTGTCGCATTTCAAATTTCAAAATTTATTTTGATATGTTGTCAATGATACTTTAATAATGACTTAATACTATAATGTTACTTATTGTAGCTATAAATATAAATACCTATTTAATGATTTATTTATAAAGGATCATGAGATATAATATTAAAAACAAAAAAGTATTATTTTGATAACTTCACTAGGTATGGATATTGTTTGGCGTATTTCAAATTTTATTTTGATTTTTGTCAATGATACTTTAATAATGACTTAATACTATAATGTTACTTATTGTAGCTATAAATATAAATACCTATTTAATGATTTATTTATAAAGGATCATGAGATATAATATTAAAAACAAAAAAGTATTATTTTGATAACTTCACTAGGTATGGATATTGTTTGTCGCATTTCAAATTTCAAAATTTATTTTGATATGTTGTCAATGATACTTAAATAATGACTTAATACTATAATGTTACTTATTGTAGCTATAAATATAAATACCTATTTAATAATTGTTTACTGGTTTTATGAGATGATCATTGTGCTAGAAAAAAATCATTTAAAGATAACTTACTGCTACGGCCCATGACATCCACATTTAAATCATAATGCAGATGCCTTGCCTCCCCGAGGACTAAGATGGAATGCATCGTCACCAATAAAAAGGTCTCCTGTTTCTCTCTTACACAAAATACATTTACCGTTGTAGTACTATTTTACGCTAATATTCCGAAAAGCGTGATATACTAGACCAGCCGACCTATTCGTACTACAACTAGATCAGATCTGCAGCGTATATCTATCATAAATAATTAAAAGAGTAAAAGAAAAAAACAAATTTTATACACGGTGTAATCTTACATATCGAATTTAACATACGATGAGGTATCATCTTACTTAAAACGGCCTCTCGTAATAAGATCTTGGTCTAACTGTAAGTTTTCTAGATATTTATATACTATAGAGATATTTTTATAGAAAATTTACTTATTTACATAATTATCATATTTATATTCATCTAATCCTAGCAGACTTATCAATTCGAATTTATTACGTAAAAATATAATAACAATAAATTTAATATTCAAATAAAATCTATACATCGAAGTATCTTTATGTAATATATGTATACATGTGAACATAAATATCATCAATTTCCACAGAGACACGAGTCCCTCAGATTGGCGCGTATCCAAGAAAGATACCTTGTGATTCGAGTGTAAACGCCAGGGTAACCCGGCCGTCCACAGCCGACACCCCATGACACTATACCTGGAATTATTAAGCATATTATAATTAAATTAAATATTTATTTATTTATTTACACTTTATTGCATTAACCAAAGTTCGAAAAGTTCACAAAGGTCGGACTTAATGCGAAAGGCATTTTTTTTAAAGAATATTAGCAATGCTATTAACGTTACTAATATTCCGGTTAACCACTGCAACTAAGCTAATAAATAACGTTGCCACGCAATTTGCCTAAAGGTAAGATGATTCTATTTAAGATTTAAATTTAGATGGACATCCATGAGGACTGAAAAGGCTTGCCATATTACAAACAACCAGGCAGCACGTTTCTTTTGATAATGATAATGATTATGTCTTCCTGAACGATTTCCACAATGCATGTCTTGGTTTTTACCAGATGGCAACACTGAATATATGACAGTACATGTCCGTTGTAATGCATGTACAATATTGTTGGGGTAACATTCAAATGCACTATGACAGTGACAGACACAATACGTTGTGTGTATATTCTGAGTCTCGACCGCACCTCGCGTCGGGGTGTACGAATATTTATCATCAACCAGGAATCGAACCCTGACTCGGACATCTTGTCTTTTATTCACCATATGAATTCGGCACGATTCGAAGCTTCTATTTCACACAGTTATACTGATTTAGATACATTGAAGGCGACTTCGCGATCGATATCACCAAACGCATGCCGAGTTTAGTTCAATTTGTTATTCTTGACCCGCTTAAAATTGCCAATCGCGGGGTCAAATGTTTTAACCATGACGCCTATTCCAACGTCAAAGACACCTACAGGCCTTTGTTTTTATTGACCGCCATTGTCTGAATTATATACATATATGTTATATACATTAACAGTGGAAGAGTTATACTCAGTTTATTTCTAGCTGCAGATTGAATGGGTCAGCTCGACTGATCACGGCCTCACAGAATACCAGCGTAAATAGTAGCATAATGCTGCTGTGTATTGTCTGCTGAGTGTAGGGATCCGGAAACCTATATTACTGGTGACGAGGAGTTCCATCTCAATCCTAAAGGGTAACAACGCATCTATATTATGATTCCTTGTCAAGGATGAATGTAGATGTCGTGGGCCGCAGGAATCACTTGCCATTAGGTGAACTGTAATTGCTCGTTTACTACTCTTAAAGTAATAAAAAGAAGGTGAATTTTTCTTTGTATAAAGCAATCTTTTAAAGGTTGTTTAGTACTCACCCACAATCTGATACTTGTCACCTTGCTGAACGAGTAAGGGTCCACCACTGTCACCTTGACATGAGTCAGTTGACGCTCTTCCAGCGCAAAGCATGTTATTTGTTATCCTAGAAGCTCGATACTTCATTCCTCGACACTGGGTTAAAGATAGTATGGGCACGCGGACTTCCTGAACGATGGCAGGCAACTGCCCGCCTTCTGAGGTACGTCCCCAGCCCACCACTATGCCTTCTTTGCCTGCTGGTTCGTTACCTTAAAATTAAATGGTTCTAGAATAAATTCATATGTCAGATAAGCTATTTGATGTGGAAAAAAAAAGTTTGGGAAAATGTCATTTTTATTAATTATAAAATGAATGTTGCTAGCTTCTTTGCAGCTGGAGAAATACGCTTTCATAGAATACCTTCGTAAACAGCTTAATGTATCTGTTTAAAATTTATTTTGCAAAATTAGTGAGTGGCAAACTAGTACTCATAACACCCGCGTAGATCCCCGAAAAAGAAATATAATACAGATGCGCTGTCACCCTGACGACTAGCTTCGATTGCCACGTAGAATAAGCCTTAGATTTCTGTCACTCGACAGACTAAAATAAAACAAGAAACTGCGAATTTATAGTGAGTGCCATCTTTTTCTCCACCGCCAAAGCAGTCCTAAGTAGTGGTGGTAAATGTCGTTAATAATAATAATGTTATTTAGTTTATCCGACAGTAAGTAAGTAAGTACTGACGAAGCCGAGGTTCGGCCCTCTCAAGCACCCCAGTCAGTTGATTTCGCGCCCGGGGTAACGGTACAAGCCGAGGCTCCCTCTCGGGGTCCCTTGTGCTGATTACCCATTAATAAAGTTCTCGGCTGAGTGCCCTCAGCGCTCGGCCACCTTTCAACCCGGTGCAGATGTATAACTCCTCGACCTAACGGGGGCCATCAGCCATAAAAAAATCGAAATAGAGATCAATACCATTAGACATGATAGTTAGTTCTTTTAATTTTTTATTTTTGATAGATAATTGGTATTATATACGATGGTATTTACGGTAAAGTAGCGTTTTATATACGTTGGGAGAATAGATAAGACCTTATTCCGTATGTTTTAATGAAGAGTGTTGTACTCGTACGAATACATGCCATAGTGGCAAATTACAATTTAGCAGTACTGTATTGCATCCTTAGTCAAATAAATAAAAAATCTGTATAAGAAGTGGTAGACACGCGGCGAATTTTTAAACTACCTGTTACACAAATAGAGCCATTCTTTCCGAAGTTCCAAAGTAAATTAGTAGTTCAGCCCTACTATGTTTCGTCTGGTGAAAAAAAAGAGACTGTATTACTAATGACAAGGCATTCTGTCTTAGTCCTCGGTCTCCCCCGACAATAACGCATCGGCATTACGATTCCTTGTCATGAATCACTTACTAGCAGGTGAAATAAGTGCTTGGTTGTTTTGACTAACAACATAAAAAGTAAGTTTAATGCATAGATTTATCTTATGGAGGAAACTCGGGCAAGATCCAATAAAATTTTAAGTTAAACTATCCTTTAATTTGAAATTATAACCTATAAGTTACTCCACTGATACGATTCGCACATTGTTTTCGTGATTTCGTTTAGGTAAGTACTAGAAGTTTACTAAACGACAAAATCGTTCATTGTTTATTTTTGGATGCATAGTAACCAATTTAAATTTAATCTATTATGTTGTTTTACATATTTTTCAAAGTCATTGTACTTGTGTTGCTTTGTACAAATACGGAAAATTGGAACGATTAACTGTTGTTATGCCAACCGGTATTTAGAATAAACAATATTAATGGCCAGCTATCACTAACATTCTACTGTACGTACTAATAAAGTTAATTTATACTACATAATAATTAAATTATAACAAAAAGAGCATAAATAGAACATGAATGTAAGTGTTTTATCTTTTTAAGTAATAACAATTTACCAACCAAGTAATCAATCAGAAAAATATAGTCAATCAAATAAAATCAGAATAATCCCTTAATATTTTACAACCTATCAGTATTTATAAGATTTGGTTGAAATTTAACGATTTATTTCAACAGATAAAGTAAAACCAAAATAATGAAAATTAAAACAAGCATTATTTTCATAACAACATAAAAATTAAATTTAAGGCAAAGATTTGGCTTATGGAGGAAACTCGGGCAAGATGCAAAAAAATTTTAAATTATACTATCCTTTAATTTGAAATTATAACCTGTACGTTACTCCACTGCTACGATCGCACAGTTGTCATTTGAGATATGTAAGAATTACAAGAGGAAAGAAAAGAGTTAAAAAAAGAAAAAGATAGATTTTTTTTTCGGGCTGATCGCCGCTGTTAGTCCGAGGGCTATTACAGTTTCACCGGGTTGAGAGGTGAACGAGCGCTTATGGCACTCAGTCGAGACCTCTATATATGGGTAAAGAGCACAAGGGCTCCCGACAGGAAGCCTCGGCTTGGACCGTTACCCTGATTCGCGCGAGCGTCTGACTCGAGGGTGCCCGAGAGGGCCGGCTCGGTACTACTAACAGCTATTATTATTAACTACCTGTACTACCACTTCGGAATGCGTGGGCGCTGTGATTGGGAAAAGTGATTTATTTCTCGCACTATCTTAACTTACTTTAGATTACAACAGAGTGATATAAAACAACATTACACTCACCAGTAGGCGGTAAACACACCGGCTTAATAATCCTAGAAAAGTTAACCGGCTTTCGTAATTTCAGCAGTGCGATGTCGTTGTTGTAAGAATCAGCGTCGAAGCTGCGATGACGGACGATAGCATTGACAGCTCGCATGATAGCTGCACTCTCACTAGTGATCGTTTGGTCGTGGTCACCGAGGATCACGCGTATCTTGGACCGCTTTAGTCTGGAATAAAAAATATTTCTTTTGAAATATTTCGACAAGAAGTTATGAAATAGGATACTGCCTCGAGTACTAGCGCAAATACGAAACTTACTCGACATCCTTCGTGTCAGGGAGGAGGAATCTATCTATCTATGATGCAACCTACTGCTGTAAAAATTAAAAATTTGACACTTGGACCTTCCTCTACTCGATCTTACCCTCATCGTTGACTCTGTATCCGCATCGTCCTCCTATGGCTTATATTTTACATTGGATTATGAAAAGGAACGCGATTAGTGAATGCCTCTGCGTTTGTCTAAAAACACATCCCTATCCCTTATATCCCAATCGCAGTAAACTGCATCCGGCAACAATCAGGTGTCACCGTATCGTGATCACAGCGGGACATCATCGTCCTTACGGGTCATATTTTAGGGTACCATAGATGCACCATTTCTAATAATCTGTGTAGTTGTCCCCAGAATATCTACTACCAATATCAACCTCTAATATCAATTAATACCGCAAAAATTGTAAGCTTTTTATAAGAACTCACTTCATAACATATCTTCTTGTCTGAACTGGAATCACAAAAGAACAAAATACACAGTACGTGGTGCGTTTGTGGTATCATTTACAAATCTTGCCACCCTAGTTAAGGAATATACCGAAAAGAAAAGAAAGAAAATACCGATTCCTTGCGACCCTTCAGGACTGAGATAGATGATAGGACCATTTCAAAATAAGGTGTATAAAATATTTATCGATCCTAGATTTTCATGTCACACCTTACAGCAACCCAATGGTTATTCTAGTATCTGGAATTTCCTACGACGTCTTAAGATATCGACAAATAAACGATACGTTTTCCTGGAAACCTCTAAGAGGCAGATATTGTAAACATTACAAACGATCAAATGAAAAACAAGTTATAACATTATACTGATACCGGAACGCACGTTACTTTCACAGGCGGTTGAATTGCAAATACAGTTATAATTTAAAAGAAATGAAACGTTGCGTGCAGGTACATCTAACCAAGAAATATTAATGAACGTAAATTAATTGCCTTCGAGGAGCCGACGACGTAACAGTTTTTAAAGTAATTTAATTTCGCAAGATTCTTTCACACTAATGAAAAATCGCCGATTTTTTATAGAATAGGTGACATAGGAAAAGAAAAAGGAAGCAGTCCATCTGAAGGTAAATAATCACTGCTGCCCATAAATATCAACAACACCAGAAGAGTTGCAAATGACATGCCAACCTCTAAGAAAGGTTAGGTACGATCTTTTCTTGAAGGTCCCTAAGCTGTATCGGCGGTAAATACGGCTGGCGACAGCTGATGCCACAGAGTAGTTATGTGTTGCAGAAAATTAAGCGTAAAGCGCGCAGTGATGAGGATGGAATTTTGAATTAGTCGTTATATATGATGTTTAAACTCCCCCAGTAATGCCCCCTTAGTAAATTCAATAAAAATGCATAGATCTCTTAGCTATGACAGTGAATCCATCCGATCGGAAAGTGACTGGTCATCAACGATTCAAACCGCTCTTCGTTGAATGTGGTCTAATTGAAGGAGCTGGTACCAGGGAGCCACGGACCAGGCCAAACTTGGACGTGTAAATACTCACATCTCGCAACTCAATTATTCAATATTTTTGCAAATTCATCAATTTCAACTTGGAACATTGTATTTAGCGACTTAAGAAACTTAGGTTACTAATTACTCAAAGGCCGGCAATGCACTTGCAACTTCTCTCGTGTTGCGTATTTTCATGGGCGTCGTTATTTATAAATCCTAATATTGTTTTTTAATCCGTTGAGAATGGATGTTGATGTGACTTGGGTCGCAGTCATCATTTACGATCAGATAAACTGTGTCCCAATTATATAATAAAAATTCCCGGCGCAAAATAATTAAATATTGCGATTGGTCAAAATGGTATTCATTTAAGTTTCCAACTATGACAACATTTATGATGTAAGTAAATCGTTTTAAAGGTTAAATTACGATGATGGCATCCGCTATAGTGCCTTGAAATCCGAAAATGTTTATTGCGTGTATTTTCATTTAATTTATAGTAAACTGTTTTTGGTGCGATACCTCTCAATAGTAGCAACATTAAGAATATAATTTTTGATTATTATTACTTACTTCCTGACACAATGAGCGGCAGTGAGCACATAGTCCTTTGTAAGCAATGATGCTCCACAATGGAACTGTCCATCGTAGACAATTCTCGCCATCCAAGGATATCGATTGGCGCTCGCAGGCGTTCCCCCTACGATTCTATTTTCTTGATTCGATCCGCTGCATTCTGCACCATATCAAAAGAAAGGTGAATCTCTAATTTAAGAAGAAATCAGATAAGTAATTTAAGAGTTAAACAATTTCTAATCTATGTATAATTATTATAGGTTATGGTTATTATAGAGAAGTGTATAAGGGTAATAATATTCAAAATTAATATATTTGTTATTCGAGGTATTTTTTTATGAAAATTGAAATAAAAAAATATAAAATATATACCTATCAAGAACTATAAAATATTCACACATACCACGACTGCTTCAAAAAAAATTGTATTCATTTAATAAATTAAGTAAGACGGAGGCTCAAGGCCTACCCTCTGTAAATTTTTGTTTTAATAAAATATACATTGGCATAATATTTAGATCGGTCAACCTGTTTATGTAATGTCAGGTGAACATTATATTTTTATTTCCAAATGATTTAACGTTATGCATATTCGATATATAAATAGCTATATATCATCACAAACGAAACCGTAGTCAATGATAATAGTAAACATATATATATATATATCATGTACAAGCGATTGTGTCTCGTATATTTTAGTGTCCACACTTTTTTAATTATCAGTAAAAAACGGGCAATGTATATAAAATATAAATAAGTTGGGTAATATATATTTTTTTTTAAATTGTATAAGTACTTTGCGGAGATGGAGGGGAGCGAGAGGTTTATAAATGAAATGGCGGAAACCAATTTGAGCATATTTTAATCTATAATGAACTTTGCTGTGGGATAATTTTTCGACATCAATTTTTTTGTTCAGTAACGATAGCATGCTTATGTGTTCGGTAACTTTTTTTTCTAGTACTTAAAAAATAGTAGTGTACAACTACTGTTTGTTTGGAATCATAGATATGATCAGATACAACGAAAGTTATATGGGATCTTAACTATTTTCTGTAAAAGGAAAAAGTTCTAAAAGCTATCATGTAATCACTTATATAGTCTTAACCAAGTACTTATTGAAATACGTCGTTAATTAATATCTAGCTAGTTTCCCATTGCGGGTGGAATGCGGATGTGTTGCCAGTTGTTAATGAGAATGTAACTCCTATCGATGTCAAAGCAGGTAGTATTATGATGTACTTTACTCTGTAATGAACAAGATCTGCAAACTGGAAGGCAATCTATTCTACTTTCACCGTTTTTTTCATAAATATACGAGGCATTAAGATCTTTTACAAGAGTTTATTTATATCCTTACTGAAATTTTAATAATTACAAGAATAATTATTTGGATTATAATTTCCGTTATACTCTGTGTCTGAATGGTATAAGAGATGGTTTATAGCGAAGAAAATCACTGACAAATTAAAGAAGATATTAAATATAAAATGAAAAACATATAGCGATCACTTGCAAAAAAATTAACACGGGAAAAAATATATTAAATAGTTAGTAAGACGAATATAAATAAAATACCCTATTACCTAAAAAGGGAAATTATGGGAAAAATATAATTATATTTTACATAATGAAATATATAATACAATAGAATATACTTATTTTATTCTATTAATGAACATACATACATATTTAAAAATGATGGGATAAATACTACAAGTGCTGTACAAATGTCAACTTACCCATCTTTCTAGGAAGTGGGTTTGCTCTGCCGCATTCTAAAATATGGACGTGGATTATCATTAATACATGTACACTAAAATTATTGTGTAAAAATAAAAACAAAACTACAACTACAGAAAGATTGCAAAACCATACAACTATAGCCCTGTATTTTTATAGTGTCATTTACAATACCTCTGTCAAAATCGTCACACAAAATTCAAATTGTACTTGAAGTGTATTTGTATAAATACTTTAACGATTAAGTGTATTTATAAGTATCCAGTCGTAAGACGTCCTTCCAACACAAAAGAATAGAACAGATGCTATTTTTTAATTCAAAACTAATTTAATTTAGAAAAAAATCTGGTGCTCTTATGAAAAACCAACAAGAAAGTCAGGTTGTTTTTCTATATTACTATTTATAAGTCTCTATTTTAAGTCTAATATTTTTCGTAGGCGAGGAGAACATAAATCTGATCTGACTAGGAAATCCCCAATTGACTGAATTGGGCGAAACGCTGGGGAGATCGTTATGCCTTATCGCGACGGGCTTAGTAACGGTGGCTTAATCATCCACGGTGAAGCTAAGAGGTACACACACGTGGCCGGCCTATAACGATGGACAAGCCTGGGATGGCCGCTCCAGGTGGGATCGCTGAGCCAATTTCGTTAGCGCACGATGATATTACACACAGTCATGACGATGATAATACAACAACATGATCAGACTGCTGAGAGATCATTGCGTCAATAAGGGCTAAATCTGGAAACTGTGGAGACGAAAGAACCCAGATCGCCATCGGGTCCTATCGCCCATTCGTCAAAAGACGCTATTGACCACTCGAAAGACCTATACAGGACACATACAACCAGCCTTTCGCATGTTTTTTTTTATTGAATTGAGAGTAACAAACGAGCAAATAGTTCATCTGATGGTAAGTGATTCCTGCGGCCCATGACATCTACATTCATCCTTGACAAGGAATCATAATGCAGACGCATTGTCACCCTTGAGGACTGAGATGGAACGCCTCGTCACCGGTTCACAGATCTCTTCACTCACCAGATGGAACACAGCAGCATTGCAATGTTTCAGCTGCTGTTTCACGCTGGTATTTTGGTAGGGCGTGGTCTTTTCCCGGTCGAGCTGACCCATTCATTCTGCAGTTAGAAACAAGCTGCAGTGTAGCTCTTATACTGGAAAAATGTGGCAGGGTTCAGCAAACTTCGTGCTTCGGATCTTGGTAACCTCATCATTCGATCCGAAACTCTACAAAAAACACCAGGCAACGTGACTTTGCTTGATAGGTGGTACTGTATCGTAAGCAGCCGCAACCTACTAAAAAACCGGGATGTGTTGCTGTTTAGTACTACCCAGAGGACATACATATGTAATAAATCAGCCCTCATGTAACCTCCCACGGATGCAAATTTATCGCCATTTCTTGTCGTGGATTTATGAAAAAAAATGTTTTCATTATCGTGTTTGAATTACGAGTATAGGATTATAAGCACTAAGGAAAATCAAAGTAAGTGGTAAGAGAAAGTGTAGTTGTATGTTGAGGTATAATATTCCTTCTGAATGAACTCCAGTCAAATGAAATCAATGCTCAAAAAATAAATCAGTTCCACTGGTACTTGCCACAAGAACAATCTTTCGTTTGGGTGTCGTCTTCGTCATCTTCAACGCTTTGATCTTCCAATAGAGGAACTTCTAATCCGAATATCGCGTCGAAGAGAAATCGCGACGTTCTGTTTCCGGGTGACACCTGGAATTATTACAGTTTTCATCATTATCATACATTTATCTTTATATCATGGCATATTGCATAAACAAAGCGCCTATCCCAAGCATAGGAACGTTGTATAAGCTTTTTCCTCTCTTATTAGACGTGATTAAAGTACCTAACTGGTCCCAGGTCTTGCCAGTCAAAGTAAAATATATCTGCTTCAAAAATTGTTGCTCTCATAGGATAACAGCTGTAAGGCCATGTACGAGGCCTTTAGCCGTTCTAAAAATTTCGATAATAGCCTATATGATAAGAACTAGGCTCCCAAAAAAATTAGTACAAATTTAAATAAAGGTCAACCATTTTTAACTATAAATAAAGATCAAAAATTGAAAACTGGTAAGGCTGGTTCTTTCGGTGCCAGTTACTAAAGCCATAAGTGTATTACATAATCCTGAGTTAAAGAAATATTTTTATATTCCGTCGGAATAACCTTATGCAACATTTGTTTACCATTTAAACCACTTTACTTTCGCGGTTACGCGAAATGACGGTTCCGAGCGCCGTAGGATCAGTAGGGTTGCCACTAGTTAATTTATTTGAATAATTCTCACCACAGAATTTACACCACCTCATGACTATATTGTAAAATAAATTCCTATCGTGGAGGTAAAGTCAACTTCGCATGAGCCACGAAGTAAGTTTAGCAAGGAACATTTAAAAACAGTTAACAAACTTATTGATCATTTGCAAAAGCTTTTATACTGATTTTTATCAATACGAAAATATTCACGAATATATCACGACAAATTTTAATGACAATTTTTTTCATTATATAAATATATATATTTTCTTGTTATTACATTCGAAGTAACAAACGAGCACACAATTCACTTGATGGTGATTCCCATGACATCCATGTGGATGTCCATGTCATGCTTGACAAGGAATCATAATGCAGATGCGTTGTTACCCTAGAGGACTGATATGGAATGCCTCGTCACCAGTTATAAAGGTCTCCGGATCTGCACTCACCAGACAAAACATAACAGCATTATACTGCTATTTCACACTGGTATTTGTATATACGTATGGTCTCTTCCCCGGTCGAACTGACCCATTAATTCTGCAGCTAGAACTCACACTGCAGTGTAGCTCTACCACGTAGATAGTATAATAATTAACGGGGTAAATTTCGATTTGAAGTAAAAAAATTTACACTATTTTAAACACAAATTTAAAACATTCAATTTATAAAATAATAAGTACTTCATCTTTTTGGAACAAAATATATATTATAGTAACCCTAACCAAAGGCGGTGTGGGTCAACCAACACGGCACTTACGTAATAAATGCGAAGTTAAATGAGCACTAATGTCAATGTGAAAGTATCACAACTAATGATCTTCTGCTACTCCATTGTTTTTTGTTATTGCGTAAGCCGGCTACAAAAAGATTCTGGGTACTCGTGCCAAGCTTTTAGATTTTATTAAGTCTCTACCGGAATTTTTCGTTATTTGACCTAAACTTCATCCTAAATGTTGCCATAATAAAAGTGACTCTTGAAAAGTATGGATTTCAATACCCATACACATGGTGAGTAAGACACCAAATATGAACGAAATAATTAAGAATCATTCCATCTTAGCCTTTGTGAGTAGCACATTAATCTTGGTCCCTTGGGCGCATCAAGTGAATTGTTCCCCATACTTATATAAAACATTTTACCTGTATGTCAATGTCACGACATTCATTTGATTCAAAAAATAAGTCTCGCCTACATTCTACTGGTTAATTTGAACTACGTGGACGAATGTATATCAAACGCGCTTTCCCTTTGGCACGGCCAACTGACGTAACCAGTAGTGACGAAACTGATCATATGTTTGACTTCGTTATACATATTCGACGACATTAAATAACATGTTATGAAATGATCAATAAAGGGGCCTAGGTTGCAATCAATTTTTTATTATCAGTAAGTAAGAGTTACGGTGTGAGTGACTATTTTTATAGAAAACAAACTGTAATATAGGATTATTTATAGAAACGCAAACATAAATATTTACCATTAAATTTAAGAAAAAATCACCCGACCCATGTTTACTAAAGAACTCGCACATGGTGTTCGTTGAACTCGAGATGGCATTCAACAGACTTCCCCGACAAGTGTTATGGTTGTTTACGAAAGAGAAAGTAGTGCCTGGGAATTATCTGCAATTTGTCTGTAACGTGTACAAAAAAAAACGATAATCACGCTAAGATCTGCTACTAAATTTAATATATGATTGTCAGCTAGCACCAAAGATCACCCTGAGGCCATATTATTTTCTCCCTATTATGGATAGGGGGAACTCATCGTTATAGGACGACACTCGGGTGCATCCTTGGTCGTCCCAAATTACTCGGATTTCAAATATCTCAATTCTGTGTATCTTCTTACAGCGTGTTGGAAATAGATCGAGATTTCAAACAACGAATAAATGCATACTGGCTGACGTAGACAGATCACAGACGGCATATACAAAGATTATAACATCAGTGCTATACGATTTGGAATGCTAGGTGGCAAAGTTATTTGATGGAATAGACCTCTACTCATCTTAAATAAGAGTATTGTAATGAATGTGTCCAGTTACTAGGATGGAAAAGATGAAGAATTAAAACATAAAAATTTTAAAATAAGTCCTATTTTTCGTGACGGACAATTTGAAAATTCACTTGGGTGTCATGCTTGAGTCATATAATAAGGAGGGCTGAAACACATGTTCTAAGGAGAGAAAGGAAAAGACCGATGGAAAGATTGCGTAAAGATTGATATGAAAGTAGCAGAAATTAAAGTACAATTGATGAAAAAAGAGATGGAAGAACATGAAGTACAACTCCGATCCTCGATATCACTGGGCCCTGGTAAGACTAATGATGAATGAAATGCGAAAAATATATTTTTATACATTTTATTCCACATTCATAAATCTAACAATTATTATACACATATATGTGTATATAACCCAATCATATTTTTTATTTCACTTTTAATTCTCTTTGTAACCATTAATTTTAATGTTTGTGAGGGTAAACTTAATGCTTATTAGCTAAGCTATTCTCTCAACCCAATGTCAGGGCACAGATAAAGTATTGAGGTTAGCAATTATAAAAAAACACCAAAAAAACTTCAGTTTTACAGAACTCATCCTAATTTGAAAGATTGTTCCGTGACCCGGTTAATGGACAATAGGTTTCGTAAGTGACTAAAATAACAATCGCTTTAATAATTTAATCGAACAGCGTTTGGAGTTCAATACCAGGTCAGGGGCCTTTGAAAAACATTGAACATAATAGATAATAGATTTTTAAGCGAATAATTTGACTTTCAGTTGCACTTTTGTAATAAATTATTTTAATATTAAACTAAATAAGGAGAAAAGCACACCATTTCACTTATACTTGTCATGTGAATGAAGGAAGTTTCAAGTATAGTATACCGAAATAACTATCGCGTAGACTAACACATTTGACCAGGCAATTCATCCTGTAGAGCATCTTATCTAAATTTAGCTAGCAAAATTTGCGAATATTTTTCCGTAAAGTAAATATTTCTTACATATTAGATATGAAGATTTCCTTACGATCTACTTTACTGCCGAGCACGTGGCTAATCGTCGCCTAAATTTGTAATTAACAAATTCAATGTTCATTACAAATTTAGGCCATCATTGGCCAAACTCGCTGATGTTCTTTTAGAAAATTCTAGTACTTATTAAATATGTAAATATTAGATTTGATAGTAATAAAATAAAAATAAAAGTTATATATTTCTAAAACGGAGTTAATATAGCAAAGATAAAGTTTGCAAGTACATAATGCCAATTTGTAGTTGGAGACGTTAGTATAATGTGATATTTAATAATTATTTCCGCTGTTACTATATTATATCGACAACTTCCAAGGATTTGTTTGGATTTGATATATGAAATTAAAATGTCTGTTCAATTGTCTGTAAAATTAATTGTAATTAAAATTTAAATGTTCTTCAGTCGCCGAAGTGACAACCGCTGTATATGACGCGTTTTGGAATGGAGACCACTTTTAGGTAATCCTAATATAGAGCACGCTATGGCCAGATAATGCAGCTGAAGGATATGTAAGGCAGCTGACATAATCTATCCTTGAAAATCAACACATACCAAAGATCAAGTTGAGCGGTGTAGCCATATCCAAGAGTGAACGTTGACGGCGACTTCTGTTCTAAGATCTCATTAACCGCTCATATATGCCGTACCTATTGTTTTCAACGTCTTGCCTCAGCAATATGGGACATTACACCCGAGGCATATGCCTTGGAAAAACGTTTTATTTAACTGTGAAATTAACCCGTAACTCGTTAGCACTCTGACAAAAACACGACACGATCGTAAATAAAAAATAACAATGAATCTAGACGCTCAAATAATTTAAAGCACTCACAGTTACGCTTCAATGGGTACATTTTCCCGCGTCCACCATTATCAAACGACTAAATTCGTAAGGTCAATAAATAAACTACTTTCCAAAGTGTAATTGCAGACGCCTTTCACGAGGTAATTGTTGTGGCACTCTCGTTTTTGCTACCCGTTGTAGTTTATCAAACGTAAGAAAGAAACTCAGTTTTCGCGGAATCAAATACGGTAAGAGGGGGTGGGGTAATTTCGAATATTTACATATTGTATTTATACCTATCACTTTCGCTAAAGGATTACCTAACTATACTGACGTTATCAAAATTTAAATACAAATCTTCAAGCAATTATTTTTTAGATATTAAATGTGAAATAATAATCTCATCTCGATAGAATTCAATTGATTTACATAATCAATATCACGTTTTTAATTTAAAAAGTAATTTTTATTCCTACACATGTCTTCTCAAATGAAACAGTATAATATTGTATTAAATTATTCTAGGTACGATTGCAGTAATAACTAATAATTGTATTGTTATTTATGATAATAAACGCAAATGAATAAATCAATCACATAAAGACTCTATGAATTATTAGTCAAGAGTTACACAAAATTTAATAAAAGTAATGAACCAATCATATTATACCGTAACATAAATACGCATAATCTCGCGTGTTTCGTTCCACACAACCAGCGTTCTGGCCATAAAATATCGGAACCGGATACAACTATTATATAAATACGAAAATACAGATTCGAGTGTGTGTCAATTAAATGCAATAGGAACGTATTACGTATGGTCGAGTATTTTATTATATTTCGTAACATGGTTTACTAATAAACTTATTAGTTATGAAGTTCGTTACTATCGTCCTATTACATTCAGCTTAATCTAAATTACAGGAATCTTATGTCTCACGTAAAACTTTATACATATATATCAAAATATTAAATTATAAAGTTAGGTTATGAAAAATAAAATAGTGTACATCCAATAATATCCAGCTAGGATATAATCTGATACGAATGAGCTTGGCATAATCATATTATCAAAGAAGTGGAAGATTATATAAGGGCTGAACGTTTTCAAACAACGTTATGAAAAGAAAAAAGTTCGCATGAAAAAACTAGAGCACTATAAGCTGCTGAACATTATAAGCTGCACATGAGTTATATAATAACGTTTGTAACAGGCGAAAGTAGTGCATCCGCCTTATATATAATTATTACGATTATTAATGATACTTTCGTATCATTAAATCTCGATTTGACGTACAACTTTGACGTTCAAAATGCTTATATACAATTTGAAGTGAAGGTGAGTAGGTGTCTCACGCATCAAAGTTGCACAAGGAAATTGCATAAAACTCACAAATTGGTATTTACCTATCACGCTTGGACAATTTTGTCTTCATCTCATGAATTACATTGTAATAAAAGTGCATTGGAAAATTATAGGCCTATCTCCAAATTTCGTCTTCTTGTTTGTCTTCGAGGGAATAATGTTTTACCAACTTATGAGTTATTTAAATATTTAATTGAATTCTTCAGTAATATGGTTTTCTTCTAGGTTAGTAAACTGTTTATAGCTTGGTTCTCTTTATTGAGTTCCCTACTACTAATATGGAAGAGGTATTGGGATTCTACATATAACAGACACTGTAAATGTTTTGTCCGCGTCGATTACAACATTTTACTCTCTAAATTATACTTTGGGTGTCTGTGGTCTTTTGTGCAGATAATTTACCTCTTCAAGTATGAAATAGGACCCAAGATGTGGTGAAAAATTGTTAGTCTTCTTGGGTAAGTGTGATCCAAAGATTAAAAAATAAATTAAAGGATATAGACAGATCTTAATAGTGCAATTTAAAAAAAAAAAACAAATAATTTAACAATTAATTTAAATTGAGACACACATCATTAAAAAATTTTTTAATACATTGAGACTACCTAACGAGCACACACAGTTCACCTGATGGCAAGTGATTCCTGCGGCCCATGTAGTCCACATTCTTCCTTAACAAGGAATCATAATGCAGATGCGTTGTCACCCTTGAGGACTGAGATCGAATGCTTTGCCACCAATAATAAAGGTCTCCGGATCCCACACTTACCAGGCCAAACACAGCAGCATTACTCTGCTATTTTAAGCTGGTATTCTATGAGGGCTTGGTCCTCTACCCCGGTCGAGCTGACCCATTAATTCCGCAGCGAGAAACAAACTACAGTATAGCTCCACCACTGTAAAATAAATAGTTTTTGTCTAAAGAATAATTAACTAAACTTTAATAAACTTACATTCATATTCGACTTCTGACATAAGGATAAATAAAAAACTGTGAACAAAATTCGGATATTATTTTTATTTTTATCTAGGGGTGACTGTGCGTTACATTGATGTTTCTTTGAGAATTGATAAAGGTGTTTATGAGCTAAAGTCATCACTTAACATCAGTAAACTGTGTGCTCAATTGCCTTTTTTTTTAAAGGGCAAATGAGCACACACAACTTAGTTATGGTTACGAGTTTCCAGTTAACGTTTCCCTTAGTTTTCTTCTCATGTTCATGTATCGGTTGTTAGAAAAATTATAAAATAAAGTCATGGCTAATTTATCTGTTGTACATAGACAGAAACATGACGAGATCATAGTAGCTATGAAAACATGTAATGATTGCGGCGGGTCGTTGTCTCAGTGTGAACCTTCTCATAGTATCTACAGAATAAGCGAAGGTATCCGCGGAAAGTAAAAGTTTATGCTTCAAGTCAATGGACTAACGTGACGTAAACATTAGCTGTTCTCGTTACAAGTACAAAAATATCAATAAAATTATAATTACCATTAATAGTTATCAATTATTTAATTATATAAAACTCACTTGATTGTCGATAATAGAGGCATCTGGTAATCTTATTTCTCTGCCGTGGATCGAGAAAATAACCAGGAACATATAGAGTATATCCACTATCCTCCATTGGCACATTGTCGCAGAACCGATGTTATCACGATGTCAATATTGTTTGACGCCACTATTTATTTGCGCGTCATCCCGAGCGCGCCGCGGTCATTGAAAAATTCGGCAACAGCGTTTCAATGGCATTATTTCGCAAACGAATCGCAGGCCGACTGTCGGCCGCGGCCGCGCGGAATCCGCTGAGTGCCGCACCGGGGTCTTCGTCCACCACCACACACTTTCTCCTCGAACCGAAAACCTAATGTGCAGATCCCTCCACCCCCACTGCCCATTCTGTCGCAACACTTCGACATTGATTAATTTCCATGATGACAACACGCAGCGTCCTACAGAAAACGTTTTCAATTTTATACAATTTTTTAAAACAATTAATTAATCGTAATCGACGAACATATCCCAGGTATTCAATTAAGTGACATGTAATTTTAAATATACTTATATTAAATGTTTTAATAATGACATTGATAAGAACACAATTAAAAAAAATAAACATTGGTCGTCTAAAAATGCATGTTAAAAGTGTGCAACCAACGTGGCATGTATCGTTAAAATTAATCATTAGGTGCATCCTACATATTTTTTACATTCTTTTAACATATACCACTTACACGATGATTTATATTTATTTAGCACGTAGTGTTTATTACAGTTCTTTCGTAACTAATTCATCTTTTATAACATTGCGTGTCAATTATTCGTGTCTTGTGAACAAGAATTTAGAATGAGTATTATGTTTTATTTCGTTTTTATTAAACAGGATTAACGTTTTTATAAATTATATCATAATTTATCAATATAACTAAACAGAACTACTAGATTGTTTAGTCGAAATAAGTTACTCATTCCTCTCGTTGATTGTGATCCAATTTCAATAGTAGATAAAATGCAAAAACGGTTTATTACTTTTAAACGCAAATCAAGCTTAATTAACAGAATATAAACTAATTATTTGATAAATTTCTCCCTCTCTGTAATTTTGAGCAAACACATTATAAGCCTGATTCGGAAAATTAGACACACTTTTTTTAACCCATTTTTTTCTTTTTCTGATTTTATTCATTACAATTAAGTGATATTGTGCGAAATCGCGAGCACATGTAAAACAATACCTACAAAGGGCACAGCTAGGACCACGACTGTCATCACCGGATTTTCCTCAGTGATAAAACGAAAGTGAAATCATGAAGTTCGCAGCGCGCCGTTTCCGCAACACGCGGCGCCCGGCCCCGACCGACACGTAATCGTGACGTAAAATATCAACCTCTCCATCGAGTTAAGGGACAGCATCTTTCATAAATACCGACATCCGTTTTCCGTATTTTCTTTAGTATCATGTCTATTTTGAATGTATCTCTCTTAAGTTGTCAATAGACAGAGGAGTGCATCACTGTTTAAGCTTTAAATTTTTGTACAAATAAAATATCATGAGCAGTTGCACTTTCCCATTTAGGCACATTCTATTTTTTTCCCATTAATATGTTGACATCATCCACACCGCCCAATGCTAAAAGGCGTGATGGTTCTATCACGTCAATAAAATAACAAATTAACGACGCCTAGGCCAAAATTAATACCCAAATAAGTGAACTGAATATAACCATAACCATATTCCAGTGAGGCCGACCATTACTTACGCTGTGTAATTTTAAACACAGTGGGCCGACATGAAATATTTTCTTGCTCTATTAAGCACACCCATTTTTTTAGAAGCCAATTTGGCCTTACCCTCCAAGTGACCACGGAACTGAACGTCACTTGATATGTCAAACTCCTCTGATACTAAATGAAGAAGTAGCAAGGGGAGTTTTCTTTTTTTTTTTTTTACTCTTATTCGGGCTGATGGCTGCTGTTGGCCCCAGGACTTTTACAGTTTCACCGGGTTGAGAGGTGACCGATCGCTTATGGCTCTCAGTCGAGACCTCTATATATGGGTAACCAGTGCAAGGGCTCCCGGAAGGGAGCCGCGGCTTGGACCGTTACCCTGTTTCGCGAGAGCGTCTGACTCAAAGGTGCCCGAGAGGGCCGAACCTCGGCTCGGTCAATTGCTTCTGACAGAGGATTATCTTAATTAATATCAGTATTATTATTAACAACCTGTACCACCACTTCAGAATACGTGGGCGCTGGAGAGTTTTCAAAATTATGAGATGCGACGATGGTATTGTTTTTAGCGTTAAAATTGTGTTTTCATGGGGTTAATTTGTACTAGATTTAGTCGACCCCATTCGTGAGATTTTGTTTAACATAGTCGCGACACAAGTTTGTTCCGGCAGTCATTAATCTTATGATGGTTATGGACAAGACCAAACGTAATTATTGTTGTCAGCATTACGCACAAAGTTGTTGACAAATATGTCGAGGGCAAGTGTTCCAGTTAAGAAGTCCAACTTGGCCCTAGAAGTCAACCGACATGTCCAACTGGGAACGGAAAACTCCAACTTATCTTTAATTCTGTAAGCAGTATGTGTTGGTTGTGACGACATTTAGAGCCAAAACATTCAATCTAGCCAAAGCCTTCTTCCCCACATTCTCTCTCTGTGATAAAAAAACATAATATCTGCAGTCAAATAATAATAACCGACTTAGCTGAAATGAAAAAATGGAAGAGCCACGGTACAGTTGTAGCTACATAATGAATGGATCGACTTGATTGTGGAAGGACCACACTCTCGCTGAACACCTGCGCGTAAAATAACAGCACAACCTGCTATTTTTCTTGCAGTGAGTAGTGATCCGGATTCGTTTATTAGTATTGACGAGGCTTTCGATCTTAGCCCACAGGGGTATCAATGCACCTTTATTATGATTCCCCATAATGACATACGCAAGCCCCGTCTTTGCGCATGCCTCCCCGCGTCACATTCACCGACTTCAGGTAATACAAAATCGTTTCATGCGCAAGGCCACCGGTGCGCCGTGGTTCTTGCGTAACGAAAATCTACACATAGATCTTGAGCTGCCGACCATAGCTCAGTACCTGAAGCAGGCTTCTCGCCGATATTTCGACTCTGCCGTCACACACCGAAACCCTTTGATTGTAAGTGCCGCCACTTACAATCCCATCGCGAATCACAGATTTACCCGCGTCCGTAGGAGACCGAGGCACGCCCTCGACGACCCTGACGACGCAACCACCTGGGCCCAAACCCTTCATAAATCACAACACACGTACATTTCACCCTTATCGCGAGTCGCAAGCAAGGTTATTCGCGATACCGCCATGTCACTGGCCGGTTCTCTCCAGTCCATACAGATAGAAGCGTTGCTGGAGTTTCTTGCGCCACTTCTTCTCCAGCGCCCACGCATTCTGAAGTGGTGGTACAGGTAGTTAATAATAATAGTGATATTAATTAAGATAATCCTCTGTCGGAAGCAACTGACCGAGCCGTGGTTCGGCCCTCTCGGGCACCCTCGAGTCAGACGCTCTCGCGAAACAGGGTAACGGTCCAAGCCGAGGCTCCCTCTCGGGAGCCCTTGCGCTGGTTACCCATATATAGAGGTCTCGACTGAGAGCCATAAGCGCTCGGTCACCTCTCAACCCGGTGAAACTGTAAAAGCCCTGGGGCTAACAGCGGCCATCAGCCCAAAAAAAAAAAAAAAAAAAAATATTATGATTCCAACAAATTCTTTATTTTGTAGTTTTTCTTTAGAAGTCTAGAAGCCGTCAATTTCGTCCATCAGAGAAGAATGGAATGGAAGAACTTGAACTCCCAGTGTTCTATTATATTTATATCAATTTTTCAACTCAAATGTGCATAAATTATATTGCATACAATGCGTTAGTTAACAAAGTTTTGTTTTTTTATTTATTGATGTTTCTTTTACGGTACTATAGCAAACGAGCGCTCAGTTCACCTGATGGTGAGTTACGACTGCAGTCTAAGTCCGACATTCATATTCAACAAGTCTTCAACATGCACATGTGTTGTCACCCGTGAGGACTAAAATGGATTACCTCACTACCCTTCACTAGTTGTTAGATGGACAGTACCGCCTATCAGATATTTTAGATTTGACCTATTTGTAAGATAACCGAGAGGCTGGCCCACTCAACATCTGTGCTCGAGACTGACTTTAACTTGGCTTCAACCAAATCGTAGTCACCAATTAATCTTTTAGCACGTCACTTCTAAATTCCAACGCTGCTAGATATTTCGCAGTGCCAGCCCATGTGGCAGCAGTACTCTACATATGACTGGACTGGAATCTGTCGCGAGTCGAAGGAGCCCCAGACTTTCGTAAGGACACCCAGTTTCCTTGCCGCCTTGGACCTAATAAACCATATAGTTAAAATTCGAATACATTTTAAGTCCAATAAATGAAAAAGTTCGGTGCATTCCAAAGATATATTTTAGAAAATAGGAGTTAAGGCGTACAAGAAGTTAAAAGACACGTTTGGTTATAGTAGCTTTTCACCCCACAACTTAGTAGGCAGCGCCTCAATCCTGAGATTAATACGCTCTGCTATAGTTTCACAGACTCCATTATCATCACTTGTTTTAACTAAAATTCTCTAACTCTATAAATACTCACTTTTTGAATACGCCTTGAACATTAACGTGAGCTTTTCATTGCTAGAACGAGTATTCACTATCAATAGTCTAACAGGCATTATCTACAAGACTGCACCTGTCAGGCTCCCCAAAAATTTGTAAATGTGTATTCCAAAAAAGTGGCCCCATCTGTTTACCAATATGCAAAATCATTAATGCAGTCTAAAGGTATATATACCATCAAGAGGAACTTAATGCAAATTAGCTCGCACAATTCCAAAATAATTTTTGTAGTCCCCAATAAAGGATATTATTACAATTTTCCCGCATGCAAAATTACGGTCAATACGTCTATTTATAATTGAAATACTTTTTATTTTGAAATCAACACTAATTGTTATTTGCTGTGCAGTTCTGTAGTATATCAAGATTATTGCACAAAAGTAATTCAGGTACCTACTAGACATGAGAATCGGTGTCAACTTGAATATTAAAAAATATTACGATTAATTAAGTGCAGGAGACATGCTTATCCTCGAAATACCCTAATTATTGCTTAATGCTAAATACCAGTAATTCTCTGCTATTTATTACACTCAAAATATCAAACATAGCAGCTATTTTACGCCTGAAGCATCAATGTGATCCTTCCCCGGTTGAGATCATATTCGCTAAAAACCGTTCGTTCTAAATCTTTGCTTGAAAAATTAATACATTGATAAACAAATTTTGTCGTTTCTTTTTCAGTTTCATAGTAAGCAAATAGATGCTGTGATTGAAGAGTTTATTAATATGAAGCCAAATCTAGGTTTCATTTTAATAATTCAGACCGTGACTCACAGGGCGTCTGCAAAGAATGCACGTCTGAAGTATTAATCTGGCATTTGTAACGTACGTCTTGTGATGGATCTATTATGTATTTTATACTGGGAGATAGTAACATTCTGGAAATTACCACTCAACCGACACATTATATGCATCCTCAATGACAATTAAACTAATTGAAAACCTTGAATGCCATGTTTACCACACAATAATAGACTCGATAGTCTACCCATTCTCTTATCTCATACTTTTATTTTAATACACCGTACCAGTAATCAACCAAAGTTGTTTTTTTATTACATTGAGAGTAACAAACGAGCACGTAGTTCACCTAATGTCAAGTGATGCGAGTGTGATTACTGCGGCCCATGACATTCATTCTTGACAAGAAATCATAATGCAGATGCGTTGTTGCTCACTACCATAATGCTGCTGTTTTACGCTGGCATTTTGTTAGGGCGTGTTCATCACGGACGAGCTGACCCATTCATTCCGCAGATAGAAACTTACTGCAGTTTAGCTTTACTATTGTTAAAAGAAAACACTGCTTGGCTAGACAGCACCTTTTTAGTTACACCTTGACACTTACTTATTGACATCTTTCAGTCATATATATAAGTAAGTAGAAGTAAGATACATATCATAGTCATTATGATGAAATTAAAAAAAAGACTGCCTTAAAATTATCATCCTAATAATTACATACATTACCGGTACAAATAACTAAGATAAATTAGTCGAGAGTATTAAGGAACCATGTCATCACCAGTCTACTCTGCTTTACAGGTCACATCTGTTACATAGACATAACGAAAACAATAAATAAAAATGCCAATTTATGTTTAATTATTTATTTTCAAAATTAAAAATATCTTAAAACATATTATGATTAACTTACCTGCAGCTGAAAACTTGAGATGGATAATACTCCGTTCACCCCGAAGCCATCATGAAAATAAAATTTTACAGTTTAGAAACAACAAAAAGTGTAAGCTTTATTTCATGAACCTCGAAATGAAAAAACCTTAACTCGAAAATAACAAAATAATGTAATTTGTGGAAGATATGTATATCTTTTGACACTAGCTCTGCATTATTTGCGCGCGTTTCGATATATTGATATTTATGTGAACCTCTAAATTAGTACCTACTTATAGAATATATATATATATATACATAACCCACTGCTGACCTCGAAGAGCCCCACGCGACATAACTGCGGATTGCTAACTTCACTTTATTATTACATTTTAGGTGACGAATCAACACAGGTCACAGCCTAATAAGCAAACGACTGGCGGAACCCATGATATTAATATCAGTTTTCAAAAGATTCAGACTCAACACTTCTGAGAAAAGAGATCGAATGTCTAGTTTCATATAATTAGGTCTCCAGATCTTTAAACTTACCATACGAAAAACAGCAGCGTTATGCAGCTTCATCACGCTTTTATTCTATTGGGGTGTGATCCTACCCCGGTCGTGCCGGCTAATTCAAGTTTTGAAATATTTTTGTAAATTTATTTTTTAGATTTACTGGTTTCCTCCTGATGTTTTCTTTCACAGTCGACCATAGTGTAATTAAGATGATGTTGATGTAAATTATTCATCGGTCCCGGAATCCTAATATTTTTGCAGCCGTACTATGAAATTAAGAGCAAGCGCGCTTAAGACATTGAACTTTGTTGGTAATTACTAAATAAGTCGTATTCATCGTATCATTCTCGTTTTTGTCTTAAGCCTTATCTACATGGGGGTACAGACAGACGAAAGATTGTTACGCAAACTCATTTACAACATAACTTTTTAAAAGAATTGTAAAATTCCAAACAAAAGGAAGAAAGACGATCTATGAAATGTAATTTATTAGGTACAATGAAACGTTCCATATCGTGATGAGTATTGAATATACTGCATAATACTTGACTATACTTGAATATACTCCTACCTTCTAGTTTCCAAGCCAGATTACAATGTAAGATGAGTAGTATAGATGCATGGTTGGTTATGAAGTCTTTCTCTGTAGACTCAATATAGTTAATACTGTACGGTAAATGCAAAAAGAATCCAACACCTTATATCGCTCCATGCATGTTAAAGTTGGAATTAAAATTACAAATTAGTCAAATCTAAAATATCTGATACGGTACTGCTCAAAGATCTAGTCGCTTATAAAGGTTGCGGCACACAAGTCTAGAGGTGAACGAAACGTGGACGGGATAGCTGCGCGCATGAGTACTGTCGCGAACGCAATTGTTCATTTCTACAAATTGGTTACGCATAAAGTGTTTTTCTTTGTACTTTTTTGTCCTAAGCTAGTTCGTTTAAGCTAGTTATATAATATCATCATCATCTCACTAATATCATAAATGTGAAAGTTTGTATGTTTGTATGGATGAAATTTAAGCACGGACATAGATTGGTCTGGAAGGCTATTTTTACGCGAACGAAGTTGCGTGCGGAAGTTAGAATTTTTTTTTAATTACAAATGTACAGAATGTACATATCAGTGTACCACTTACCCCAAAATGAGTGTGACAATTTTAATTTACAAAAGAATCAGAATCAAATTTTGAAAGCGACTGTACACCAGGAGCGAGCGGGGTGTCGTATCGGTGCGCGGGGCAGAGTACGACTGGAGGTAATAAGCGGTTAATAAGCATGACCGCCCGCGCCCCATCTACTCCTCGGGGATACCTTATTTTCAGCATGTGCATATTGCATATATATTGAGGTCGGATATTTTAGTTTATAGGATGTAGTCATCACTTACCATCAGCTGAACTTTCGAGTTTTTTCGCTAAAAAGGGAATATCAATAAAATAAAAAACCAAACTTTGTCAACTAAGCTGCTAACTGGCTGGCAACAAGTTTTTAGGGGAACTTGATTTTTGATGTAGTATATTTCAATTTGTATTATACTAATTCATGTCATGTAGTACCAGATATATGTGTGCAGTGGCCTTGTATGCAATATTATGTATGTACATTTGTGTAGAAAATGGAATAAAAATAATTGCACAGTGCGTAAGATTTAGTGCTTAAATTATGCAATCTTCTCTGATGGCCGTAATTTACAGTTCTAAAGTAAAAGTAATTAATTGAAAATACTAATTGGAGAAAGTGAAAAATGCCCATAATTAAACGAATATTTTCATGAAATCGAACCAGTTTATCTGATAGTTCCTTTATAGATTAGATTCCTGTGGCTCAAGATCCCACACCCACATATACCTTGTTAAAAAATATAGATACCTTGTGATTCCTGAGGACCAAGCTGTATTGCCTCGCCATCAGGAAGTCTGGATTTCTTCTTTTCACCAGACAAAATAGAAGTTCGTAAACAAACTACTTTTTCACTCTCTGCCTGGACTAATTCGTAATTCCGTGCCGGGACTCATCCCCATATAAAACTGGCAGAGGTGACCAGAGGTTGCCACTGGCGAAAAGCAATTATTTTGATCCTTGGTTAGTATAAGTTTTACAATGACACCAAATAGATATGAAATTCACCCGATGTTAAGCGATGATTGGCCTTAAACACCTACATCTATGAAAATGAAAGATTCATGACGAATATGCCGCGTTCCCAAGGTACGAGATAGAGAGCCCCGCTAATATCTCTTTCCGAACCATACGAAATCTCTACCCCATTAAGATCGTATTCCCTTTAATTTTGAAAATAAACTGCATAAAAAGGCGGGCCCCGAATGATTACTTTACAATTGAAAGATCTAAACGGCTGAGAGATTTAATCTTTAGTGTAATGTTGATGTTTTATCCTTTGATGAGATTCATATTTTATTTGCTTTTAAAATAGTATGACTAATATTGCCGTACTATTTTAGGCTAAAGAAAATTTTAAATTCAAAGTAGACAAAATACTAGACACACGCATCAATTCCACGCGTACGATCATTATAATTTGTTTGTAATATATTATGTAACGATTTCCGATCAAATCCTAATCAGGTAAAAAAATTAAAAAAAGTATCACTGTTAATAACGATTAAATCTATTTTACATACATTATTATTCCAGAAAAAAAATTCATATATATTGATCACTGTTGATGTCAATGCCGGAAACGGTCGGGAATAATACTAATTTACTTCAGAGCAGTACAAATTAATAAGTGCAAACCATTTAAAATCTGACGTAGTTCGTGTTCATTAGTATAACCATTCCTCAAATCGTAGTTATCGCATTTACGATAATCGCGCAAGACAAAATAACATTAATGACATGATACTCGATCGACAATTAATATCGCACATTATACAATACCGATTTTTATTAATGTCACATATTAAAATCTTCCCGATCTACGAAGATAATAAGCGATCATCACTCATGCCCGTAAATTGGATTTAGTGATTTCTTTAGGCAAAAGAAAAAAGAAAATTATTTCTCTCTAAGAAATTTTGTTTAGAAACTTTGAAAATGTTTTAATTTACTTACTTTTGTAATTTACTTAAATCAAATTGTTTCGCAAGGGATATATTTCGTTGGGTTAAAATTAATTTCAATATATAGAAAATAAATTTTGGTAGCCCAAGTATATGCAGCCCGAGCACATATATAAAGATATCGCGTGATGGATCAAGTAGGCAATAACCAGATTAAAAATACTGCCGTGAGCGCTAGTCACTGGCTTGCCGATGCTACCCTAAATGGTCTCGACGATAATTGAATACGTAACATATCACTCATTACTACTTAACGCTTAGCAGACAGTCCAAGCCTGTAATATAAGAGATATTTGCTATTAATGTACAACTCAAATTAATTTCGTTGAAAGTACGTCACGCGTAAAATCTAGGTTATGTTACAACTGCTAGACATTATTAAACCTGGAATTACTCGTTACTAGGAGTTCCCTATAATAAACAATCTTTCTTTTAAAATAGTATGACTAATATTGCCGTACTATTTTAGGCTAAAGAAAATTTTAAATTCAAAGTAGACAAAATACTAGACACACGCATCAATTCCACGCGTACGATCATTATAATTTGTTTGTAATATATTATGTAACGATTTCCGATCAAATCCCAATCAGGTAAAAAATTAAAAAAAGTATCACTGTTAATAACGATTAAATCTATTTTACATACATTATTATTCCAGAAAAAAAATTCATATATATTGATCACTGTTGTTGATGTCAATGCCGGAAACGGGAATAATACTAATTTACTTCAGAGCAGAACAAATTAATAAGTGCAAACCATTTAAAATCTGACGTGGTTCGTGTTCATTAGTATAACCATTCCTCAAATCGTAGTTATCGCATTTACGATAATCGCGCAAGACAAAATAACATTAATGACATGATACTCGATCGACAATTAATATCGCACATTATACAATACTGATTTTTATTAATGTCACATATTAAAATCTTCCCGATCTACGAAGATAATAAGCGATCATCACTCATGCCCGTAAATTGGATTTAGTGATTTCTTTAGGCAAAAGAAAAAAGAAAATTATTTCTCTCTAAGAAATTTTGTTTAGAAACTTTGAAAATGTTTTAATTTACTTACTTTTGTAATTTACTTAAATCAAATTGTTTCGCAAGGGATATATTTCGTTGGGTTAAAATTAATTAATAAAAGACTAATTGGAGAAAGTGAAAAATGCCCATAATTAAACGAATATTTTCATGAAATCGAACCAGTTTATCTGATAGTTCCTTTATAGATTAGATTCCTGTGGCTCAAGATCCCACACCCACATATACCTTGTTAAAAAATATAGATACCTTGTGATTCCTGAGGACCAAGCTGTATTGCCTCGCCATACCAGACAAAATAGAAGTTCGTAAACAAACTACTTTTTCACTCTCTGCCTGGACTAATTCGTATTTCCGAGCCGGGACTCATCCCCATATAAAACTGGCAGAGGTGACCAGAGGTTGCCGAGGCGAATGATTGCTGAGGCGAAAAGCAATTATTTTGATCCTTGGTTAGTATAAGTTTTACAATGACACCAAATAGATATGAAATTCACCCGATGTTAAGCGATGACTGGCCTTAAACACCTACATCTATGAAAATGAAAGATTCATGACGAATATGCCGCGTTCCCAAGGTACGAGATAGAGAGCCCGCTAATATATTTATGAAATACACCACGAATTACCGCGCGAACAAGCACACAGCTAGCGCGGGCATTGTTGATATCTACGCACTTTCTCAAATTGTACGTTGTTTATAGTAGTATATAAATGAAATCACTCTCGTCGCTTTGTAGTTCATTACGTAGTAAATGAAATTCCCTTTATTCTGGTAGTCTATTTGCAGATTTTACTTTTTGGTGTTAAGAAGTTTCAGTATTAAAAGAATTCAAGAGATTCGCTTCAAAATGATTGCCTGAATTAAAATAATACCGTGTGTATTGTCTAACTCTGCAGGCTCGATTAACATTCCAAAAATAAACACATTAAGCGCACACCAGCGCCGTCACGACACTAGTAAAAGCCTTGCGTCTGTTACTATTGACAGATATTTTAAACAATTTCTTGATGCGAAGATATTAGAGAATACTCCACGAAGATAATTCACTTATTAACGGATACTATACTAATGTGCAATATTAAATATATATAATAATGAGCAAAATTAATACTAGTTTTTTGTTTCAACGGGCCCTTTATAATTGATTTGTCGATGTGTCACTATTATAATATCTATTGTATAACTAATTTTACAATAGATGTTATTTTATAGATATTCAATGCCTACAAATTACAAAGATTTTTTCAAAATGATTAATTAATATCTAGCTATATTCGGTAGTTAAAATTATCGATGATTTTTAAGTTCAGCCTTAACCCATTGAAATGACCCAAGTTCTAATTTACACAATCATAGCCCCAGAGAACGTTAAATCAATATATTTCTTTATCAAACAACCTTCATTGATCCCAGCAGTGAACAGTAAGGGGGGGTAACAAAACTGCACAAGTCTATGCTTTTCAAGAGTGCGGCTAAAAGATTTTTATTTTGAAACCTACAAAGAGAATAGAACAAAATATTTCTAGGTGGAAAGCTTGAAAGGGTTTGAGGAGAATTGAGTAGGAATATACTTATATTGTTTGGTACCTAATATGCGAAATTAAAATATGTATATACTACTAGAGTACATACATTAAAATTCTTTATCCAGTATTTAGGGTATCAATTTCATGTATGTATATTACTATCTCATGGAAGGGTCACAAATGTTAATCAATGAAAATGATTACCTGTTCTCATTGAAATGTTATGCGCGCTATTTAGCTAGTAAATAAAGCCTCTATTTATTTCATTTCACATAATACTAATGAAAAAGATATAATTTTGTTCTTAAGATAGGATAGGTAGCCTAAATAATATTCTTGTTACTCTCGGACAAATATTAAACAATCTAAATATGTGTAACACAAAGAAGTTAAATAAAAAATGAAATTAATCAGAACCCTGCACACTGCAAATAATTAAGTTATAAAATGAGTTAAAACATTAACATCTGTTCAGACTATAGGCTAATAACAAAAGAATACACTCAAAGTTACAAAGTAAGAAATATTGTAGGTCTACAGAGAACTTGAATTTGGTACCTAAGTACTTACTGTCCATGGAAGTAGTCATGATTTAAACTAGTTGAAAAATACATATGTACCTCACAAACCCGCTTATCATATGTATAATAGACTGGTCAAAATGTAAATCATGACATTTATTTTATATAATTCGATTTCTGTTCAATGTTTTAATCTGAATTTTTTAATTTAAATGTTTCAACAAACAAATATAAAACATTTATATTTTCATATAGCAATAAATCCTACAAAGATTTTGCCTTGAGAAATAGTATGCAAATCCAAGACACAGGTTGAGATTAGTTTCAATTTGTACATTTAATCTTTTTCCAAATAATGAAATGATGTATACACATTAAGATATAATTCATGTGCCTTTACTTCATTCATTGCATAAACTACATTTAAAAAGGTAGTAAAAAAAATAAAATAAAAAGGAAATGTATATCTAAAGAAACAACCCTACAACTTTTGTATTATAATTTTATTCATACATTTAATTATCCTAAAGTCCATTAAACTATACCTAATATTTGAAATAACAGCTATTTGAGAACTTAATACTGAGTAAAGTCAGGAAAATTAAAATTATCATGATCCATTCCATAATTATATATCAATCAACTTAACTCTTCTGATCTCGTACACCTAGCGTCTATTTCAAGGGACTTGTTACATATTAATCCTATGTTGTACTTAATTATCCGTATAAAACGTTCATTTCACAAACTATGTAAATCCTTAAAAATATGTCACGGTAAGTACCTAAAGTACTACAATAAATAGAAGACCAACTTACAAATCAGTACATATTTTAAAATAATCTAAATTTCTCTATAATATATAGAGGTCCAAACTACATTAAATGGTTTCCTGACGGCTTCTCCTAGGTGGTCTCAAGAAGACCTGAGGTGTAACTAGTGCTCCGGAGCGTACTGCCTACACTAGCTCGGTATACTCTGCTCTACTAGTGTACTTAGCACGAAACCTAGAGATTGAAAAAATCTTATCAGTTATGTACCAAAATTAAATACATGTCTCTTCATAGCATTAATCAACTATCAATTAACAAGCTATCGCTTCCTATTCTCAATTAATGCTATGTAGTAGCCACAATCCTAGGAAAAAGAACCCATTAAAACATCCTAAAAAAGGCTGTGGTGTTTATGATTTTTGTATGATATAGTTAAGATTAGTTTCTTGTTGTGATATGATTGAAGTAAAAAAAATGTATACATACATGTTGTGGTTTAGAACCGTCCTCCCCTTCCTTGTCCACCACCATAGTTTCCACTTCCATAGCCACCTCCTCCACCACCTTGGTTCATGTTATATGGAGTAGTTCTATTATTGCTGTATTGTTGATTTCTCGTTGGTCCACCACTGTAGCTTTGCTGGCCATAGTTACCAAACTCCTGGTTGCCGCCACCCCATCCACCACCACCTCCTCCTCTTTGGTTTCCTCCCCCGTACCCACCACTTCCTTGGTTACTACCCCAACCACCTTGGTTGTTGTCCCATGGATTAGAGTTGCTCCAACCACCACCTTGGTTGTTTCCATAGCCACCTCCTGTTGTATACATTAATTAATGTTTGCACGGTAAAACTTAAATATATGAAATGTATGTAGAATAACATACCAGAATTACCCCAGTTATCATTTCTTCTCTGTCCTTGTCTGCCTCCACCACCACCACCACCTCTTTGATCAGATCCATCCTTAGGAAGAGCTTTCTTAACATCTAATTGTTTTCCATTTATTTTATGAGGTGCATTCACTGTAATAAACATTATAGTGTAACAAAACAAGTTAATAACAAAACAAAACTTAACAATCTTTAATAATAATAATGTACATTGACTTGCGTACCAGATCTAACCTATGGTATGGTAGTCAGGTATAGCTTTAATCAATGATTTTAATTTCCACAGTTAGAGAAGCCAAACTTGGACATTGTTATTCCATTTTGGGGCAAAACTGTGGAAAAATAATTAAAACGAATTCAAACTTACAGCAAACTTTGTCCACTGGGTCATAGTCATCAAATTCAACAAACCCGAAGCCTCGCTTCTTGCCGGTAGCTTTGTCAGTGACAATGCTAACGTTTTGTACATTGCCATAATTTGAGAAATATTCGCGCAATTGGTCCTCTGTGTGATCATCTTTAATACCTCCAATGAAAAGCTTTCTGACAGTTGCACCTGCCTCTGGATTTTTAATATCTTGTCTGGCTACGGCGCGTTTAGTTTCAACCACACTGAAATTGTATTAATTAATTTCAAAGCCGTAAATGCAAAGATTCAAAATGAGAAAGTAGTTACATGCTACATGTACAATGTCGGCCCCACAGAAAATGCCACGTGTATACGTCAAGAGACATTCACCAAGCAGTGTCTAATAGTTTTTGCAGTGTAAAACGATATGAAAGCAATAATTAAGCTTTCATATAGCTGGACTGCATAAATAAGTAAACTAATAACGAAGTGAAATCATTATACTCACCGTGTATCAATTGTGTGCGGCCTATTGTTCTGTGCATCATCGACCATGTGAGCCTTGGAGTACGTTATAAAACCAAACCCACGAGACCGTTTGGTCTTTGGATCTTTCATAACGACAACATCCACAATTTCACCCCATTTCTCAAAGTGTGCTTTTAATGACTCATCAGTTGTTCTATAATTGAGTCCACCAATAAAGATTTTACGATGGACCTCGGGCTCATCCTGAAAGTGGGGGCGTACATTGAAATCAACAACAAAATGGCGGATGTGGTTGTGCTCGAAACCTTATCATAATAAACTTTAATTAAATAATAACACGACGACAACGACAAACTCAAAAAGTCGAAACAAATAACAATTTACTGAAAAGGTCACTGCAAAAATAAAAATGCTAACATTTAGAAAAACTTAAGAACCGTTAATGCAGGTGAGTCACCAACGAAAATATATTAAATAATTTACTTACAAAACCATCATCACCATTTTGCTGCGGCCTCATTTTAAATATCTACTTCAGAAGTGGAAATAAGAATGACAATAAAAATATCTTTCAACGCAAATTATTAACGGTACACTAACACTATCGAGACAACCGTTGCCTACCGACGCCACGCCAAAAAGAAAGGACTAACGCTAACGAAAAAAGAAAAAATCGTAAGCAAAGAACGGCGTCACCGGCAGTAACCAGCTAATGGCAACCCCAGCAACGTTAAGAGACATACAATTCTGATAATAAGTTAAAATATTTTTTGAAAATTGTCTAAATAATATATATAGAATAAATAAATGGATATAGGCATTATAATTTTTTGAAATAGACATTTTTAATCCAATGATGTTAATCCCAATAAATTTAAAAATAGTCTAAAAATATTCCTGTATTAATTTTTATTTTAAATAATTATGCTTCAAACATTTATTTTATTAATATAGGAAAACCAAAAGAAAATAATCAACATTCTGCATTGCTAATCTGTGCGTTAATATAATTTTAATGTTAACTTTAGAGCAATAATAAGAGTTAATACTAAACCAAAGTTTCTTCTAGCTTTCTTCATTGAACCTTCGCATTGTGACATAACTTACCCACGCATTGAGATAGCGTGGACATAATTTAATAGTTTATAATATTAAAACTGTTTTTATTTATTTAAAAACCACTGCACTAATTCATCTAAAGAAAGTATACTTACAAAAGTACTTAAACTCGAAAGTACACTCTGGAAAGTGCTGTTAGAATAACATGTAGAAGATATATAAGTAGAGTATTTTTTTCTTCTTTATATAAATAAATTGATTTAATAAAAATTTTACACATCATCGAAAACAAATTGATTCAGCCACTGTAAAGACTGAATTACATAAAGGCACGAACAAACAAAAAGCCAGTTTACGATTTTATTATATGTATAGATAGATAGACGGGTGGAAATTTTGAAGTGGCTGAGGTTAAGTATTTCCTAAATTAAGGGGAATAGTGGAAAACTCTCATAAGAATATCATCTCAATAGAATTGAAATACTCCAAAATTCTAAAATTTAATTTTCTAAAATTGATTTCTTGTAATACAGATATCAATTTTTTCAAGAATAGGACTCTTAAACACTTTTCTATTTGTCTAAATCACTTGTAAAGTACCAGTGACCACTCTTCTGTAGACACCTCTAAAATCTCAAAGTCATGACAATCAGCGACTCGTATTTTTCTTCAATTTATGAGAGTTGAATTTTATTGGATTAAAATATTAGTGTTCTGACATGTGTAAATGGAGCGCCATTACAGCACAAACAGTACCGTATTCCTGACTTCCGGCCTTTCCCAATAAGTTGTAAAAATTTTTGATCATCATGTCATAATTCAGTCTAACCGTTGATTTTTTTAAATCTTCTACGCCACAGTAACAATGTTTCCCGTCTTGCAGCGAAATGTTGCAACTACTTCTTTCTCTGTGCTTCGTGCATGGATATTTTCTTGTAGTCTCTCGTCATCTTCAAAACACCATACGGTGGAGTGTCGTTGTTTTTCAGGATTATAGGCATGGCATGTTAAACTTTTTTCTTCAAAAATACAGCATAATAAGGCTTGAAGATAATAATTTTGTTATACACAAATTTTGTTCTTAACCCAGCGATGGACTCACTACCCTACTATCACTATTGCACACGGCCATCATTAACAATATCAGAAAGTTAGTGACTCGCCTCGCGTAGGTTCACAGGAATTGTGTAGGGCCAAATCGTATGCTACAGTTTATGTGCATTTTATGTCTATAGTTTTGTTTATCATACTCTGGATCAAAACGAATTGAGTGGGCAACAAATGACAGGAAACTATACCGCGGCAGACCTAAAGGGAGATAGCGAGATGAGCTCGACCAATTTAAAAATATACAGTTGTAAATATATTCTTTTGGTTAACAAACTGAAAATTACACGATATATTGATAGCAAAGTAAAATGTAGTTGGATGCCAGTTTGAAAGACTTGGAAATTGGTAGAGAAAAATGTAAAAACCTTCGTTACGGTATACAACTCCTTCGTTCGAAGCAATCTAGAATACATATCGGCAGCATGGAATCCTACTTGTAATGTCGATATACAAAGGATAGAAGGAATTACAAAAAATTGTATCCGTTTTATAGCTTATACAACTGGCGTTTGTCCATATCGTGCTATTTATCACACTAGACTATCTGTTTTCAAAATCAGCTCTTTAGAAAAACGTCGAAAAGTTTCACACTTCATGGAAATATTGTGGCTCCGAACCTGCTAAAGCAGATCAACTTAACTGTTCCCCTATGTCCCTAACCGTAACCCTATTCGTAATACTTTCTATATTCCATTTTGCACAACAAAAAAACTTGAACAAATATAGCAATATTGATATTTTTAATGGCGTTATGAGTAGGTTTAAGAAAAAATTATACCACTATGTAATGTGTAATTTAAGTTTTTAATATTCATTTTTATTTATACGTTTCTTATTTTTTATTTACAATTTTTAATTAAATTAAATCAAAATATTAACTTAATTAATATTATGTTGCGTATATAGGTCGATTTTAAGATACTAATTTTTTATACATCTGTAAAGGCAAATGATTAGATTTAGTAAACAATTATAGGTGTAAAATGTAAAATGATATTGTTAATGGTTTATCTCTCTTAATAAATAATTAAAATATTGACGGTGAAGGAAGGTAGAGAGACCTTTATCCAGCATTGGGACAATACAGGATAATTATCCTGTATTGTAATATAATTATAATATACTAAAACAAACAAGTATTCGGTCAGTAATTTTGTAGCAGTGCATTAGCATTCAATCTCACGCATTCTGATTATTTGTCAATCAATGCAGTTGTCATGTGTGAAACGTATGATTGACACTACACAACACCGACGTCTATTATATTAATATTATTAAAAATTACAACATTTGTAAATCGGAGTGCTATTCATGTACCGAGGTGTAAAATAAAGGGTTCATTATCAATCTTTGCTGTCGATGATAATAAGCCTGTTCATATCAATGCCAACAGCGATAATCACAAAATCTTGTTTCTAACTGCAGCATCCGTGTGTCGGCTTGACTACGAAAGGACCATCACTCAGCAACTTGAACCTAAGCTGACCACTTAATTTATCCGAACATACATCATGATCGGTTATCACCTTTAGTTTAAAATATGAATAGTAACGAATAGGCACGAGAACAGGTATTTACATTTACAAGTCACGAAATTTAGCTAACCAATTTTTTTTAATACAGCTAAAGATTTAGTTTGTTCATCGTTTGTGAAAAGCATATTTACTTGATACTTTACAGTAAAAACAATCTTTGTTCTACCCAGGTTAAGATACCCATGCGGGGAACAATGGGTGTTAGTGGCAGGTTTTAGTTGAAGCGTGGCTCTACTAAAGTTGAATAACGAAAACATAATGTTGAATAAAATGTACATATATCTTATTATTAAATTTTGGGCCTGAAAAACGAATTTTATCAAAATAATGAGGAAATACTATCTATATATATAGAGATAATAACGATTGAAAATATTAAATTGACGGATTATTTGTAATTTATCTATTGGGCAGAGATGTACTGTTGGTTGAATAGTTGGCAAAGGTATTAAATTAATTTTATTAACAGCTTTAAAAATAATCAGATTTACTCACAAATTAAAATAATTGATGATTTTAAAAACAACGAACTAAGTAAGGAATATTACAGCTGTCACCGATTTTACAATGAGAACAATATATTAAAATTAAATATAAAATAAATTTAATTCATATATTAAAACTGAAATTAAAATGAAAACTAAACTTATATTTAGTTTTAGTAGTACGACTTATTTAAAAGATGGATTTAAATTAACTTATTATTGATATTACTTGATTCAATTTATGTTACTGCCGGGGAATTATAAATAATAACGTCATAAATCGCTTGATCCATAACTTCCTTCTTCATAACTTTCCTACTTCCACGTATGTATCTTTTTTCTGTGATTCATGGGGTATAGTTTATTCTGTATTTTTTGCCTTCTCGCACTTTGTCGGTTATAGTCTGTAGCATTTTAAAAATATAAATTTGATTGTTGTTATTATTTATAACGTTATACAAGGTTCAAGAACTATATTTCTGTAAACGTTATTTTTAATTTAAAATATATATATTAATATCATAGCCAATATGAAGCATAGTGATGGTGGCGGCGAATATGTAAGTAAAATTTAACAAAACATTGGACATTCATGAATGATTGTGATTTGTATTTTCATACAATTAGCTTTTCATATAAAAAAGAAAAAGCTTGAAGTATTCTACTTTTAAATTAGACAATTAATAATTATAGATGATCTTCATACTATTTCAGGAAGAACCCGAGCATTTGAGAAAGTTATTTATTGGTGGTCTAGATTACCGCACTACTGATAGTTCTCTAAAAGAATTTTATGAACAATGGGGAGAAATTGTAGATGTCGTTGTTATGAAGGATCCTCAAACAAAACGATCTCGAGGATTTGGATTCATAACATATTCTCAGGCGCATATGGTAGATGATGCCCAGAATAATAGACCTCACGAAATAGATGGAAGGTTAGCGATTTCTTTTGTTATACTTCACTATATTAAACTAACATTGTAACTAATATAGTAACATTGTAAATGAAATAATAATGAGCTATCCTGATTTTACTGTCTTGCTTTACGCTAGTATTTTTATGACATTGTAATTTAGCTATAATTTAAGTGAAAATGGATGTGGTTGCATTATATCTATTAAATTACTACTTTAATTTAAGTACTAAATAAAATAAAATTTCTAATATATGAATACTAATGATATACTAATATCAAAATTATTCATAATGAAGTTCATGTAAAAAGGTTTGCTCTCACAATTACAATTCAACAATCTTCCATCTACAATTATAGCAACAATTTGGTGGTACGATTGTGTGAGGCCCAATAATGGTGTTGCAGGTGGAGCATTAGGACAAGTTAATGAACTAGCGCCTAAATTATGGCCTCATTCTTAGGTCATAACTTTTTGTCTTTGAAAATTAAAGTTTCTTAGTAGAAACTTTATGCAACAGGTGGATAAGACAATGTCTATCCAGATAGAATAACTTACTTTTTTATACAAGTTATCTAAGTTGATGAATGTATGTGGCCCAAGATTTTTATTTAGATGTGATGTCAAAATGTACTTGTATTGATATAAGTAATACTTTTATTACTATTGTATATATTTGATAATGTCTAGTTAAGTAATTTCAAAATGTGGAACATACACTGGTTTCCACTTTAATGTAAATGTAACACTACCTTGTAGCTGAATATTGTATTCATGGGAAAAAATGGAAAATTACTTAAACTAGACAGAAAACATTTTACACAAATATTAAACCTTGACTTCCTAAACAAAAAATTTTACACAAATATTCAACCTTTGATTTCTGAATCAGAAGCCATTTTGACATTTGCTGCATTCTAATAATGATGAGATATTTTCTCAAATGTCCCATTCCTCAAAGTCTATTTGCTCAGATTTTAGCAAATCCGGGAATAGGGATTTATTATTTTACACTACCAGGAATTCTGGGGTACTGGGAAGTGTCATTATGTAGACTGAAAATGTGTTCTTTTATGTTTTTTTTTTATTATAAAATCAGATTTTTTGTTAATTTAACTTTTATTGCAAATTGTAGTTGTAATAATCTTTTTGTATTGCAATCTAATATAATATGATTACTCTCTTTATTGAAGTGAGCCTAATTTAAAACAGAATATCAAAGTGCATTATTCAAATCTTTATTTATCTGAAATGGAACTTAATTATAAACTGAAGAGTAATGCTATCTTAGTAAATTGAGTATAATAAACAGAGCTATTCATTACATGAAATACTTTCCATTTCATACAGCCGGTGACTGTAGTTAGAACATCTTTGATGGCATTTTCAATGGCTTCATTCAACTATTTTCCTAATTAATTGGCAATTATGGCAGTGTAACATTATCTTCATCACTTGAGCGGATAATAAGCATCACTGAAAAATTTTAGCACAAAAGATGTATTCCCAAGAATTCCTCGGTCCTCTGGGTATTGAGGGTGAAATACTATTTATGGTAGTTGGCATTCCATCTTTGTCTATAAGGGTGAATATGTAGTCTTTGTTGAGGATATAGAAGTTTGAGATCCATAACAAGCTTTTACCATTTTAAAACAGTTCTTTCTTTTGCCTGACATTTATTTTGGTTTACATCATCATTATCAGACATCAATAGTCTAGATTGTGGTGGATTGTGGAGATTTAACATTAAACAATTTATAGGTAAGGTAATATATAAGACATTTAGAAATTTAAAATAGTTTTTGTATTTAAATATAAACAGTTAGTATTTGAAGGAAATTATAACTCTTATGTTATTTTTAAACCTATTTTTGATTTCAGAGTTGTAGAACCTAAGAGAGCGGTTCCCAGGGAAGAAATCAAAAGACCCGATGCAAGTGCAACTGTTAAAAAGTTGTTTGTTGGTAATTTAAAACAGGATATAGAAGAGGCTGATCTGAGAGATTATTTTACATCATATGGTAATATTGTCTCAGTGAGTGTTGTCATGGAAAAAGATACAGGAAAAAAGAGAGGGTTTGGTTTTGTTGAATTTGATGATTATGATCCAGTTGACAGAATATGCTGTAAGTTATTCTTAAATAGAAATTAATATAGACATCTAAACACCGAAAGTGGAATAATTATATATTAAAGTATTTGAAATATAGTTTTCATTCATATTGAATTTCAAGTTCATGTGTCTTAAAATAAATGTTGATTCATATCTAATAAACTACATTATATCTTGGTCTATACAAAATGTTAAATAATTTTGCCATTTAACTATTTTTTTACATGAATATTTCAATCTATTTAACCATTTTACAAAAAATTATTTTATTTTCACCTACTAAAAAAATACGTAATTTATACAGTGCATCAAAACCATAAAGTTAATGGTCGCGATCTCGATGTGAAAAAAGCATTATCAAAGTCTGAATTGTCAGCTGGAGCTGGTGGTAACCGTCGTGGTGCTAGAGGTGGTGGTCGTGGGGGAGGTCGTGGTGGCAACTGGAATAATCGCGATGACTGGGGTAAGCTGTTTAATACTGTAATTTTAAATATTTACATAATCACAGTGCTAATGAAAACTAGCTGGCATCACTTATTGTTGACCCCAAGTATTTTAATTACATTATAGGTGGAGATTATAATTCAGGGTATGGGGAAGGAAGTGGTTGGGGCAATCAGAATCCTTGGGAATCAAATAATTCCTCAGCGAATTGGGACAATCAAGGTTATGGTGACCAAGGGTGGTCACAGGACAATTTTGGCAGTGGATACCAACAAAACTATGGTGGAGGCCATATGAAATCCAACTACAGTGCACAGAGACAACAGCCCTATAATTCTGGTAAATAGCACTCAATTTTAAATATATTTCTTTAAAGTGTGGAACTTTGGTAGGAAGTGAGGTAATTCTAGACTCACACCTGTCATGTTTGAGATTTGGACTTATGAAGTCCTGGTGAAATGAGTAGCTCTTGCTGTATTTGTCTACCCCAATTAAGATAGAGGAGGTGAGATGTTTTTATATTAATCTTATGTCCTTTCTTTTGTTAATGTTATGATAATAGATAATTAATTTTTGTGTTATCCATCCTATTCTTTCATTATTAAGAGCCACGGTAATCAGTGTGTAGGTAGATGCACTCTGTATTTCTTACTAAAGAAGTAACTTAGGTTCCTTGGTGCTGATGCATATGCATATTGTTAAATGTTGTTTTAAGTGACCACATGCTTTTAGGTGAAGGAAAATCTAAGTCTAATCTCTACACTAATGTTATAAAGAAGGGAAATTTGTCTCTTTGTGTTTAGGGAGTAATCACTGAAACTACTGAACCAATTCTGAAAATTCTTTTACTAATAGAAACCTGCATCATCCCATAATAATATAGAGTATATTTTATTTTAATACAAATTAGATTCCATTATGTAATTTCAATATTTGTAAATCAATTTGGAATAAAAATTCTGCTTGGCTACTTTATTGGCTTGCGCTATTCTGGCAAAAATATTGGTTATCAGTAGATGGATGTATATACTACATATACATCCATCTACTGATATACTATACTTAAATACTTGCCTTTGTATTTAAGCCACTACAATTTTACTGTTAAAAATAACTTGTTGTTGTGAATGCATTGAAGCTGTTGGGGGACTATGCTCTGATATTCTCTAGATAGTAAGCCTTTGTCTAGTTGTGGGACCTATTGGCAAATACTTTCACGCTTTTAAACCCTCGTTTTTAGGTGGCAGTGGCGGTGGCCAGAATTACAATACTACGGGAAAGTCATCTGATGACAGTCAGCACCATTACTAAAATCATCCAATGTCCTTCTTGTGAGTACCTATTTTGTTTTATTACAGTTTTTATATAAAAAAAAATATATATTCATTCTTAATCATGAGGTATTCACTTGAGTCTCATTATTATAAATATAAGCATATATTATGTAGTATATAGGACAAGTATAGTAATATTTGCTTGAGAAGCTTCCTTTTAATTTAAAAATATATATGTGAGATGTTTAAAAAAATAAACAGAGATCTTACCTTTACACCTAAACAATTATTTAATTTTGTGCTTTCAATTTACATAAGATTTTTTAATATTCTAAAATTTTTAATGATTAAACTAATTAACATTATTAAAAAATATTTATGTTAGCATTGTTTTTTTATGATTATACTAAAAACTATGCACAGTCATATACTTGAGTTCAAAAATAATTATTTAAATACCTTAAAATTCCTCAATTTAATGTTATACATAACTTGTATGATATGAGTTTCGTAAAAATATTTTATTATCTATTGCCTAAATAAAAATATTAACATCAATTTTAATCCCCAAAGGAATATTAATGCTTTTATTCAACTTTATGATTTTTTCAAGACTAACAAAAATATTTTTAATGCTTAGGTGTCAAGTTGCGCATAGTTGAAGCTAGGCAGGCAGATGGTAGAGTAGACAGGAGTAGGCCAGCAGTCATCTAGATATTGAGGCACAAGCGGACTTAGGAAAGGACTACATTGTGTAGTTATTTTACATTTTATTTAAACCTTAGCTTAAGGCTGGTTCACAAGAAGGTACTGTGCAGTCACCTGAAACTTATTTCTTTTAAAATTTACGTTTCAGCACTTGTTTCACAATTTTTTACATAATATGATATTTACTATATAGTGGTATGTCACTTGCTCGCTGCCACGTTTATCTTATTAGGCTTTGTATTATTTTGTTGTAGCACACAATTTTTAGTTATAAATACCAAAACTTGTGTGATACACTTTTTCTGATGTTGATGTAAAAGAAAAGATGTTTGTTTTAGTTAATATTTCGTTATTCTTTCTTACTTAAGCTATAATTAGCCTAAAACATTCCATTACTATAATTTAAAATCAATTTTTTGTGGATGTGATTATGTTCAATGATTAAATATTGTTCAATTTGTTAGAAAAAGATTGTTTGAGATAACAATATAATAAAACATGTATAGAGCATAGTAGCAATAAGAATACTGTACTGTTGTTCGTAAAACTTTAAAAATACGCGTCCTTCTTGTTTTTTTTTATTAAAAAAATATTCAGTTCTTTATACTTTAAATTATTAATATGAAATTACACTGAAACGGGCTAGTAATTATCATTATGTATTAATCACTTTTAATGGGTAGGAAATAAAAGTTCCTGTCATTTGCGTGCAATAATAAATTAAATGAAAAATATTTTCCATGGACTCTTCTACGCGGTGGACAAGTGTCTGTTCGTCGTCTTGTGGAAAAGGCCATGGTAAGTTGTCTTTGCTGAATAAAAATATTGAAATTTTACTTAGTTTTTTATTTCAACTCTTAAATCTTAAACTAAAATTTTATACATAATTGACTAAATAGTATGTTATTATTTACATTATTTAACATTTTGTTATGTTGTGTTGTTTAACACGTTGATATTGATATAAATAACAATTGTTTTTACGACAAAATGACACTAAATATAACACATACGTAGTATGAATGTTTAGTTGATAGGTTAATTATAGATAGTTTTACAGATTACCATTATATTAGTAATAGATACGTGGGGCATACTGATAGTTTCTGGAATTGGCCACTTAGACTGAGATTTATAAAGCGTACTTGAACTATACGCAGGCTTTGCATTTGAAATCTTTAAAACTTTCTTTTAAATTAGTTTTAGAGCATCTTAAAATATTACTAGGAGCATGTTAGTATTCGGTAAGTCAAGGATTTTGGTGACTTCGGCAATGCTAAGCATTTGCTAAGCATAAGGTGAGGATATGACTATAAATTTCATTGTCGACTTAACTCCTAAGCTAAGTCGAAGCAAAGTCTAAGTGCGCTTTATAAATTTCAGCCTTATAATAAAAAAATAAAAAATCAATTAACGGAATTCGAAAATTGAACACATTACTGACCGTCTATTACTACTACTAGAACCATCATTTGTTTTTTCATTAACTACCTTCCGAAAACTTTTTCGGTATTACAATAAATTTAACTGGAGAAAATTATCGCTCGATGATTTTTTTACGATTTTCGCTTTCTAAAGTCAAGAAGAGAGCCAGGGGCTTTGATTGGTATTTGGTGATGAAGCCCCATGTCGCAAATCTGTATATGTATTTCGGAGAATTGATACGTGGACGTGATCATATCCATGACATTGTACGTGAAGGTCGGCCGGCGATAATGGTTACAGACTTCAATATTGATACCGTACGACAACAGATTGAAACTGACAAAAAATGCTTATCAGTTTGCATCTGTATTCGGGAGCTTTGCACTCGATATTTAACAGAAGACTAGAAACGACTGCGTGTCCGAGTTGGGCCGTACAATGTTACAAAAGTTTAATGGACAACAGCCATTGGCTGTCAATAATATCGTGACAGCTGGCGAAACCTCGGTGTACTGCTTTTAACCGAAAATTAACCGGATTAAGCCAGTTGACGGAATTGATAGTACTATTACCCACCTATGGAAGAGTTGCCGACGAAAGTTAAATCTAAGCACCGGCAAGAAATGGTTGCTTCTTTTTTCTGTGAATCGGGAAATTATATAACATTGTCGCCTAAAAACCAACGGAAAGTGACTGCTGATTGGTACAAAAACAATTGCTTGACAAGAGCGTCAGAAAAAGTACGCGAAAAGGGGTTGCAGCCCAGTCGTCCTTCACCACGATAACGTGTCTGCACATTCCGTTAAGATAACGAATGCGTATTTGAAGACCTCAAATGTGGAACTGATGACGCATCCCCAATACAGTCCAGACTTCGCAGTCTGCGACTTCTTTTTATTTCCGAAAATTAAAGATAAGCTTAGAGATTTACCAATTTACAATTTAAAAGACCGGAAACGTCGGTGAACGCGTTCCACGAAGCCATTGAAGAGGTTTCTACTGAATGCTGGATCCACTATTTCCCATGATGTTTCCAACGAATGCAAAAATGTGTAAATAGTGAGGTCATATACTTTGAATGCAATAAATAATTTGCAAAAAAACAATAAATGTATCATAAATATAACATCCGGTCTTATTTACCGAAATACAGAAAAAAAATCAGTATGACCTAAGTTTAAGTATCGGCACCGATCTCCAAGACTGACCTTCACCTACCTAAAGTGAATTTGATGGGTCTGTTTAGCGTATGTGGTAGCATGGGAAAACGCCTTTGGATCACCCGCTTAACCACTCCCGACTAAGCTGAAAATGCTTATGCTAGGAGATGGTTTTAGAGGTAATTAAATGAGTAGACCGCGCCCTGTACATTTACGCTGTTGACGCTTCCATTGAGTTTGTATTGCTAACCGATTTTAGCTCTAGATCTCACTTACAGTTCTTATTACCCAAAGATTTGAAAACGCTAATTATTGCGGTGACAGACAGTATTTGTACAAATTCCCCCAAGTACAAATAAAAAAGAATAATATATGTGCCGTTACAATAACGAAAACCTTACCATAAACCCCTGTTCCTCGTGATGATGTTCTAAGAATTTTTACTGGGTTTCCTAGTGTTTCTTCTTCAAATTTCGAATTGTATAGAAAATCAGTTCATTCTTGAACATACAGGATAATTGCAACACAAATTATCTAATAATTTGAATGCTACGATTGTTTTGTATAAATTAACCTATCATCACATTACATTTGATGTTAGAATGCCTCAATAATTATCGTCAGTCCTCTCTAGCACATATTTCAGAGGAAATAATCGACAATAAAGGAAAGACAGGTGAAAACCTTATAAATTGATTCAATTCATGATAGCCAACTGCGACGTATATAATATTAGGGAATTATGTATATATCGCATATATTTGTTTCACATATTTGTTTGTAAAACACATTCTATAATTGATTGTTTCGAGTTATTTATGTATGGTATATACGGATGATGTTATCAATCACTATTTTATACAATCTAATGATATTTATCTTTCGTATAAAATTCAGACTCGGAAATAGGCATAGACAAACAATTTTTTTGTAACAAACGATTCTGCATGTAATGGTAACCACGATTAAAAAACAATACAGATACATTGTCATGCCTTGCGGAGTAAGATGGAATGGAAAAAAACCTCGACAACCGTGTTTGGGTATCTGGTTCCTACATTCACCAAACACACTAACCCTCAGCCATTATTTAAGGCTCTTATTATATGATGATGATGGTACGGGTTGTGGGTGCGACTCCTAACCGAGGTTTAAAATATCACGACGTCAACATAAAGGCGTGGTCTTGAAGGTCACCCATTATCATGATTATTATAACGATTAATCAATTTGACGGCTTTACTCTGCTCAAACCTAAGGTAGACTTATTTGAATGATTTTTGGCATTAAGTCCTTTTTGTACATTATTTTACTTGTGCAAATAAAGAATGGATAGATAAATACTTTTTCGTTTTTACGTTTTACTTCTAATAAATAACCACACACAGCTAAATACATTCACACATACATACAAAACCTTTACGCATACCATGCATGGTGTAGTCAAAGATTACGAAAAATATTTTACAGTGACCCAATAACAGGCATTCCATCTCAGTCCCCAGGTTTGACAGCGCATATGCATCTTGAATCTTAGTTTAGCATGGATGTAGATGTCATGGGCCGCAGTTACTACTTACCAACAGGTGAACTGTGTTCATCCGTCACCCTTAATATTAAACAAAAAGTACTGCACCTCTTTAGTCTCTACCACATCAATATTTCCACGCATATATGCTAATCTGTTAAAATATTATCCTACTACCTGTGCCGATTGCACACGTGCATACATGGCACGGAAATCGCACTTTAAATCTGACATATTTTTTTATTCAATGTGTCAATCGATTTAAACGACACTTTAAATAATACTTAAATTATAACAAACTTATTGTAAATAAGTCCCTGAAAAAACATCCAAATTGGTTCTGCCATCAGCGTGCAAAAACACAAACAAAAGGAATTTTTGCATATATGTACTTTAAATAATTGTTTACACGAGCTAGCAAATATAGTTAATAATTAGTTAAATAAGAAATCACCTACTTTCTTTACGATTAATCAATCTTTAATTCTAAAACCTATATTTTTAAATGAATGAAACAGTCATTTCTAAAAATGTTTAGTTTTTGCTGATAAAAGTTCTTGTCACTTCAAAGTAGATATCTAACTAATATGCCTCGGCGGTTAAACTTGGTAGATCGCGGCTGTCACTATCGGTCTGTCACTAGACTGTCTATGCTCTCTTATCTTCTCTAAAGCGGAAAAAGAAATGGGACCTATATATAGGTACTATCTTATTTTATTTATATTTTTTTTTTGAGTGCAGTAAGATGAGGCATGGCAGTAATAGGCAAGTCACTATTTTTTATATCTAAAGCGGATCGTAGTAAATTAAATTGTTTTTTAATTATGGATTTCCGCAAAGTAACACCTGATTATTATTAATCATATATTTTTAGATTCTATTGTATTTCTGGTTTCCTTGGACAGAAAGACAAAAACTACAATGATTTTAATGAAGTTTTCAGTGTTGTATATAGTATTTATGTTTACGATCTGATCTTATTATTTCTATGTTGGAATATATAAGGATTCCAATAATCATTAATGTAGCGAAAGGAGACATGATATGAGTCACCATTCAAGAAGTCTAGGGTATAATAATGACTTGTTTTAATAACTTTGTTGTACACCTATGAATATACGTTACATATTTATCAAATATGTACATCATTTATTGGTTGCCTGATGCGGATGAACTGGCAAACACGGGCACGGAGGGGGCGGTCCATAGGGCGCGGCGAGTATGGTTGGGAAAAAACCTGACGCTGCCGCAAGTTGCCTGAAATTATATAATACATGCTTATATTTTAGTAGAATAGTCCAATGCAGCTGCATCTTGGAATATAACATTTTATACCAAAATATTTTCTAACATAGTTCACGATTTTTGTTGTAAGTGTGAAATCATTGTATATATATATGTATATATATATATATATATATATATATATATATATATATATATATATGACTGATTTCGAATATACTTTAATTTTTTTTGGAATATATGTATAGATCTAATCTGTATATAGATAAGTAATCGATTATTGTCATTTAAGTCGCAATATTTATGAGTCATAGGTTACTGAAAAGCGTACGTTGTAGCATAATTTTTTGGTTTGCAGGTCTGTCATATCCCGATTTCATTAAGGGGATTCGACGATTAAAGGGGTTCGACAAGGTATCACTGCCGGTGTAGCTAATGTTTCTGAACTAAACACAACGTTCCTGACTCGTCAATGTGAAAGCGAATTCAGATTCAGTTATTCATAATTTTTGTTAAAGTTTAAAATATAAATTTATTTATATTTAAAAAAAAAGTTATTTAAATGTAAATAATGGGTCTGGAAAAAGTGTTTTCTTATTTTATAAGACAAAAACGTTGCAGTAAAATCTCTTTGTTTGCACTGTTTATATGTGGCGGCTGGTTTTGATACCTTTAAAAAGATGACATTTTAAAAACAGAAAAATAAAAAGTAAGAACGGTTTCCTGCCATTTTTCTATTGTTTTTCTGTCCGTCCAAAATGAGAGAAACTACCCAAAAAATTTGATACAATTTGAAGTTTTGTTACAAAAAAGGATAAAATGCGACACAAGCTGCGAAAAAAAATTGAGACGTTTATGGACGCAATGTCAGTAAAATTAGCACAAAATTGGTCCAACAAGTTATCGAACAGAACGGCACATATATATTATGATCAAATGTAAATCAACTATAACAAAAAAAAATCTTGAATTTGTATATAAAATACGAAAAAACATTTCCCCTACCCATTATAATGCATCCGCCATTCGCCTAAATTGACGCAATGTTGACATAACGAACGAACTATTGTCGCGACTATGTACTCGCTCCGAATTATCACACAGTAATATAGCCGGGCCATTACGGTCTACGGGCTCTAATTGCGTTTTATATTATGTAGTTTTATACATGTTAGCTATATTCTTTTAAAAAAAATGTTAAATATCAGTAAAAATTACCTGTATTGTTGATCTAGATGTGCCTTTTCTATTCTTTTATCTTTTGCTCTTCGATTTTGAAACCAAATTTTCACTTGCGTCTCGCTTAGAGATAGTGCAGAGGCCAGTTCACATCTGTAAAATATAATAAATAAGTCAATCCAAACCACAGGCATCGTCAATCGACCATGAAAACTCAAGCTACGGATACATTGTCTCCACAACAGGCAAACAACTGTGTGGTTGTCGTTATTATGTGTAATTTCATTTCTCAATAAGTCCAATGTATTTTTTGTTACTATGATAATATGTCATTTGTATAATTACAAAAAAATCTAATCTGGAATACTATTAGATCTGTTGTAAAAGTATTAAAACACAATCTCATTGTGTAAATGGGGTAATATGGGAGATATCAATTCACAGCCATTAAAAATCCGCAAACCTATAACTTGGGAATGGAATATTTATTTTGTGCCTTACCTATTCGGACCGAATTATGCCGGTCATACAGAGGTAGAGCTACATTGCAGTTTGTTTCTAGCTGCAAAATGAATGGGTCAGCTCAACCGGGGTAGAGGGACCACGCCCTCACAGAATATCAGCGTTGCGTTTCGTTTAGTGCGGTGTAGGAATCCGGAGACCTTTATTGCTGCGAGGCATTCCATCTCCGTCCTCAAGGGTAACATCGCATATGAATTATGATCCCTAGTCAAGGTTGAATGCAGGAACATTTGCCATCAGGTGAACTGTGTGCTCGTTTGTTACGATACCTGTGTACCCGTACCCGTGTTTATTCAATACGGGTTACAGAAAAAATATATGTATAAACATATTATCGCTTTCCACTTTATTAAGAATTCAAACTTTACCTTCGTGCTCTTGCTACGTATTCGCCTCTAGCATATTCCAATTCGAGACGAAGTGTTTGGTGCGCCGAGAAAGTTGTACGTTGGCGACGAGGACGACTCTCCTTACGTCTCCTTCTAGCCACTAAAATTAAAAGATTAGATAATATTCATATCAAAAATTATAACAATTTTGCTAGTTTTTCACTCACGATAGATAAGCACAAGAATGCTGCGCTACTATTTTAAGTAGGTTTTTAAAAACTTATAAATATAATATTTTTTTTTAAAAAAAGTCTGTGACACTTAAATGTTTTATCATATATCTTGGTAAGTATATTTCTCATATAATTATAAGTAGTTTACTAAGTACAATAGGTACTTAATTATTAATATTACGGTTAAATTACGTAATTAACGGATAAGTTCGTAAAAAAAAAGTTTATACATTATACAGAATTAGACAAAACCTAGTCCTAGTTACTCCCAATAATCAAAACATAACATATTAATGATTTTGTACTTATTAAACTGTTTTTAAATTTATTGCCCTTTTTCATTTCTAACCATAAAGATTTATAAAAGGTAAGAGCTTTCTGTAATACAAAATATATATTATGTCACATTGAGTTATTTTTAAAGGGTTCCATTTCTATCATGTGTTATAACATAGCATAGCAACATATTGACAATATTAGAAATGAACATGGTCCTTTTTTTCTTACATTGAGAATAACAAAGGAGCACATAGTTCACCTGATGGCAAGTGATTCCTGTGGCCCATGACATATACATTCATCCTTGACAAGGAATCATAAAGCAAATGCGCTGTTGACCCTTGAGGACCGAGATGGATTGCCTCGTCACCAGTAATAAAGGTGCCTACACTCACAAAACGGAACACAGCAGCATTATGCTGCTACTTTACGCTGGTGTTCTGTGAGGGCGTGGTCCTACTTCGGGCGAGCTGTCACATTCATTTTGCAGCTAGAAACACTGCAGTGTAGCTCTACCACTGTTTTTCGAGTAACAGCTTTATATATTTTTTTGACTAACACAGAGCTGTGTGCTCCTTATAACTTCTGTTACAATATAATCTATTAGCGTTCAACATTGGCCTCATATTTCGAATGATTAACTTTTGTTTTTCTTCTGAACGGACGCTAAAGATTATAAGGATTCTCAGTGGTTTGATAGGCGTCGGCATGTGATTGAGGCATGAGAAAAGTTTGGCTTGTAAGAGCTCCGATTCCGCGCCATATTGCTACGGAAGTGAGGAAACCTTGCGCCGGCGGAGGGTGAATCACGATCATTATAATCGTTCATAACTTCGCCATTCGATACCCGCATATCGGCTCTCGGCTATCATACAAATTTTTATACGCCATCTGTTACTATCCATGAGGAAATTAAACGAACTTCCGATTTATTAATGTGCAATGTGATTGTGTTACTTTTATTAAACTTAACTTACTTTTTCTATTCTTTTTTTTTTAAGTATACCTCTGAATTATCCATTCATAACCTTTCTTGTCTGTTAAAAAAATTAAGTAATAAATTTGTCTACATAAGGCTAAGCTGTAAGATATGCTACATTAATGTTCTGAAGCTTTTTGAAGTTAATTTCAATCTTATATGATAACGTAAAATGATACGTAAATAAACACTAAGGACAAGATTGAAGCACCATATCCGAGGAAACTCTGATGTCCTGTCCATTTACGATATTCATGCGGTTCATTGATCGTATGAATAAAAATAGCTCTTCCGTGATATGGGCATAATGGACGTGGATAAAATTTCCAAAGAAAAAAAAACTTAACGGGATTTGCGGTTTTATTCCATGGCCAAATAGTGAATCTTTTATTAATTGAGGAGTAAAAGGAGAAAGTATTGGACATCACAATGCTAATATCTTGGAAATTTACTTTTTGACCGACCAGATTTTTATCTGCTGACGAAACCTGGACCCTGATCATGAGATTAAATACGCCCTCGCCGGAGAAATGGAATGTGGTCTACACTGCAGTTTGTTTCTAGCTGCAGTATGAATGGGTCAGCTCGACCGGAGTAGGACCACGTCCTCACAGAATACCAGTTTGTGTTTCGTCTGGTGTGTGTAGGAATCCTGTGACCTTTATTACTGGTGACTAGGCATTCCATCTCAGTCTTCAAGAGTGACAACGCATCAGCATTATGATTCCTTGTCAAGGATAAATGTAGATGTCATTGGTCGCAGGAATCACTTAGGAACAGGTGAACTGTGTGTTCGCCAGTTACCCTGAACGTAATAAAAAAAATTCACTCGTCTTAGTTTCAGATAAAGTTACACCGCTGCTATAAAATGGCTGTAGCATGAATAGGTCGGCTCGAAGAGGTAGGACTACATTTTTACAAATGTATGGAAGTTTGCTTTAGATAGCTTTATACCTTTATCTGATTTCTTTAATATATTATGTTGAGATACATGTTGTTTGTTGTTGAATTTGGCAGGAGTGTATGTCAAATAACAATGATATAATCGTAGAAGATAAGAGAAATAAACAAATAACTGCATGTTAACATAATGTGTTATAGTCGATAATTACAATTGAATGTTTATCTAGTTTAGAAAATATAAAATAAATAATTTAAAATGGATAAAAGAGAAGTGTAGACTTCTCTTCTTGACAATCATATTTTAGTACATCCTACATGTATGGTGACAATTATTACCGTATTACCCTATACCTACCTTTAATAAATAAACGGTAATAAAATAGAGGTCAATTAAATTTTAATCGACACAAACGCTGTCAAGATTTTGATTTTACACGTCGATTCCAATAAGTCGGTTCCGTTTTATTTTACAGTAGTAATACATGTCTTTTTTTGGCACCTTTTGAAGTAATATTTAAATCATTTTCTATTTTCTAAATTCGTAATACGCTCTTGATCAAATGTAGTCAATTATTCAAATGAAAAAAACAAAAAAGTTCGGTCAAGTAAAAACTTGCTAGTTATTTATTTTTATTAAAACATTAATATAACGTACTCTTATATTTTTCTATTGTTTCATTTTAATACGAGTAGTCATTTGTAAAGTTGAGTATTTGTTTGGGGAAGTTTATGACAAGAATTCGTTATCCATTGATGGTAAAACCTATTGTTTATTTTGATGAACCGCAAAATTACGTTATTACGTATTGCTCGCATGATCCATATCGTTACCGATGATGAAAGCGTGCAAGATTGCCCTTATTCCTTTGCCTTATCTCTTAGTTTATTGTACGACTGTACCCATTCGCCTAATGATACCTATAAAGGCTCAATTGAAATGAATAGAATGAAGAAATTGTATTGTACTACAGTAAAGACGTTCGTTTGTAAAATAAACACGCTCAATTCGGAATGACTATTGTCCGAAACCCTTAGGTTATTATTTAGCCAATAGTTGTGATCATTTAATGGGGTCTAAACCTATATAAAATAATTAAGACGTTGGTATGGAATAATTTTGTCGAACATAATTATGATAGATAAATAAATAATATTTCGTTAGTTTTATGTTGTTCTGTTAGCCATATAACTCGCCTAAGCCTGGTGCTATCTGATAGATAGCAGACAGCACCAGGTCTAGTCTCTGATGACCAAATCTCTTAAGCTATTATTATTATTTGAGCATACAGCATACAGTTCACCTTGTGATAAGCGATTCCAAGACACCCACATTCATCCTTGATAAGGAATCATAATGCAGATGCGTTGTGGACTTGGATTTAAAATCGTTATCATCTCCCGGTATCTTTCTTTCACCAGACGAAACACAGTATTAGTAAACTATTATTTTACGCTGATATTCCTAAAACGATCGAACCAACTTATTCGTGTTACAGGTAGCATAATTGCGGCGTGATTTTAACTTTTTAATAATATAAGAGATAATATATTAAAGATATAATATAACAAACGGATATGTAGTTATATACCCTGCCGGCCAAAAGCTTAAGACACGCACATAAACAACATAATTATCCATCAATTGTAATAAAATCCCATAGGATAAATAAAAGAAATGCTCATCTGCATATTCTATTGTTAGTATCGAATATTTAGAAGACATTCTTTTGTTTACTTTCAATTTATTGAACAATAAACATCTATTGTTTTCAAACACCGACAAACGCTGCGCTAGAGCCAGGTGGTAGAGTCGTAATAATATTTTTATAATGTCCTCATTACTAATTACTTTGCTTTTGTTACGTATTGGCCAATAATTAGGATTATTTAGCTCCTGAAAACACGTGTTTCTGACTTATTATTACCCGAGTTTACTTGGGTTTGTTCACAAACAATCTCAATTAGTCTAAACTTGTGGTTTCTACAGTGATGACGTCATAAAATGGGAAAAGCTCGAGAAATTAGCAGCGAAGGGCGTTCTGCCATTGTTGTTTTACATAATGAAGGCAAATCCGAACGTGACATTGCTTCACAATTGAAGTTATCGAAGACTTGTGTTCATGGCACAATAACTCGATACAGAGAGACAAACAGTTTTCAAGATCGTCCACGCACGGGAAGGCCGAGAGCTACCACGTCTAGTGAAGATAATTTCATTGTTGTTACCAGCAAGCGAAATAGACGCTTAACAGCACCAGAAATCCGCGTTGAAGTAAACAAAACCCGAGTTAAACCTTTATCATTAGTCGCGTTGCCGTTGCGTTGCCGAAAACCGCAAAACAAGAAAAAACGGATGCAGTGGGCTCTTGCCCATCGAGATTGGACTGAAGAAGATTTTAGAAAAGTGCTTTGGACCGATGAATCCAAGTTTGTTTCCTTTAGTTGGGTTTTCGGATGCCTTTGTTTGATTTATTCTGCCAGTGTGCGGTCCTTCCCCGATCGCGCCGACCCATTCATATTATATACACACAGCTAGGAACTAGTATACAGAGGATTTAAATAGAATGACAAGAAAAGAATATTTTTCATTCATTATTAATTAAAGTTCTGTTCAGATCACGATCATACGATGACCGAGGTCACTCGATATAGTCATACTTCTGTTACGAGTTAATAACGAAGAAAATGATCCAATGACGTTGACAGTGTTTTATATATTAACACCTATCTTTCATCTTTCGCGCACACAAATGTTGTTTTAGAAACGTGTGATATAAATATCGCTATAAATAAAAGTAAACTGACATACTATGTGTTATAAGTAGACGACAAGGGTTAGCTTACTCTCCACAAGCCCAAAAAACCCAAACATCGTTTTATAAAAAATATTAAAGCAAATTAATCTATTGGCTTATTTGACAAGAATGCAAAAAGGGTCGACGGGATGTTGCGGTGGGAGATGTCAGCTGTGGCCACCCCGCTACATATATAATTGGTCCCCAATAAGGGTATTATCTGACTGAGTGTTGTCACATTAAATCGTCATGCGCTCGATAGACTTGAAAGTAAGTGTGACATTAGCGGAGATTTAAAATGGATTTACCTCTTTAAAATTGTTCTAAACAATTTCAGTCCTAATCAATCAAATGAGTACTAAAATTGGAGTCATAAAAATCAGCAATTATATCTTAAATAGTTAATATTTCTTGGATTTTTTTATGCAATTTGAAGTAACAAACGTAGACAGTGCACATGATGGTAAATTATTACTACGGACCATAAACACGTACATGCATTTTCAGTAACCATTCAAGTTACGCAAGTATTGTCAACTCTAAAGAGTGAGATTGAATTGATAATCGTTACCGGTAATTGGTTACGGCTAAACTAGCCGTATAATATTTTTTTGTGGCTAACTTAAATTTTAATTATTATTTATAATAATAACGCTTTATATTTTAAAAATGAACTTCAAACTGATAATATGGAAGTTTTTGTTCATTCATTACTTTTACTACTACCCTCTTTGTATTTGGTTTGTTATTTCAGATTAAAAAAGGCGATTGTGTTTAATCAACAATGCCATAATAGACCTACAGAGATATTGGGGTTGCTACCCCTTAATATTCATTAGTGTAGATCCCCTAATTACAAGTCCAGTGGAGCGTCTGTCCAGTTAAAGCCGAGATGAGAGATCTACACCTGACTTGCTTGCGTTTTCAATAGCTTGCGAACGGAAATTGATATTGCGAAAGTTTGCTTCAATAAATTTCAATTGAAACCAATAATCTTACCGATATAGAAATCGGTATTAAATGTTGCCTCTTTGAATAGAAATGGGAATTAAAATTGTTTTCATCTTTAATTCTAGAAATTTAATAGCTGAGATCAAACGCGTATCATGTAAACTATGAATATGATATATCGTTCATACATGTCTATATTATTTAGCAGGTTTTTGTATTTCCTTCTTGGATGGAACGTTCTGTCGATTGAAGCCACGTTTATATATAACCGTAACAGTCAATAAGTTTGGAATATATAATAGGAACGAGTAATGACTTTTCATAATCTTAAATTGATCAAGAAGGATTACTTTTTTTTAATCTGAACGAGTTTTATCTACGAGAATTTAAGATTTAAGAGAAAGTTCCATTGTTGTCTATTGAAGAGAGATAGAATAGCAACCGTTATAAACATTTCGTTTGATGTTACTGCGAAAAATGTGTCACTGTATTCCGCTCACAATTGTTAGCTAGCGCTTCTTGTACCTTAGAAGTTGGCAGCAGAATGCTGATCCGCGATCACTTTCCAATTATTAGAATTATTTATTTATAAACTTTTGTACAACTAATATATGCACAAAGGCGGACTTAATGCCTAAGGCATTATCTACCAGTCAACCTTGGGAGGGTTCAGAGAAATCAAGGTAGGGACAGAAGAATAATAATAAAGAAAAAAGAGACATACAGTACATCTAAATGCTTATACAATTATATATACATATCATTATATATTATCTTAGGAATTAATAGTTGTTATAATAATTGTAGGCAGTCTGCTCAGAACTATTCCCAATATTCTTTTATTTAAGTAACTATGGGTTATTCTGTGATTTCATTAAAATGTTAATAAAAATTAAAAAAAAATATATATCATTAATTTGTAATAAAATCATCACGGTAATGAGATTAAATCGGTTCGATCTCAAATACGTTGTGAAACGAGGACGTCACGAATTGCGGCTAATGTAGATCGAAATGTTATGTTTCCAGGCGAGCGCGCCTCGATCGCCGTGCGCACGTGTCCGCTCCCACAGAGCACAATCCGCTCTCGAATTTATATTTTCAATACAATTAACCATGTTTCAATTGTACCCTCGCTATTTTTACATTGTATATGTGTCTACGTACTCACTTTGCATGTTTATGCATATGTGCAATTGTGTTTTGGTTTGTGAATTAAGTTTTAGTTTCTGACAGTATGCAGTGAAAGGTTCTGAGGAGTGTAGGCCTTTTTGTGTCAAGGTGGGCGATTGTAGAATTGAGAGTACTATAATCAATAAAGTAACATGAACGTAGTACGTTTTTATAAGGCACAATTTAAAGTATCACGAAGAAAAGAAAATATAAAATATATAATAAATTATTTGTTTCACAAATTCTGTTGCTTACTATGTCCATACACTTATACACGCAATAGCTTCTGGTTATTACCAGATGACATCAACTGCGCTGGATATATTTTCTGCCGTAAGCCTTTGCGCAAACATGTAAAAAAAAAAGTCGGTGGAGTTTAAGGGACACGACACTTACAACACACACCCACACCTAAAAACCAATATGCAATACTCATAAGTCTAGTTAGGCTTCCCTAAACTATATGTATGTCATTGTTTTCCTATTGAAATATAGCGACATAGAAAGATATGAAGCAATTTTCCGCGACATTTATACAAAACCGCGTATCTACGTAATGCAAAGGAATCATTACGGTGATATTCCAAATAGATGTGTGTATTTCAATATGCCGACCGGCAATTTGTAAATGAGCGTTTATATACGGACGATGCTCTTTGTAAACGTTATATGATTTTGCCTGCGTAATTTGTGCTATATATAATAAGATACGTGACCTATTTGCTATCAACTTCACAACCCAACTTGTGCGACTTTAAATGAAACTAGGTTTAGAAACCTCCAAGCCCACATTTACAATCACCTCGACCATCGACATTTAATGTTCTAAATCAAGGTAGTCCATTATTGGACAAACCTTACAGAGACGGCTAATAAGCTACGGCTCGGGATCTCCCATATCCACTGACTTCCTGTATTGTTTTTTTCCTTTTATCGCTTCATCTCATAGCTGGAAGTTATATTCTAAAAGAACCCTTTGTCGACGTTATGTGATATTTTTTAATTTATGTGATTTTTAGTGGTAATTTATATCTTTTAAAAACAAATAAATGTTGAGATAATAATACTCACAAAACCATTTGATAAATAAAGCAAACATATACTTATGGAATCAATGAAAACAAAAATGACAAGTAATTTGAATTTAGAATGGCGCTAATTTCCTCAGCTTCCCATCGCTCATTCCTAATTTTCGTTATTCAGTTTCACGGGCTATTGTTTCGTAATAGTTATAAGAGTTGAACAATGGAGAGATTTTATTGCAGAGTTTGCGAGAACAGTGCGCGCAATTTGCGCGAGAGAGCGGCTTTGAATGGACCGCGGCGCGGCGCCATAGCTGGGCATCGAGACGTGGTGTCTTAATCGCATCATGACGGCTCCTCTGCCTCTCCGGCATCGCATTCACCTTCCGCGTATTAAAACACGAAACATAATTTTTAAACGACGCGACAAACCATTATGATTTTATTTTATATGGCGGCAAACATCAAAATAACGAACGATAAACATAAGAAACGATCAGGAAGTACGATTTGCTTCCTAATCGTTTCAATATATTTTTTTTATAATTTTTATCCTTTTGCAGTAGGTTATGATAAACAATACGTGGATATAATGAGACTGTTTCAATAATTTTATTTGAAAATACATATAAATAAGAATGTGTTGTTACTATCTTCATGGGGCACGAATTTAATTATCAACATCTAATCTTATTCTATTACAATGTCTTATTTCTTGTACTACTGTTCATAACCGTGCTGTTTACTGATCTTTACTGGTTTTCATATGACGATAACTACAAACGAGCACGCCTAATAGTGACTAAATCCCATAAAGACCTGCGTACCTACGTCAATAAAGACTCAAGATAAGTTATCACACCTGTGGACTAAACTAAAATGCCACGTCATTAGTAATAAAGGTCTCTAGATCCTTATTTTAGATTTTACGCTATATGACCGTATCCCTGGTCGAGCTGACCCATTCATGCCGTCGCTAGAAACATACTGTAGCGTGGCTTTACCATCATTCTCTATTTCTTCCATAAGTATAACAGTTCTGTCATTCTTGGGTACTGAGATCTAATGTCTCGTTACTAATAACAGCACCAGCTTGTTCTTACACCCACACACAGGGAAACAGATTGAATGTAGGTATTTGTTATAGATTTTTGGGTCTAAGTGTACGATTAGTATCCAGTGCCACTATATAATATAACTATTGACGTCGATTATGATTTGTAACATTCTATACATGGCTTTTCCAGCATTATAGCTTCAAATGAAAATTGGTTTTAACTTTTGCTTTACGAATATTTTTTCAATACTATTAAAAAATTCTCTTTTATAAATTTGTACTAAGCTTCAAAAGTTTCAAAACTTTTTAAATACTTTCCTGTCTCGTGTTTCGTACTCAAAAAAATGAATACTTAAGCTAACATCTCCGTCTGTCTGTTTATACGGCCATTATTCGCAGAGACAAACGTAATTGAAATTTTGTGTTTATTGAATTTTAAAAGAGTTACAGTAAGCAATTATCTAAACAGAGTTGAGGTTCCAAAGTTCAATTTTCTATTAAGCACATTAGGTTAAAAAAAATATTTTTTAGTTATAACCCTTTGACGCTCGACGTGCATGTGTCTAATTTGTTATTTCTGTTTCATTTTAATTACATTCTTAAGAATCAATTTTACAAACAAAAACAAAAACATGAACACTGTAAGAAAACTTACACTTCCTAGTGGTAGAGCTACGCTGGAGTTTTTTTCTAGCTGGAGAATGAATGGGTCAGCTCGACCGGGGTTGGAACACGCACTCACAGAATACCAGCGTAGAATAGCAACATAATGCTGCTGTGTTTCTTCTGGTGTGTGTAGGCATCCCGAGACCTTTATTACTGGTGACGAGGTGGTGCATCTCAGTCTTCAAGGATAACAACGCAACTGCATTATGGATGGAGGGATGAATGTAGATGTCATGTGCCACAGGAATCATGTGTCATCAGGTGGACTGCGTGCGTGGGTCGTTTGTCTAAACCCTCAATGTAATAAAAAAATTATATTGGACGCAATTCCATCTGTGTAAATATCGGTCAAATATTTTTTAGTCATTGTTGAACATCTTGATGACATTATGTTTTGTGGGTACATAGTCACAAAGTATATTTTTGGAGATTATTTTGTATTACACTGGCTTTATCGGGATTTAATAAAAAGTTCAAACAATCAGATATTGCCATTTAGTACTGGTGATTAAATAATGATTGAACGAAATGACTTATTTGTTGGTATCTACGAATTATGCAAGGGGCTAGATTTGATGTTGATTTAATTCCTTCCTCAACAATTTGTTTCTCGATTTAAAAAAATTATATAGTTTTATTAAAAAAATATAAAGAATAAAGAAAAATATATTTGACAATATTTTGTAATATTCGTTCAAAGTAAAAGACGGATTTCTTATAAAAATAGAGATAAAAGTAATTCAGTATCGTGCTTTCCATTGAATTTTCATAAAGGAACGTCCGGCAAAGAGTTGAGAGAGGGAGGGATTAGATAGATGTTGCTATCTCTCGCAGTGAGGCTTATCGGAACCATCGCTATTATATTCAAATATTTTTCAAGTGTGTATTTTTATAACTAAGTAGACCAAACGATATAATACCCTTGATGCCCGTGTTATATAATCCATCTCTAAGTTATTTATTTATTTACCTACAATTTACCAAACTACGTTTACTTGGATATTTCTTTATTTTTCTATATATTTACTATATCCAACAAGACCTGCAATGAATATCGGTCCGATAATCGATATTGATGATGATAATCTCTTGGACCATTTCGGCTCCGGTGACATTCGATATATATATCCCGATGTATTGCACATACAATAAGATCAGAGAAAGATTCAGTTGCAGTGTTAGACACGAGATATACACAGTATACTCAGACCCGAAAACTAACAATTTGTGATGAACAAATATAATGCTAAATAAATGAATGGCTGTTAATCGCACCCTGCCATATAGCAGCCAGTTACTCTAACCTCTACACCACGTGAACGTCAATAATTATTAATACTCGTATCTTGACGTATTCTTATGATCTCGCTAATTACTACTAAACGAATAATGTTGCCATATACATGGGCAGAAAACTTCGTCCCATGTAATATAAGGCAAGATTATAAAATGTGTCAGATCTTAGTTATTGTGATTTCTGATGATTCTGATGTCTGACAGACGATGAAGTAAATTTGGTCGACTTTGACGGCATTATCTTCTGGATATCAATTGTGCAGAATATATTAGATGATTGTCGATCTCGCTAGCACAAAGGTTGGAGAGGACCCATAGAATAGTAATTATTTATTGTTTTAAGTTTCAATGTTCTTTTGTAAAATAGTATTTATCTATAATCATTGCATATTTTTCTTTATGGTTTTGTTCTATTACATCAGCTGTGAAAGTTCTAGTTTAATTTCATGCATTGATATATATTTTATTATTATAATTTTTTATTTAATCTATTTGTGATACAAATTATGTATGAACTCATTAAAGACAATTCCTGTTTGCTTCTATTTGTACGGCTGTATTGGACACACAGACTAATATGTATTTGACATTGACAAATATAAATCATTTTTATTTCTATTATTCTTTTTTTGCAAAAGTTCAAAAAAGCGGTATCAACCGCATTTTGTATTACTGCTTCCATATATTTGTTTTATAAATAATATAAATAAACTCTCTCTTGAAGATTTCACTGAAGGGGGATTAATCAATTAAAAACATCCTCTCCAAACTCACTCCACATATACTCCGCCAAATATTAATTCTGAGATAAAAGCAGAGTGTGTCTCCATTGTAGCGATAGACTACAATGAGTGTACAGAAAACCTGGAGAGCAATTCGCCCAGTGCTGCATAAGTGAAAATGTGGAATTTGAAGGAGGTTCCTGGATGATGGGGCGGGCATTTCAATGGAGGCAAATACCGAAACTGAAACTAACGGCAGTCATTCCTTACTCAGTCTTTATCGGTGAAAACTTTGCGCTAATGCAGGACAATGCCCGTCCACATACTGAAGCTTCTGTTCGGCGGTACCTACAGGAGGCCGAAATTGAGTGCGTGAAATGGCCAGCACGTAATCTGAACTTAGATCCTATTGAGCAAATATGGGACTATCTTAAAAAAATGGGGTAGAAATCCTGCGCCACCTACTACATCAGGCCGCACTTGCTAAAGAATGGGATGGCGTTTCTCAAGAAATCTCTTTTGAAAAACCGAGAGTAAAGCCGAGGGGGAAGGGAATGTTTTGACCGCTCGTGTACGGCGTTAGGGGATTTTTTTAGCTCACAAGTAGATACAGTAAGATCTGTGGAATGTTAGATGTAGTCTCAGGAACACGGGACATAGATATATGTAGGTATGTCCCGTCGTTGTATGCAACGAAGGTAGATTAAAAATCAATTATTTGTGTTGCAAATATGTTGACCTTGACCTGAAGATAGAATTCAAGCCACATGATTCAGAAGCCACTCAAAATATTTTACGGAACCGCCACGCGAGTGGCCGGAAGAGTGACAGGTGAGCGCACAGTTCGGTTATGAGCATACAGATTATCACTGCAGGCCATATGAATCCATCAAAACCAACCAACCAACCAAAACAAGATACTGATGTCTAAAACCGTGTATATTCATATTCATCAGATAGACATTACTAATATTTATTAGTAATTTCACATTTGTGGGTCTGGTTTTCTTCGTTCACTACGAAAAACAGCACAGCAGCGCTAAGCAGCAATTTTACGCTGTTATAACGTACGTCTTGTAATTAATAACTATGTATGCTTTAATGCGTCACTTCGGACGCCTAAGATGGTATACTAATTTACCCAGTAATACCAAAGTAACGACGCCCCTTCATCATGACTTGATGAGCATGTATGTATATTACGCGATAGGTGTAAATTGTCTATGGGTCACAAAGAGAAACAAGTGAACTGTGTAGTTTTATGACATCTTTGCTTCGATAAAAACGGTTACGAGTCTAAGCGATTAGAGATCTAAGACTTTTATCATGAATATTTATAATTATAAAACAAAAACGTTTAAAAAGGGAATATCATTCTTATAATTTAATTTGACCAAAATTTTGTGATTAATAAAAACAGCATTTAAAGATAAATAAGCTCTAATGACTTTTATTGCAACCGATGTATACAGAGATAATAAATCCTATGTTATCCTATCATCTGGAGCTAAATAGATATCAAACGTGACAGGTGATATATAGATCACCAACTCATATCATCACTCATCACAATGTATAGGTCACAAGTGTTAGCAAGGGGTCTTTGGTACATGCATGCTGTCAAAATATACAAATAATGACAGTAATAAGGATTTCAGGATTTTATTTCAGATTATCAGAGAAATGATCAGGACTTTGCAACTGGAAATCGCTCTATATGATTTTGTAAATTAGTGGTGTTAACCACTAATACTATCACTATAAGTGTACGTGGTGACCGTGACTGAAAATGGCTGAGCTAGGCTCAGCTAGGACTAAAGAATTTATTATTATTATAATTTTTATTTAATCTATTTGTGATACAAATCATGTATGAACTCATTAAAGACAATTCCTGTGTCTATTTGTACGGCTGTATTGGACACACAGACTAATATGTATTTGACATTGACAGATATAAATCATTTTTATTGCTATTACTCTTTATTTGCAAAAGTTCAAAAAAGCGGTATCATCCGCATTTTGTATTACTGATTCCATATATTTGTTTTGTAAATAATATAAATAAACTCTCTCTTGAAGATTTTATAGAAGGGGGATTAATCAATTAAAAACACCCGCTCCAAACTCACTCCACATATACTCCGCTAACTATTAATTCTGAGATAAAAGCAGAGTGTGTCTCCATTGTAGCGATAGACTACAATGAGTGTACAGAAAACCTGGAGAGCAATTCGCCCAGTGCTGCATAAGTGAAAATGTGGAATTTGAAGGAGGTTCCTGGATGATGGGGCGGGCATTTCAATGGAGGCAAATGCCGAAACTGAAACTAACGGCCGATTTGGAGGTTTGACGAAACCAATATTTTGAAGAGGATCATGTCATTCCTTACTCAGACTTTATCGGTGAAAACTTTGCGCTAATGCAGGACAATGCCCGTCCACATACTGAAGCTTCTGTTCGGCGGTACCTACAGGAGGCCGAAATTGAGTGCGTGAAATGGCCAGCACGTAATCTGAACTTAGATCCTATTGAGCAAATATGGGACTATCTTAAAAAAATGGGGTAGAAATCCTGCGCCACCTACTACATCAGGCCGCACTTGCTAAAGAATGGGATGGCGTTTCTCAAGAAATCTCTTTTGAAAAACCGAGAGTAAAGCCGAGGGGGAAGGGAATGTTTTGACCGCTCGTGTACGGCGTTAGGGGATTTTTTTAGCTCACAAGTAGATACAGTAAGATCTGTGGAATGTTAGATGTAGTCTCAGGAACACGGGACATAGATATATGTAGGTATGTCCCGTCGTTGTATGCAACGAAGGTAGATTAAAAATCAATTATTTGTGTTGCAAATATGTTGACCTTGACCTGAAGATAGAATTCAAGCCACATGATTCAGAAGCCACTCAAAATATTTTACGGAACCGCCACGCGAGTGGCCGGAAGAGTGACAGGTGAGCGCACAGTTCGGTTATGAGCATACAGATTATCACTGCAGGCCATATGAATCCATCAAAAACCAAACCAACCAACCAAAAACAAGATACTGATGTCTAAAACCGTGTATATTCATATTCATCAGATAGACATTACTAATAAATGTGGGTCTGGTTTTCTTCGTTCACTACGAAAAACAGCACAGCAGCGCTAAGCAGCAATTTTACGCTGTTATAACGTACGTCTTGTAATTAATAACTATGTATGCTTTAATGCGTCACTTCGGACGCCTAAGATGGTATACTAATTTACCCAGTAATACCAAAGTAACGACGCCCCTTCATCATGACTTGATGAGCATGTATGTATATTACGCGATAGGTGTAAATTGTCTATGGGTCACAAAGAGAAACAAGTGAACTGTGTAGTTTTATGACATCTTTGCTTCGATAAAAGCAGTTTACGAGTCTAAGCGATTAGAGATCTAAGACTTTTATCATGAATATTTATAATTATAAAACAAAAACGTTTAAAAAGGGAATATCATTCTTATAATTTAATTTGACCAAAATTTTGTGATTAATAAAAACATCATTTAAAGATAAATAAGCTCTAATGACTTTTATTGCAACCGATGTATACAGAGATAATAAATCCTATGTTATCCTATCATCTGGAGCTAAATAGATATCAAACGTGACAGGTGATGTATAGATCACCAACTCATATCATCACTCATCACAATGTATAGGTCACAAGTGTTAGCAAGGGGTCTTTGGTACATGCATGATGTCAAAATATACAAATAATGACAGTAATAAGGATTTCAGGATTTTATTTCAGATTATCAGAGAAATGATCAGGACTTTGCAACTGGAAATCGCTCTATATGATTTTGTAAATTAGTGGTGTTAACCACTAATACTATCACTATAAGTGTACGTGGTGACCGTGACTGAAAATGGCTGAGCTAGGCTCAGCTAGGACTAAAGAATTTATTATTATTATTCATGCTAATAAATCGACCATATTCAATAAAAATTTTGTGGACATTCATTGTCAGCAAACCTCGTGAAAGTATATAGAGAAAGTACTTGATCCTGGCGGACGAAGATACCATAAGCTATACAAGCAAAAAGCATTCCAGGTTCGGCCCTCTCAGGGCACCCTCAAGTCAGTTGCTTTCGCGGCCAGGGTAACGGTTCAAGCCGAGGCTCGTTCGTCATGTCGTTTGCCTAATATTACAAATAAAATGTTATATTTATTGGTTAATGCAATTGTTCTACGGAAGTAAAGGTGATGAAGATGCACATAGTTAACCTCGTGCTAAGTAATGCGGCCTATAAACACCTAAATCTATCTTCAACAAAAATTTTATGAAGATGTACATGCGTGAAGAAGATTGAAGAGTCTTGGTAACAGACAATAAGCCTCTGGTTCCCTTTTCTTTTTTTTTGTAGAATAGGTAGCAAACGAGCAAGCAGCCCACCCGATGGTAATGTGATCATCACCGCCCATGAACATCCGCAATACCAGAGGAATAGCAAAACCGTTGCCTGCCCTTAACTCACCATACGATACGGAACCGAGTTGGTGGTCCTTCCTCAGTACAGTCTACTCCATCATGTTACAGCCATTTTTTTTTATAATATTAGGGGTTACAAACGGAATAAAGTTCACCTGATGGTAAGTGATTACGGCAGCCCGGAACATCCATTCTAATAATTAGGTCCCCGGACCACTATACCCACCATACGTAACATAGCAATGTAATGCATGTAGGTGTGGTCCACGCTTCTCCGGTGGATGCGGCCGGTTTATCTTGTACTTGCTGCAGTGTGATTCTACCATGTAAATAAATAAATAAAGTGGCTACAACGTGGCTATGTCTGTATCATTCCCTGGAATACAGACTACAGACATATACAGAAATACAGACAGCCAAAGCTAGAGGTAGCTTTGACTGTCTGTATTCTGATGATGGAATGCAGGAAAAAAAACATTTCTATAAAAATGAAAATTTCTGTAAAAGTGTGAAGGTTTTTTTTTCAGAAAGCCTAGTATCGTGTTTTAGTAATTTGTTATACGTTTTATACATCTACAAAGTTTTTGCAATACTTATATAACCTGCATTAAAAGATTTCCATGGTACCTTACCACTTCCAATTTAGGAAATAATGTTGAAAAGAATGACTGCTGATTCTATTCATAAACGTAAATTTCATTTTTTGCTTAAATATGTCGTTCCAGGTTATTTCCAGAAAGTATACGGTCTGTCTATCTAATGAATCACTTACACTATTTTATATTATCATAGAAATAGAGTTAACTGTGGTGTCAGTCTTAGTATAAACTGTGTGACAGACACCGATGCCTTCTCACAACAAATAGGTTTAAAAAATATTGCAGTTAGTATACAAAGTGTTGCCTCGATTATATTTGAACGTGGTAGAGCTACGCTGCAGTTTGTTTCTAGCTGCAGAATAAATGGGTCAACCCGACTGTGGTAGGACCATGCCAAATACCAGCGTGAAATAGCAACATAATATTGCTATGTTTTGTCTGGTGAGTGTAGGGATCCGAAGACCTTTATTACTGGTGTCGAGGCATTCCATCTCAGTCCTCAAGGGTGACAAAGCATCTGCATTACGATTCCTTGTCGAGGATGAATGTAGATATAATGGGCCGCAAGAATCACTTGCCATCAGGTGAACTGTGTGTTCGTTTGTTACTCTAAATATAAATTTATAAAAATATTAATCTAAATTGTTATACATACTTAAAATAATAAGAAAAGATTTATTAATAAGCTTACAAAGCCGATTGCACCGCCTTATTATAAAATTCCCCATGACAATACTGTTTCTTATCATAGTTATCACAACTTAACTGGCATTCGCTATTTGGACAATAGAACATAATTTGTTTAGCACCTTCATTTTAAAGTTTTTGTATTGCTATCGTTTGCAAGATGTAATCAAGGAAGCGCAATTAAGCCCAGAATTAAGGAAAATGCTAGAAAATGCAAGGAAAAAACCTCTGTTTCTGTTGTCGATCGCCATAGAAGAGCCACACTGATACACTCTCTAACTGCAGCCTGAATGAGTCAGCTCGATCATAGAAGGACACAAAATACAAGAAATGGTGTATTCGTATCGTGTGCGTACGAGTGAACCGAAAGACCAATTCTTGGTAACGAGACATCCTATCTCAGAGGTTTACAAGACAAGATTGAATTTCTTTTGAGGATTAGAATTTTATATTATTCCTTATTTTCCTTATTTTATATATTCATTATTATCCTTATTTTATTCATTAAATAGGAAGCTTGCGAGCTTTTCTCGAATCGCTAAGAAAACGTGTGATGTAGTATATTTTTTAATAATAAAGTAAAATACAGTAAAATATTCTTATTATATGACCATAATATTTTTTTTTTTATGGAATAGGTGGCAAACGAGCAAGCAGCTCAACCGATGGCAAGAGATTTCCGTTGCGGATGGCAACACCAGAGGAGTCGCAAATGCGTTGCCGGCCTCTAAGAAAGGTGTAGGCTGTTTTCTTGGAGGTCACTAAGTCGTATCGGCTCGGAAATGTTGCTGGCGACAGCTGATTACACAGAGTAGTTGTGCGTGGCAGGAAATTTCGCATAAAACGTTCACGTACGTGATATACGTATTCATATATAATATTTATAAGTCCTGCAGGTTTCCTCACGATGTTTTCTTTCACCACCAAGCACGTGGTAATCTAGATATAAAATTTTAAATACACAGGGACATTAGACAATTAAAAATAATTTCTTGCTACTTACAAAATGCTGCTAAGCCAGCGCCGAATGCCAATTGTTGATGAGGCAGCAGCATTGGGCGCGGGCACAACGGCAAAGGGGGCGGTGGGGACCAAAATTGTGGCATCCTGGTCCTAACTCCCTCATTCTCTTCTATCTCCACATCGGATGACGACTCACTTTCCGACTCCTGATTCTGTTGTTCTATTCGATTCTCTACTGGTGGCTGCTGCGGATTTTCTAAATGACCATAGATACGCGCAAAAAATTTCCTTGGTGATGATGGTCGTGGCATTTGCACCGAAGTTTTATTTTGCATATCGTGCCGTTTTATTTCTTCACTCATTGTTATCAGTGTATTACGAAATTTATAATCAATATATTACTAAATGCACAATATTGTTTAGATTTACAGATTCATTATTGACCGAATTATATGTTTTTACTAAACAGACAAAGTTTCTAAATCAAACAAAACAACACCTTCATTTAATCGAAAGAAAATAATTAATTCGCACACACTTAGATAATCATAATTATAATATGTTGTTACATTCAGTATTTATTAAATTTCGAACTTTTTGATTGATTAGGACTTTACATGCGTGTTATCCTGAGGCTATAAACACGTAGATTGCGGTCGGTGCGTCAGGTGCGACCGACATCCCTCGGGAACTTTGGCCCCGCCCAACGGACGTTCGTCATCCCTAACGGAAACTGAAATATAGTGGAAAGAGGCATAACCGGCCAATGAGACTGGTTAATGCAACCTTATCCAACCCCTAAGGCGGGTTTAAATCAAATGTGCTGCTGTGATTCATAATCATTCGATGTTTTCATAAATTGTTTAAAATATTATTTTATATTGAAAATTTTGACACTTACATTTATGCACCCGTTTTACTTTTTTTGCTTAACCAAAGTTAGACACGAAGGTTATGCCTAATTAAACATATAATATGACCCACTAAATGAGCATATATTTTTTTTAATAGAGGAAGGGAAACGGATTTCCGAGTAAGGTAAGTAATTGGTTTAGTTCTTCACGGACTTTTAAGGAATTCTTTTTTGAAGGCCCAAATATCGTTTTTGTTCGGAACATAAGTGACGGAATTTGGATAGACAATTGTCAACTGCAATAATTCTGGTTATTATGAAATGGTATCAACTTCTTGGCATATTATGATTATAGTACTGTACGCATTCGCACCAACACAAGCACTCTTAATTCCCTTCCATAATCTTACATCGGACTATGCAAAAAGAGCGGACAAAAATTCAGATGCAGCAGTAAAACAGATGCAATGCTTTACGCGAATGACTGCTACCAAGTTAAACAGGAACTTGGTGACAATTTGGACGAATGAATTAAAATTAATAAATCATGCATTATTGTATCTTTTTATTCATTTATTATTAAGTTATGCAATTTTTCGTAAATATCACGAAACCTCATAGTTTTAGGTGCAGGAGTCGTAAAACAGAGCAGATTAACTTATTTTTTTTTAATTTATTTAATACTCTTTGTATTTAATAATTAAATTGTCTTCAGTGGTTTTTGAATAACTATATATGAAATATTGTTATATCGACTCCGTGGTTATCGGCGAGTATGCGCGAGAGTTCGTGGTTACGTGACTATTGACGAAAGTTCTGGCTTAACGAAATTTGAACGGAAATTAGACTGTAATAATATGGTCATGGTATAATTACATCAGTTTTGCTTATTATTTATTTATTTGATCTTTGTATTTATAAATATTTTGTAAGCGTCCATAGCACTTGCCATAATCTTATACCACGGGTTAACTGGTTCAGGATGACTGGCATAAAATCCTCTTTTTGTAATTTTATTATTTTTACATTGGTCGAGCTACCATGCAACTAATTTTGAGTGAATAGATCTGCTCGGCGAGGAAAAACCTTGATGAGAATATTGCTGCTGTGTTTTGTATGATGAGACCCAATTACTGGATCCGCATATGTATCTTGAATTCTTGGTCATGGTATATTTTATAGGCAGTAGTTATCACTATAACATCTGGCCAACTGTGTGAGTTTTTTTTTTACTACGCTTCGTCACATAAAAAATCTAATTTAATAATAAAGTAAAAAAATAAATTAAAAAAATATTTCATTACTTTTCTATATTATTACTTTAAATTAAATAATAATAATAGGTTTCGTGGGCAGTTTATGGAAATAGTGGTGACAAACGAACACACTGTTCTTAACTGCATTACGGCCTATAGAAACTTACATATACAAGCTTATATATATAAACTTACATAAACATACATATTCTTGGATGTACCTGGACCGATGGGGCAAAATGATTCACAACTGAGGACAAAGTAATTATGTATAAATGTTGACCAACTCATGTTTGTATTGTAGCAAGCATAATACAATGGTATAATGTTTAATGATAAATCATCACTGAGGCCCATACTTACCTAATACATCCACATAAAGTTGTGAGTAGATGTAGAAGCGATGTCACCCCAATAACTAAGATGAAACGCCACGACGATATTGGGCACAATAACAGGAAGATTCTAATACCGAATTGATTTTCCGGTTTTCGTTGCACACCTTACGACACTTAACAGTTTGCTTAACATCCAAAATCGATATACTTTTGAAAGGAAAACCTTAGTTTCATAACAAAACATATTTCAAGCGGATAGTCGCCGTCCAAACAAATCCTTATAATATTTTCTAACAACGGCTACTGCATTAACTTACCTATTTTATTTAGCTTCCTTGGTACTCAATAAACTCTTAATTCTCTTTTTTATGATTGCGTCTTTTTGATTAAAAATTTAACTGTTTTTTTTTAAAAAAAAAAACACTATGATGGTGGATTCGAATCTACGGCCTGAAGATTCGCAGACCGTGCACTAAATTATTTGCTTATTTATTTGCCATTATGCTATTGACGCTGTGTCAATTATAAAACTTTTTATATATCAAACTTTTTAACAAAGAGTTTTATAAATATAAACTTCCCATAAACAATCAACGTTAAGTCACCTTATGACAAAAGGATATTATATAACAATAACCAGAGATGTGACTGTTGTTTAAATATTTTGGTAATACAATAATGCAGAAACATGGGGCGATGTTGACGGTTGCTTGTGTATTATTGCTTTTTACTTTTAATTGTACTTTTCCACTACAAAGAGATACATCAACGCCTAATAAAACTTATTACACAAATCGTGAGTTAATCTTTATTAGGGTTTTCACATAAGTATTATAAACGTAGTTTTTCTTCGTCGAATCGACTTATGAATGGACCATAACACCTTTATTACTGGTGATCTCAGTCTTCAAGGGTGACAACGCATCTGCATTATGATTCCTTGTTAAGGATGAATGTAGATGTCACGGCCCGCAGGAATCACTTACCATCAGGTGAACTGTGTGCTCGTTTGTTATTCTTAATGCAATAAAAACATAAACATACAAAAAACAAAAAACATTTCATATTATTATTACAATAAATTACGAAAATGTTCCCACCTTTTAATAGACTTTCTATGGCAGTTACCAGTTCCTTTGGTCCTTACTTGAAAATTAATTACAATACAAGTCAAGATTTTAAACGCCTTATTAGGATTGAAAATGACATGTTTTAAAATATAAGTAAATGTAGCCTAATGGTTTAGGGTACGGTTTGCGAAACTTAACGTTAGGTTCGAATCCATTTTTCAACTAATATCGTGAACGATCTCAGCACACGTTAGGTTAATTGGAATCATTAACGGGAATGTTAGTAACGATAAAAATATTTTTTCTAAAAATTTTCTTAATTCCTCAGAAACCATACAATGTCCTAGTGCACAATATCACGATTTTTTCCCGGATAAAAGAAATAACATGGAAACTGATTTGCAAAACGTAATCAAACAAATAAATAATACAATACAAAACGAAAGTGATGCATATTTGGGACTCAAAAGAACCTATTGAACGAGGATGATCTTCGCCATTATGAACAATTGGTTATTATGAAAAAGTATCCCTATTTAGACATGAAGGAATTAGAGATGAAATATAGTCCAACATCGAACAAAGACTCCAGACAAAGTGTTAAGTTCCATTCTAGAGTGAACATTGTACCTGAGCCAAGCATCTGCGAACCTGTGGAGGACATGATCAATGTAGAAATATCTAATCGAGGACTGTCCGGATTTAGCATACCAAATCAATTGGTTAAACACCTAACAATGGCAGATAATAAGTTAAAAGTTGATTTATCTTCTAAAACACAGAACAAAGAAAATACTGTAAGGAAATCCTCAGATCGAAATATTTTACAGAAGCTGAAGGATGATATTTCAATGTTCATTGACAAGAAGAAACGGTATTAAATTATTTATCTTAAATGTTACTAATCAAACCAAGCATATAAAGTTAAAGAGGAGAAATAATATATTTTTTTAAACAAGCAAGCATATTGCTCATTATTTTAAACACATTCATTTACGTTATAGTTTATTCATTTTATGTAAAGAAATAACCTATAAAACTTTTTATTTTTATATATTAAGGTTACAAACGGACTTACTGTGGACTATGATACCTACATTCATCCTTGTTAAGGAATCATAATGCAGATGCGTTGCCACCGCTGTAGGCTAAGATGGAATGCCTCATCACTGTTAAAGTGATGACGCCGCGCTAAGGTCATTCTCCGATCGTTAAATCTATTTATGGCACAGAGTTTTTAAATGTGGCGTGACTCAACTTCGCGAGGAATATGTCTGTACTAGTATATACTGTGGACTATTGGCAAGTTGTGATGATTACAATGATAAAAACCTTTAATTATAAGTCGTACAGAATAATGGGAGTCAGAATCATGTAAAGAAAGCAGCGTTCTAATGATAACCTAAATGTAAATTTTAACAATCTAATAATGATAACTATAAAAAAGTACGGATCTTCGGTCTCCGGTATATATCTTCCAAAGACAAGAACAAAACTTTCTTTTGGACTATTTTGTGCAAATCACTGTGTCGCTACATTTCTACGAAGAATTATTTTACTAATAGTCAAAATAATACATTTTATATCAAAATTCTGTGTGGTGAAGGTGGCAACGGAGAAACTATTACTGAATACGTATAAAATTGAGCATTTATTTACGGCGCTCAAATTTACTCCTCTATTCAAATAAAATGTGAATATTGCTGCCGTTTCTATCTTGCATCCCTATATCAATAACCGCTAGATTTAGGTCTTGCTCTCCTAGCTATACTGGTCTAATTCTGGATATTTTTTAAAAAAAAGCAAATAAGTACATCAGCATCAATATTGCTAACATACCCGTTAACCACTCCAACTATGCTTAATTGCTTTTGACAAGAGATGGTTCACGAATCACGACAATGGTCGAATGGCGATTTCGAACCTACGACCTCAAGTTTCGCTGACCGTACCAAACGCTTATATTGGTGGTTACTTTACCGTTGCAGTTCCATATGATCAGATCCTCCTATATATTTTATTATAAGAACAGAGAACAATGTTTCCAATTATTTCGTTTTTTTTTCTCGCATTCAATGAAGAATGAACCACTTACTAGAGCGGATTATCTATGACTTATGGATTTCCCTGTGGCCCTGTGACTTGGACCATAGACGTAGTAGTAATACTATAGGGATGCGAGAAACAATCTAATAAAAATATATTAACCTTACCACCAAAGTCGAGAAATTCGTACTGTATTGCTGTTACATATGAGTAAGAGAATGAATCAACAACTTCTGTAATAACTGTCATCGAAATCACGCCTAACAAATTTTATATTTTGTGACGGTAAAATGTATGCGAACTATTTTTCTTTTTTATTTCAAAATTTAGACATATTATATATATTACTATTATAATTATTAAAAAAACCAGTATGGTATACATTTATTAAAAAGTTTAATGTAAATGTGTAATCATAAAAATGTAAATATCTGCAGGAGAACTAAAATATCCGACAAAGATTCAAATGGATCCGAATCGTATGCTATGGCATTTGTTGGGTAGGCCTATGTTCAGCGGTGAACAATTGATGGCTTGAAATGATGATGATGATTCATAAAAACAATATAGCAAGCAACATAAATAGTAAGTTCGATTAACCTGTGTACATAGTGATTATGATGTTGATAGTGTACCTATATAATAATAAAAACATGTAACCTATTACTCTGGTTTGATTTAATTATAATATATTTCGATATCCAACGGTTGATACACATCATTGTCTCAACCCTAGTTATATTCACATTTGTCACGATTTTAAGAATATTAATACGTTCGCTTACAAAAAATATATACCTATATCGATAACTTCATTATTTTAAAATATATTTTTTAATTTATATATTATTATTTGTAAATAAATTAGGAAAAGAAGTTTGTAAAATTTGGACAAACTTGAGTTGACAGCCCTGATTAGTTGATAGTTAGTATGACTTATTTTCTATTTCCTGTCTATATGAACTTTGTGAATGTTCAATCAAACCTCTATTGTAATAATCAAAACAAACTGATATTTTTTTTACTTATTAAACGAAATTTTTCTACTATCGTCTTAGTACTTTTAAAATCCGTGCTGGCAACTCTACATTTCATTCGTTCATAATCATATTCATAACATACACAAAAAAAATATAATAATATTCAATTGAGTCAATTACAGTAATTAGGTCATTGTCAAAGCAATATTGTCTGTGATAAAAAAATTGTGGTAAAATGAAAACATAATTAAAGAAAATTTATATATTTCTATTATTGTTATCGTAGTTCGATGAAAAAGAACTAAAGATCTAAATTTTTATAAAGACGTACGAAGTAAAAAATATTTATATACAATTTAGGTATAAATATTATATAATACTATACAATTTCATCCTACAGGGCATTAGAAAATAATTTATTATTATAAGGCTGAAAAATCTGTATCTGTAAATCCTTTATCCACTATTGTACTAATTCATATCACTTTATCTTTATCCATTTCAAATGTTTGATGATAATAATTGTTTATTTATAATGTACGATGTATATCTATGCTATTATTTATTATTATTATTATATGCTATGCACATCAAAGAATTTCAGATGATTGAAGTCATCAAATCACTAATGGGAATATTTTTCTGAATTATTTTTAGCATATCAATATGGAATTGCAGTGTAAAGTACAAAATTATGATTGGGGAAAATTAGGTCAAGACAGCAAAGTTGCTAAATTACTATCTAGTGGTGATCCAAAAGCTGAGATATATTCAAATAAACCCTACGCTGAACTATGGATTGGAACACATCCAAATGGGCCATCTCTTATCATAGAGAGAAATATACTTCTCTCAGAATATATAAAAAATAATGTTGATGCTATTGGACCTGTAGTAAGAAAAATCTTTGGGATATCTGTTCCTTTTCTGCTTAAGGTACTATCTATCAAGAAAGCTCTCTCAATACAGGCACATCCTAATAAGGTATGTCTAAATATTTTTCTACTGGTTGGTGTTAGTCATGTTAATACTTTTCATAATTACAATTAATTAAAAAAAAATTGTGTCATAATCATTTTCTTTAGGAACATGCAGAACAATTACATGCTCAATTTCCTGATATATATAAAGACCCAAATCACAAACCAGAGCTTGCAATTGCCTTGACTCCTTTTGAAGCGCTTTGTGGATTTAGGCCATTATCGGATATCAAGGAATTTCTTAAAAGTAAGTTAATATACAATAAAATAAGGAAATCAGTATTATGGTTAACTTTGAGATATCATATCATATTAAGTGTGGATATCTACTACTGTTTGTGCCAAATAATATTTTGACACAAACAATAGTACCATATAATGATGATGATGATGATATTAATTTATCCCTAATGGGAAAGGCAAAGGACTTTAGTCCATACAACCAGGTCTTTTTCGTATGATGGTTGGTCTGAAACCTAGTACCATATAAACTTATGTTATTATTATTCTTTTATGTCTTTGAGTTTAGTCTATGGACATCTTATTTCAGAAATACCTGAACTAAATGGTATTCTATCAAAGGATAGTGTTGATGCTCTATTAAACCATGAAGGTGATGATACGAAGTTGGTGCTCAAGCAAGTATTTGAATCTTTGATGACATGTGATAATAGTATTGTGGCTAACAGCCTAAAGGAACTTACAGCAAGACTACATAATGCAGGTATGTTCTTACATTACTTTTTATTCTTGTAAGTATGATAAATAATTTCTTAACAGTGTCAAAACATTTTATAATAACTTATAGTAATATCACACAATTTTTAAATAAATATTGTAATATCTGTTACACTCAAATTTGGCTGATGGGGAGGTATTTGGTTCAATTTCAGTGATAAGGTGATGGCATTGCTTTACATTTTATTGTCAATTTAAATAAAATATTAATATATTTATTATTTTGATGAAAAAGAATATAGTAGATTTTACCACTATATTCTTTTTCATCTCCCAGCATCAGATCAAATGCTACTTAAAGATAGAATTTTACAATTTTGTTGTCAATTAAATAAGGTTGCTTGCTTAATAAAATCAAATCAAATGAAAAGCTTTCTCCTGATCACAAAGATTCCATAGGTCTTTGGTTGAAAATTTGCAGCCTCTTCACTAAATGTTAGATAACAATAAATTTTATCATGATATAACTAAAAAGTAAATTAAATAACAGTATCAAAGTTAATAAACTTAAAAAAATTGAAAGAAAATTAATGAAAGGGGTAGAGTATGTAAAAACAAGTGATAGTAAACCTAATCCAACAAATTATTGATGAAAACTAAATAAAGTAACAGCCTATGCTGTACCCGGTAAGGGGATTTATGTATGTGTTATACATATTGCTGGGCATACGCCACCTCTATAAAAAGGGAGCACTGAGAGACTTCACAAATCTTAAAATATCTTGTTTTATCTTTATGAAAGTATCCTCTCAATTCCTTTTCCTACACTGTTAAGCATACTGTAATTCAGTGCTAAAAATATATTAAGCTAACATAGATCTGTCTACTAATAAAAAAGTTTAATAAGTAATCTTTTTGCATATATTATAGTGTTTTTGGTGAATTAAATGCCCAATATCTCATTAAAATATGTAAAGATTATTTTGGTTTTAAATTAAACTTTATTTCTTATAATTTCTACTTCAGATGAATCAGTCAAATCTGCATTACTGTATAAGACACTACAAAAGCTTAATGCTGAGTTTCCTGGAGATGTGGGCTGCTATGCTATATATTTCATGAATCTCATGGAGCTGCGTCCAGGACAAGCTATCTTCCTTAAACCGAACTTGCCACATGCTTATTTAAGTGGAGGTAAGAATTTTTTATTAAACCTTACTAAAGTAATTTCCATGTTATATCAATCTGGTGATAATATGGAATGATAATATATTATCAAGACCAAAGCCACTTCCAGATGAAATACAGTGATGCCAAACTAATTGTAGTTATTCTACATTTAGTTTCTGTCTACAGCATGAATGTTTCATCTCGACAGGACAAGGATGATGTGCTTACAGAATACCAATGTAAAATAGTAGCATAAAACATAAACATAAAGTGTTTTATGTGAAGAGTGCATCAACCAGTCCATACAGATTTCTTGCGCCTCTTCTTCTCCAGCGCCCACGCATTCTGAAGTGGTGGTACAGGTAGTTAATAATAAAAGTGATATTAATTAAGAAAATCCTCCGTCAGAAGTAAATGACCGAGCCGAGGTTCAGCCCTCTCGGGTACCCTTGAGTCAGACGTTCTCGCGAAACCGGGTAACGGTCCAAGCCGAGGCTCACTCTCGGGAGCCCTTGCGCTGGTTACCCATATATAGAGGTCTAGACTGAGAGCCATAAGCGCTCGGTCACCTCTCAACCCGGTGAAACTGTAAAAGCCCTGGTGCTAAGTGCATCATAATTATATATCTGTGAATTCTCTAAAGTTTTACCATCCACAGCAATATCAATTCTTTTATAACCATTCTGGTTACCTCTCATATCAGTCAAACTAAACATAGTATGTAGTACCAACAATTATATATAGTTCACATTTTATCTTATTGGAAATTGTCCACATATTAATTAATTGAAGTCTATAAACAATAGATTACACTACAAATTATATTAATATCTCTTATCCTTAGATTGTGTTGAGTGTATGGCATGTTCTGACAATGTGGTGCGAGCAGGACTCACCCCAAAACAAATTGATCTGCCTACACTCATTGGCATGTTAGACTACACAAGTTACACACAAGGGGACATGCTATTCAATCCAAAGATAGAAGATGAGAATTGCTGCATATGGCGACCACCTGTTCCCGATTTTGCTGTTGTTAAAATAAGAGTAAGCATTTTATTTTATTAATGTTATGTAATATGTAAGCTTTCAATGAAGTGCAGTACATTTCTAATATCCCTGAATTGCAAATATAAAATATATGGTAATTATAAAAACAAATGATTTTACATATAAATAAAGATGCATGTAAAATTCACATGTCAAAAGTTAGTTTCCGTTCTGTTCATAGGCCTATTTAGTCGTAACTTTTAAGGTTGTAATAATAATAGTTACATCTATTTTTGTATTTTTTATAAGCTATATATAGCACCTCGTCGTACTCAGTGGGCCTCCCGCTCTCGAGTCAATTCCGATAAAGCTGTAAAAGTTCTCTGGAACAACAGCATCACACATACAAAACATACAAAAATAAACTGGAGTTTGGCATATTTGAAATGTTATATCGGTTACTTTATTTATTTGGCGTATTTCTTCATTACGAGTTATACCAGGGAAATATTGAGCATGAGCTCTCTATTGTTCTCTGTGCCGTAGTTAAGAGAGTTCATTCTCTTTGCTGATGTACCCATCGTTTAACGCCGAATGCTACTAAGTTAAAAAGCGCAAACATTCTGCGTATCTATACTGGACTATGTTATATTATTAAAAAAAATATTTTTATCTTCTAACAGGTGGAAAGTGATGATTCATACAACACAATAATTCGTGCAAGTCCAAGTCTTATAATCTTTATATCTGGCGAAGGAGAGGCGTGTGATACGGAACCTGTACAAGTTAGACCTGGGACGGTGCTATTCTTAAAAGCAAGCCGGCAATTAACTATTACACCATCACAGCAGAACCATTTGGAAGCCTATCAAGCTATCTGTAATGTATGACAAATTCTTTGGAAGAATTGTGTGGTCATTTATTACATATTAGTAATAATGTAATAATTACTATCCCATGCCATAAAATATATTTAATTAATTTTAACCAGTCATCAAGTTTTTTAATTCCTCTAATGTCACTAAATATCTTTAGTTGGACATTAGCATTTTTCTTTGTTTTGTTTCCTTAACAAGTTTTATGATAAATTGTGATACATTTAGAGACCCTTGTATTTTCATACGGCTGGTTAGTTTGATAATATTTTTTAAGAATTATGTACCCAGTGAAAAGAAGAGATATTGTAAGTTATTCAATATTTGTAAAGATAATTCAATTTAATAGACAAATTTATATTAAATTATATATTTTTGTAATACACTACAGAGAATTTTATATAATTAAGATATTATTACATAAGTATATTGGCTATTATGCATGTCCTTAACACAAAGTTACGTTAAAAGTATTAAATATGAAAAATAATGTGCTATGAAATTTTGTTCCTATCATATTTTTAATAAAGGTTATATGAAAATTATTTTTCAATTATCTGGTAAAAAATAAATGTAATATGAATGGCATGCAAGAAATTCACAATAATTTGTCGTGGATCTAATTGTGGGTAATCTTTATTTTGGGTAAGAAAGGCAATGGTCAACAAACTAAGAGAGATTTACCCTTGAGGATGTCATAAAAAAATACGTGATAGAGCCAAGGTACAGTTGAAAACGGGAAGATATGTGTTATATAGAATCACTGAACACGAAATATCGCTTGTTTATTACCATAGAAAGGATACTCTCGTAATATCAGAAATCCAATTATTTTATTTTCCAATTATTAAATTAGCTCATGATCTCAGGAATGACATCACCATGACTCAAATATGTTGTCTTTGGAGCGTAATGATCAATTATCATCTGACTGTAAGTGACTTTCTGTATCGTATTTCTGAAAAAGATTCCGGTGTACTGCATACATGAGACGACGACACACTTGAATCAGTTAATTTGTAGCATTACGAAAATTCTTCTACCCTACATTTACGATTCATTTTTATTAATTTTTGTCGTAATCTGTTTAAAGGTCACCAGAGGAGTCAGGTTATAGATTTCGTTTATTCATAATATACAAAAAAATATATTGTGTAGTTTACACAATACGTAGCTTTGAATCCACTAGCAAACTATTTTAGACCAAAGATAAAGAAAAAGCAATACGGATTCAATGTTTTAATGTTTCCGTTTTGACTTTTTTTTTTATAAATGTGGCTTAAAGTAAGCCGTAACCCAAATTGACACAATTAAAAAGTTAAATTAATGGAAAGGTAAGGCTTTGCTCTTTTGTTTTTAATTTTTGTGTTCTAATGCATTGGCGGCATTTGAACATTGTTTGTTCGAGAAGAGTTTGTGTGTGTGGTGAATATAATTATTGTATATCATATTTATTTCGCTATGTCAATGCAACGTGGAGTCATAATTTCATTATGCACGCGTAGGAAAAAGCAGTGCGAGTTAGTGAACATTGTTGGTGTTTAACGACAGTTAGTTCTTTCCTGGGAAAGGATGTGAAAGTACCCTTACAAGTTCTAGGAACCGATAAATTTCCAAACAAAACTTTATTCCGCAATCCACGAGACTTTGCAATCAGACGCTCTACACAACGTATAGTGAAACATGATCTACATCTGATATTTTATAAAATTTTAAAAAGTTTAAGAATGTAGTTTGCTAAACAACGCTCTGCAACTTCAGATTGGAAAAATATCTTATTGTGTGCTGCAATAGTCCCAAATTGTGAGCCGAAATGGTTGTGGCGCAAACGGTTATGGTTTGTGGTACCGGTTGCTTAACTCCCTTAGTTTTTCGTCTCAGGATGTAAAACTCAACCAAGAATATGACCTATATGTGGCATCCTTGAAACTGTGGTAGTGGAACATGGTATGGTAATCGTCCATAGATATTCCAACAAGATTGGTCTCTAACTCACAGGGCCTTATCTGTTCGAACAGTGGTGTAAAGACAATTTCCGGAAACCAACAGCTCCAGAGTTTGGCCAGCCCACTCACGTAAATTCTATGGATTACACTTTTTTTTTATTATATTGAGAGTAACAAACGATCTCACAGTTCACCTGATGGCAAGTGAATACTATGGCCCATGACGTCTACATTCATCCTTGACAAGGAATCATACACAGACACCCTTGAGGACTGAGATGGAATGCCTCGTCACCAATAATAAAGGTCTCCGAATCCCTACACTCACCAGACGAAACACAGCACAGCATTATGCTGTTATTTCTCGCTGATATTTTGTGGGAACGTGGTCCTTCCCCGGTCGAGCTGACCCATTCATTCTGGAGCTAGAAACACACTGAAGCGTAGCTCTATCACTGTTATCTTGGAGTTATGGACCTGTGATACGATATAGAAGTTTTTTTTTGACTAAAAACTACTCTTACACTGGACAAAATATATAATATCAAAGAGTGTGCGAAAAATTGTAGAGAATTTACCAAGCGTGGGTCTCTATCTATTGTCGCTAATGGAAACATTTTGAATGCAAATAGAAACAATAAAAATGTGTATTCTTGTACAAACACACCTTTATTTCAAATACACCTTTATTTTTATAATTTAGTTTGATTTGTAAATAAATTATATAACAAATTAAACGTCATTTTGGGTATAGGCAGGCCTATACAGAATAAACATACTGTTATAGGTAGAAAGAGTATCAGATCATTGTCGCTGAAGTGGACACGCTGAAGGCATACGGCCTTTCTTTCTCAGAAATTTGTGATTAATATTATTATTGAAGTCAAACTCGGATATCGAACATCAATACACAGACTGCCAGAAAACTGAAACTAAGGCAACCACCCGGACAGAAGTGTCATGGCTGCTTTAATTTAAAGTCATAAAAATTATATCGAAAAGTAATTTATGCATCATGAACTCAATTCGAGGGTGAATACGGGGTTTTTATTACATCATTCACTCACGGTACGTTAGTTATTCTAATATATTATGGTTCAACATGCAAAATATGTATAGTATTGACATCAAGGTATAAGCTGCTTCGGTACCCATTTGTCCCAACGAAATGAATAAACACACTGTTTTCAAATTTAGATTTCAAACTATCGAATTTGACTTGAACACCCAAGAAGCAAACAATAGAACGCACTAAATTTCTAAAACCGTTAACCGAACAGTTCTAGGTTCATTGACCTCGAAGTAAAGGATCCAATTTTTTTTTAAATTTTTTCAGTTATTATTCAGTTACAATTATATAATAGTCAAAATAAATATAAATCCAATTGGTACAAAAACACTTCGTGGTGTTGCGTGGCGTAGGAAGAATCTTTTTTTTATTAATTTACCATGAGGTGGCGTAACAATAACGTATTAAAAGCTTAGTAACCGCATACTTCCATTATTAAGCTTAATACATTGCGGGAATGTATTTAAAATGCTGTAAAATGTTAAATATTTATTAGAAAATCATTTGGTCTCTTTTATACCTAACGTGTGAACTTACTTATCTATCCGAACTGTATGTGGGTGGAAGTGGGCAATTTAACAGGTTTGTGAGTTCCGGCCTTAGAGTTTGGTTCTGAGCCGAAGATATTTGTGCAACAGCTCTTCATAGCTCGCAGAGTGATTCGCATCTTTACTATAAAAGCGGCAGTGAAAGATCATCTCTCAATACCATAAGTCATCATTAGCAGTGCGCTGTTTAGATATAATTTATAACTTATTATATACAGATATGATGTTAATATTAAAATTTAAGAAAATAAAAGTCGTCTATTTTCTTTAGTATTTTTAAGGAACCAAAACACATTTTTCAACTTCAATCATGGTGTACCTATTTGCAACGGAATTGGTAACAGTTGCAATAATTTCACGCCTAATTGATCCATTGCTACATTTAAGAAGTTACGGACTTTGTAGTGACGGGTCAATAAGCACGGTAGTAATCTTTGTTATTCCTCAATTTCTATTACCTAAGTATTACTATATCAATAATTTACCTAAATAGAACGTGGCAAATAATAAATATCCAGTAATATTGTTCGCGATTTACTTTGCCTTATAAATTCGGATTATATGTTATAAAAACGGAATTTATTTCTTAAACTATATAAATATATATATATACTACATAATATATACAGTGGTGGTCATATAATTAGAAACACTCCTTATGAATAAAGAAAGTATAACTTCAACGTACTAATGTTCGTAAAAAATATACACATTCAATAATTAATAATCATGCAATAATATAGCCACTCAAATAAAAAACTCATTAAATGCATAAAATATAAAACATATCTTGCTTTTAATTACACATGTAGTGATTGAGTGATGAGTTTTTTTTTCTGTTACTGGCCGCTTGGACGCCTAATTAGAAACATTTTAGAAAAGCATCCATAGCTCGTTCTTTTTTTGAAATTGGATAATAACATTTCTTTCCTGGCTTTTCTATTATTTTCGCGGCAATTCAAATTAATCTGAATTTTATTTTGTTCAAAATGGGCAAAAATAAAAGATCGCAAAAGACGCGTCAACTAAGCAAATAATTGTTAATTTACATATAGATCATAAGTGGGCGTACAGCAGAATAACTGAGCATTTAAAGTGTTCTGTTAAGAAAGTTTTTAACGCAATTGATCATTATAAAACTCATGGAACTGTTAAAAATATATATATTCTTGGAATGGTATTGAAAATGAAATGAAGAAAAATGAATGCCAAGGAAAGATACGCTTATCTCTCCCAGAGAAGATACGCTTACCGTTCGTGTTGCTAAAAAAGACCCAAGTAAAGCTCCAACCAGATTAAATATGAAGTTTTTTCGCCTGATGATCCGAGAAAAATCTCGTCAAGACTGATACGCCGAAGATTAGTGGAAGCTAAATTGTTTGGAAGAATCTCTCGAAAGGTACTTACTAGGTACTTCTTACCAAGCAACACCGAGAGAAGCGATTATTAATCGCTAAAAATATGTTCATTGGATGGTACAAGATTTATATTATTATAAATACACAAGGAGTATAGTCACGGTGGTGGTAACATTAAAGTTTGGCGGTGTTTTTCCGGATGTGGAGTTGGACCCGTTCGGAAGATTGAAGGTACAATGAATCAATGGCAATACAAAAATATCTTAGAGCAAACAATGATTCCCTACTCGGACGATCATTTGCCTGTAACCTGGATCTTTCAGCACGACAATGACCCTAAACACACGGACAATAGCATCAAATGTTTCCTTAGCAAAGAGCGTACATCCGTTTTAGAATGGCCAGCAAAAAGTCTGGATTTAAACACGATAGAAAATCTCTGTTATATTGTTAAAAAGAAAATCTCAAACAAACGTAAGACCAGTTAAAACGAAATATATTAAGCATTTCTTGAAGCATGGAATTCAATACCCTAGAAAAATGTATGAAATTGATAGAATCAATGCCACGTCGTTGCAGTGCTGTTATTGAAAATAAGGGATACTCTATTAAATATTAATTATAACTCTTGGTAGGCTGTGGATAGTAGCTATTTCGTAAATAACAATACTCATTACTAATACATAAAAAGATATTGTTTTTTATACTTTTTTGTTGTTGTTTCTAATTAGTTGACCATTATGGTTCATACCTTAAAACTGATTTAAATGTTTGTCCGTAATGTAATATTGAAACTACGCTTGTGTAATGGGATTTATATTGTTTTTCTAATAAATGATAAATCGTTGAAAATATTGTTGTCCTATTTATTGTTTTATTTCAAAATAAAAATGATTGCGGTGAAGTGTCTTACATAATGTCAAGGACCGTTGGTAGTGTTTCTAATTATACGATATATATATATATATATATATATATATATAAATCATTACGGCAGAATATGCTGTATATTATTAAATATTAGTTTGAACATCGCATATTCTTACACGATATGAAGATATAAGTGTCGAAATTTGTGCATTAAAATTGTTTATTGGAATAGCGTTAATTTCATAGAAGTGAAATAAAAAGTCCTATTGACCTTATGCGTCACATATCATTAACGCAACGGAAAAAAATTAATTGCGGTGAAGTCAATTGATGATGTGAAACCTTAATAATTAGTTGACCTTAGTATAGACAGGTTTTCATGTCACACGATATAATTTTACACTAACAATCTAGTTTGTAATGAGAAAAATAAAAATTAACAGATGTTTGTGACCTAGAAGTCAAATCTGGTTTAATGTTTAAATACACTTTAGATCGATTATTAAATCTGCGACACTTTTCAATGTAAATAATTTTTACACATGTTAAAATAATAAGACTGAATTAACTTATAATTTAAAAACGTCTTTTTCTTTGACCACTTTTACATTCGAATTATTTCAGTGCCTAAAATATGTTGTCGTTTGATACATAGTAATTGAAATTCTACTAATAATGCATATAGTTTATTATTTATACTGGTCCAAAATATATACATAAATAACAACTATGATTTCAACATAAGGGCTTTATGGTCTCACGTCCATATAAAACGTTTGAACTCGTTTTACCATCAGATCAGAGGCAGCCGATCAGATTTGAAACGGATATGTCGCTAACCTGAGAGAGCATAAAAAATTGCACGACAACATTACTGGTCTCAATACGGTCCCACAGAATCAAGTTTATATCTTGTATCATATAATCACCTCCAACCCGTTATTAACTTCCATTATTACAAAACTTTAACACAATTAATAATTTTCTATACTTTATCTTACCGGTGGATGCAAGTTCATATCCGTGGCTATGTTTTTTGAGTACCTAATTATGATAGTATTTTTTTAATTACTTAGTATATCAGACAATGCTGTAATCTGAAACGAAGTTCTATTTGTATAAATATATTAATATCATTATTAAATTGAAGTGGACTCGGTTCCACTCAAACTCCTTTTATGCCGTAATTCGCATGGTCATATTCCGGCGACGTGTTAAGCCATAGGCGTTTTGATTATAAGGTCTTTGAAATGTTCATCCTTGGTCACATTTTGTTGTGTACCAAGAACGAGCCGATGGGACTTCACCCTTGAAGACTAAAAATCAGGTTAGAACAAAAAGTATGAACACACTAAGGTACGTCGTACAAAACAATATCTCTGCATTTTAAATTCGGTAACTAGTTTATGCTAACAAATGCATTAAGGTGAACTTTCTTTTCGCCATACCGACAGACGTTAATATTACCACAACAACAAAGAAATTCACACGTCTTCACCTCTTCTTATCTGAAGTTGCTTACGCGATACAATTAAAAACGTTACTTGAGTGACTGGCACAATAGATTTAGCATTCGAATGCAGCAAACTCTGGAGATGGTTGATTAGGAGATAAGGTCAATGCTAAGGATGATCCTCTGAGTCGTGGGTAAACACTACAATATAATGATATGGAAAAAAATCTAATATTTAAATATTTCATGAGATTTCAGTAAAATAAAATGGAAGTCGGAAATACCGCAGACGGCTGCTAATAATGGCCATTATTAGTTCACGACGTTTATGAGAAGAAAGTTTCTCATATATACAGGTAAAAACAGCACAATATTTTACAATGAGATTAGTGGTTAAGACGCGATTACTTAAACCGAGATAAATCATTTCTGCGGTCACAACTCACGTAAGCCTTGAGTCTTGATAACAGTGTCCATAGAAAATGTATCTACAATCCGGGTTGTAATCATTAATTATCATTGAATACTTAACCCTTGCACTCCGAGCATCTTTTTATGTGACCTACCAGCAACTTCGAGTCAACGTTTACTATCAGATTCGGCTACTCCAAGTTCAAATATAGATATATGCATATACGTTGGCGCGACCGCTTTGCGCGTTTTAAAAAATATATACTTTTGAAATGTCGATAGTCGGTCAATTCTTTCAATGCTCCCTTAAAAAAACATTCATAAGACAACAAGAACATAAGGCATTCTGAACAATCGATGACATCTGGTAATAAATATAAGATCGCTATGGCGGTCGGAATATATGTGATGACATTCACTCAAAGGTGGTGATGATTTTGGTTAGGTAACAAAGGCAAAACGTTTTCTTAGACAGAGCTACTGAAATTTAATAAAATAGTTTTAAAATAAGTTGGTCGCGAACAGACGATCTAAGATAATTCATCTTAATGGTTCCATAAGATAATATTTTTCTTGACTTTTCGAAACAACGTTCTATTACATTTAGCAAATTATGGGCATATCACGGTACGATATTCTAGTGTATTTGTTAATAGTATTTAAAAGGAAAGCGTGGAGATGATACGTCATTAAGACCCGGTTCTGGTGTCGAATGTCGCTTGAAAACAAAGTCTTTGACTCCGACAAATTACTGGTTTATTATCTAGGGCTATAATTCTATTGCATCACACCCAAAACTATTTCAATAAAACAAGATGAGTTAATATCTCTGTTTTATGTGAATACGTTTATCACTGTATTTTAGTCTGGCAACAAAGAAATACCGTTCAAGCACTGCGACATTTTTTGTTTATCCGAAAGGGGTTATAATCAAATACCGTTGTATGTTGTGCTCCCGCTCCTACGATTTCAAATACCTTAGCCATAGTTTTGTTCTAGATCCAATAAATTAAAGTTATAGCATATATACAGTCTATATATGTAGATCACACTGTGGTTCTTGAGATCTGTTGAGATTCTGATCTTTTGTTTTTATTACATTGAATACAAACACACATCATCCTTGACTGAGGAATTATAATGCTGACGCGTTGTCACCCTTGAGGACTGAGATGGAATGCCTCGTCACCACTCAAAATCTCCGGATCTCTTCACTCACCAAACGAAACACATCAGCATTATGCTGCTATTTCACGCTGGTATTCTGTCAGGGCGTGGTCCTACCCCGGTCGAGCTGACCTATTCATTTATCCATTCAACTCTTACATCTCTTGATCTGCAGATTCGAGAACTCTTTGAAATATTCTTTTATTTATTCGTTAAACAGATTTCTTCAAGCGCATACAAAGCTAGCGAGACTTACGATTACGATCCAATATAATATATCGAAAAACATCAGGATAACGTTAGCGGAGGTCTATGTTTTAACAAATAATGGCTTGATGGTTCGCTAAACTTTACATCATGAGTTGAAATTCGCCATTTAATTCTTGTCGTGAACCATCTCCTAGAACAATTGTTTATGCTTAGATTGATTTGTAAACGAGAATGTAAGAAATGTGAATACAATCGCTCATTTTTAAAAAATAATTGTATAACTAGTTTTTTAATCGGGTTCATGTTTTAAGTGTTTAAACATTGAATCCAATTTAAATAAAAAACTCTAATTTATTACTTACAAGATAAGTTTTTATTGCTTGTTCATTAAAAGTGATAACTGACAAATTAGACTTAAATACACCGGTAAAGGGTTGTCTAGACTCAGTTGTCCTATTTACCAATTCTTGCACAACTGTTGCAGCTGTGTAATGTACGCCACTTGTACTATTGGACCTTTGTCCGCTTACAAAAACATAATTGCAGAAAATAACACCTATTATTTATTCTAAGGCCTACTTTCATAGTTCAGTAAAACATTATTTCATATACCACTTTGTAGAATTTTATTACTTACTTTTACTAATTTAATTTTAGTTAGAATGGAATAAATAAAACTCCTTAAGTCAGTGTTGCCCGTCTGTATGGCTTGATGTACCAAGATGGAATTGATATCTAATACTAAAAATGTCTTGTCTCATCTCTCAGGTGACTTCTAAAATGAAATTATACAGCACTGAAATAGTTTTACATCCTAGTGATAGCCACGGTAGGCTATGTGGTAAAGTAGTACCAACGCATACGGAATTTACGTATGTATTTGTATTTTATACCTTACGTATAAGGTTTGAAAATTAAGGAACAAGCTTCTGATGCAAATAATGACCGCAGATGTCAGCGAAAATGGTGAAGCGAAATCTCGTAGTTTTGGTACTGGGTCCATAATGAAGGGATCCTCTCGGTATTGTGGTTACTACCGGATCACAAGGTACTAAGACTTACGACTCGTTAAGAATTTATAATGAATATATGGCGCAGAGAGAGATAAAATCTCTTCCTGTAGATAAAGGAACCAGTCGATCGCAAATCACTGGGTCAGCGACAATAGCTCTATGTTGAATGAAATCAATCAAATTGCACACTTGAAAGAAATGGGCCAGTCAAAAGATCTGTTTTGATCTATTATTAATCCTGATTTGTATGGAACTCAAATAGGCCTTATCTTTTTAGTGATTACGAAATTTATCATATCAATAGCTAGCATTAAGATACTATATATAACTGCTCATGAGCATAAAATGCCAAAGCAGATGGGAATTTTTTGTAGAGAACGCACAAACTTATTTCTTTCAGATCTTAAATCGGACTTAATGAAGTCCCATTTTGAGACTCGTCCAAAGACTCCTCGACTTTATATACAGGTTAGTGCATCACTATCCCATTTTATTATATTATTCTGAGAGGAACAAACGAGCACACAGTTCACCTGATGAGGGATTCCTGTGGCCCGTGAGATCTACATTCATCTTTGACAAGTAATCATAATGCAGATGCGTTGTCACTCTTGAAGGCTGATATGGACTTCCTACACTCACCAGACGAAACACAGCGGCATTATGTGGCCATTATACGCTCCTATTCTGTGAGAGCGTGGTCCTTCCCCGGTCGAGCGGAGTCATCTATTATGATTAAAAAACAAGTTGCAGCGTAGCCTTACCACTGGTAAAGAAATATAAAATATAAGTATAACGCTAAAAAGTTTAGGCGAGTGTAGTTCTGTGTTGTGGTAGGTAATGTGTTTCATTTGCGAGAATTAAGCACTGTTTGTTACGTGCCTTGCCTTAGGGCAAGTATCACGATTTTCTGTTTATCCGAACTAACAATCTCCCCATTTGTCAGCCGACACATGATTTTGCGGTTGTAGCTGACATGCATTGTGAAAGAATTAGGGCTTTATGATTATTATCTTTTCTTAAATTTGTCTTTGTTTTAGGCTTGAATGTAACAACAAGGTCATTTCATGTTCATTGTTGTGAATAGGCTTCGAGTTTCCTATTGTATACTAGGTAACTATTTAAATTAAGCAGGTTTGATGTGTGTGTCTCGTTTTTAACCTTTTTCGACTTTAATAATTCATAGAATGTGTAAAATATTTATAAAGTGAATATCATATTACTTTTTAATTAGGTTTTTAATATATTGAATACATACACATAATTGAAAAAAGTGTTAAATATACCACAGAAATAAAGGTACCCTACGCACTTGCCGCACCGTTATCACCCTATAAGTACCAAACCCTTAAACGTACCCTTAAACTGTCTTCAAAATGTGTATTGTATTGTGTACTGTAAGTATTATTTTATCGGTTGCCTAATTTTATAATACATAAATAATATGTTTATTATTACTTTGTAGACTATTAATGAAAGAATTACATTTTTTTTTCCTTTCTTGTACTTTTTTGTAGATGCTACTGACAGGTTTTAGTGACATCATAGCAGCAATTTACGCCAGCGGACTTTGGTAGTAAATAATTTACAAAAGTTGACTAAAATAAATCATGAGATTGTGCACTGCATTGATACAATTATACTGTCTGCATAAAATTACATAATGCTGTTCAATCAGTATCAAAAAATTCTTTGCTGGACACCATTCTCACGTTCAGAGAAATTGCATCAAATCACAATTACTACTGCAAATGTTACTTAACACTACATTATTGGACTAACAAATTTTAAATACTTAAACTGCTGTTTGTTAGAGGTCAATAAAATAATTTAAAATTTCCTACCATCGCCTAGAAACCTTTTACTTCACTTGGAAACTTTAATTTTCTTATGTGATTAAATGATGGTTTTGTTAAGTAATCTATGGCACCTTTATATTTTCTCCATAGGGATGTACGATATATTTGTAGTTATCCCTGAGAATTGAAATGAAATGATTTAATACCAGTATTAGGAGTTTCCGGTTCCTTTAATTTACTACATGAAACCCAGTATAGGTGTTCCGTTGAACCGTGTTCCGTCCGTAGACTAGCCACCGTCACGTTCCTACTTCGCTTCGGCTTTACCTCATTATAACTGGAAATGTTTATCATTACTCTTTCAAAAACTTTCTACTAGCTTATCATACACAAGTCGAGAATTAACTTTATCACTTATTTTCACATATCATATGAATATTTAACAAAATTCCTTTAATTATCATATGATGAATTTTCACCGAAAGTTCGATTATCATTTCGGCCTACGTTTAAAGATTATGTGACAAATTCCCATATTATGGAGATGATACAAGTTCACACTTTACAGTTATTCACACTTTCTATTAAACCGATTTAAGATTACAAATATGTAAATTACAATGACGTAGGCGTTTATAGAAAAGAATACTATGACTCGAATAGAATAGACAAACTACTCTTAGGGTGCATATATTTACGCACACCTCGACATCACGAAAGCGTCGAGTGTGTTCTACAGACGGCAAGCTTTGATTTAAAACCAAAACTTTTTTTAAAACCAAAGCTTTTGATTAAAAACTAAAGTATTTTTTATATTACTTATTCTTAGTTACTTTAACGTAAATGCGATTAAAAATACTTACTATTACATTATTGGTATGTTTGGACACAGACACAAGTAACTGCAGCAGGTAATAAACTAAGCTATCCTATTAAAGTTGATTTACGAAATCTTTGTTATTTGCGCGATATTAATGAATTTCGATGAACTTTTGTAGTAATATTCTGGAAAACTGCTATTTATATATTAATAATAATAATGATACAGGAAATATCTTTGAAATATTAATTAATTGCATTAAGTCAACATTGAACAAAAGTTTTTTCTAATTATTATTTTATTTTTCTTCGATTGTAAACACCTTATTTTAAAAATGGAGTACAATGGGCGTACTTCTGCCTTTTGGCATTCTCTAACAGTCAATCATTAATATGGGAAATATATGAATTTATTTATAGTTGAAAAAAGGATTGTAATATCATTTTATTTGGTAAAAGATAAATTTCTAATCATTCGGAAATAAAATCTTATTTCATTTCTGAATGTCATTTAAATAAACGTCGTTTTTTTTTAAACAGTAAAATATTACTAATCCTCAATGGTTAAATGAAAAATTATTAAATATTTTGACTTTAATTGTATTGAAAAAAAGTTAAATTAAACAGCATTTATCTTTATTCTATTTTATTATAGCTATTAATGGTTATGAAATTATTCAATTCAAAATTCAATGAAATTAAAGTCAAATTATTTAATAATTTTTCATTGAACCATTATATGCTTTGTTTTAAGATTTACACATAAACCTAGTCGGTCAACAACTGTGAAAAAATTGTTTTAAAGTATGCTACAATTTGACAAATTATTAACTTTTAGAATAATTTAAAAATATTAAAATATTTGTTTGTTTTTTAACTTCTATTCTGCACAAGATAAAATGCTTATTAGTAAAATAGAGATTGTCAGAATAACTTACTGTAACTTATTCAACATAAATTATCAAATAATGAAATTTTAATTAGCGAAATTACCACATCATCAGTGTCTCATGGATATAAAATAAAAAAAATGTTAACAAATCAATAAATTTATTTAAATTTCCGTTTTTTTTTCAATGTAGGTTTAAATGTTACTATTACAATAACTTTTTAAACATCTTTTTTATTTTTTTCGCATAATTTTTTCAGTTACTTTTTAGTATTTTTTTTGTGGATATTATTTATTGTGGATAAAGAATAATTTTTGTATATTTATTAATTATATATTATTTTACGGGATTTATGTACAAGTTTTGCTATTACTATTTTTTTTATTATTTCGGACGACGTCCTTAGTTACACATAGTGACTAGGAATCCCAATTAAAGGTAAGCAGGTATTTTTATCGTAGAAATGTAATACAAGTATTAAGTTTTTCTTTTGTGTTACTTTTGCCGGCACTTATTTTATAAGACAATTTTTTTTAAACATTATAATGGTTTAATATGTAATATTAATCGAAAAAAATGTAAATAGCATTTGTAATTAGATATATTTTGTGAATAAGATTTGAAGTATTGAATTTTCAAAAATCATTTTCATACCCTATTAAGTTTCTTTTATATACGCCATATTTTTGGGATCGTTTTATGGTTTATTTTGTTGGTAAAAATAAACTCGCCTTTATTACTAGTGGAATGCGGCAAGTCTTAGCAGATCTAGATTCTGTTGATGTTGATTCTGTTAGCCTATGCGCTCAAGGAACTGAGGGGTCCGTGAGCTGGGGACTTAGCAGAGCCATGCCGCAACTAGTTTTATATGCATCATGAATAGATCGTCTCCATCGGGGAAGGACCACACATTCCATAACAGTCCTCAAGTGTCATAATCCATACGTATCTTAAATATTTGTTGAGAATGGATTTAGATTTCATGGGCCGCAGTTATCACTTACCAGCAGGTGAAACGTGTGGTCGATTGTCTAACCTAATATTATATTTTTAATATAGCAAAATGGGGATTCCATACGACATATTTATTCTCCAATATTTTCTATCGATCAAATGTATTTTATTAAATGTTAAGTTTATTAAATTAAATTCGTGTGTAACAGAATCATTCTTTAGATTATGCGTAAACTAGATCCATGAATATCATTATGAACCGCAGAACTTTTTACTGATAACGAAGCTTTACTTACTTGCCTCAAGAGGTGACAACGAACTTGTAGCTTTATTGTTTAATATATATAGATAGGAACATAGGATGGAAGATAGATAGGACATAAAAACTATTTATCACTAGGTAGACTGCTTGCTCATTAGTTTTCTGTTTAATATAATGAAACATCGTAACATAAATTGTCTCGATAAAATAAAGTATATGTATATATATATATATATATATATATATATATATATATATATATATATATATAAATATGTTATGTTAACAGTGCTAGAAACTTCTTTTAAAATAATTAATTTATTTCATAATTAGCATTCAGAGATCGAGCACTTTAGTCATTAGCGCTACTTAAAATTTTAACTTATGTATTATGAAAATTATAGTATGTTAATTTTGACTGTTACGTTACATTAATATATTGAACCGATATAAAATGCATGCTATTAAATATATAATCTGCACTATGAATTACAACATTATAATATTGTAGTCAAACTATCGATGGACGTTTTAAAAATATATTGTTAAAATGATACCAGTACAATAAATTAAATAGAGTATATAAATATAAAAGTTTCAATATATATTGAAAACGTTCTAAAACTACGTGAACGATACATGTCCAAGTACTTAGTTCGTTTCTTTCTCAATGTAAGAAATTTTCAAGTAGATGATCTGTGTAATTGTGTTCATTAATAACGTTGTATGTTTCGGCCAATTAGCCCAAGTTGTCCAGGCAGCCTTGCGGCGTCGATCGATGTGCGCCACGACGGTCGATCGTGACCCGAGCTTATGAAAGGTGCAAATCCGCCTAACAGGCTCGCCCACAAACATGCGCGTTACATTTTGACACATGTTCGTCGTTACAGTAGATGTTTTTGTAATATAGGCATTGTGTTTAAACCCAGACGAGAAGTTATGAAATTGTACGTTTTGTAAATCTCTTGGTCCAGAGCTACAAGGGAAAAACAAAAACTATTATCGGGAGCATTTTTCTTACAATATGATTAGTGAAATCAATATATGCCTTTTAGGATTTCGATTCAATAATCGTATAAACTCAGTGACAATTCTTATATTATATCGTATTTGTTGCGATGTGATATGAGGAAAACTTGAAATCAGTGTGAGCAACTAAAAATATTTCAATTTGAAGAGATCTACAAATATTTTAAATCCATAGCTTTCCGGGTTCAAATCCGCCGTATTTGTGCAAATAATGTTTTACTGCCTTGTCGTATATCTCTGTTACTATATCTAAATTTATGTATCGATGATATTGATTTTTTTTGTCTCATTTTGTATTGTTTTATTAATACTACACTTATGTCATGTATAAATATTTAATAAAATATCACATATTAGGACGGTAAAGCCAGCAAAGTTATTATTACATATTTTTAGAGGAAATTAATTACCTGTTAATAGGGTAAAGATAGATTATATAAATAAATCAAACCATTCGTTTATATATTCAAATATTTATTTCAGAGATTGAAAACATAAACAAACCGATACATAAAATATTATTTCAGGAGAAGTATCGCATGCATTGTCGCATGCCGTTACGTCCATGCTACAGCTACTTTCTACCTCCAATATGAAAGTGTCGCACCATACCAGGGTTAAAAAGTAAAATATAGCTTCGAAAGAAGCGCTTTGTTCCTTGCCTGAAAACCCGATTGAAGGCCTTCGTTACGTCCAGACCTAACCGCCAAGGCCTCTCCCTTGGTCTCAACTGCTTGTGCCCACCGTTGAGCCACGTAGACCAGAAGGCAACTAGCGATCTCGACGGAAACCCTGCCATCTCTGGAACACACGTCCTCAGCACAATTGGAGAAATTCCACTTTCATTGCATCAGGCCCACTCCAATTGTTGTGAGTTGAATGTCCAGAAGTGCTGGAATGAAATGTTCCATCCTCTGACACCACATCAGAGACGGTATCGGCAAAAACGATGGGATCATCCAGTGAGAAGCAAATCCGTCCCCTTGGGTAGGATGCAAAAAAATACCGCAACGCGTCCCAATCTGCTAACTTGTAGTGCACACGGCGATGACCTGCAAACCGCAACGGGCACGTCAGAGGCACCACACTCCAGATCAAACAATGGTCCGATGAGCTAAGAGTGGCATGGACGGAGACTAGATAGGTGCCCGGATAAAAGGTCAGTAGAAAGTGCAACATGGAAGATGTATGATCCTCCACGTCTGGAAACCGCGTAGGTGAAGTGACCAGTTGTGTCAGATCTTTTGCCAATGCAAAGTCGTGAACAGATCTCCCCGTTTGATCTTTTGCGAATCTAATCCATTCGGCGTTATGGGTGTTATCGCCGGTATCACGATCTCTGCGTATGGGATCTGTTGTTGCACGGAGTCTGTACCCATTTGGACGTGGTCGATGAGTCAGTCAGTGTCCGTATTATCGCTATGGCGCCTGTAAAGGCATGCAAAGACGCAGGGATGGTCGTCGCTGTGTACGCGCAGCCAAAGGATGGACAGGTCTGTGCCTGCAAGACTGCCTAGGCGTCGAGAACATCTGTGACGTATACAGACAGTCCAGCCCGCGGCACAAACGAGTGTTCCAATTACAATCCAAAACAATATGCGGGACAACTTGAGCATACACGCCCAGGTTGCATATGGTAGCCTGAGCGTGGACGTCCAGTGATAGATCGGTCCTTGTACCCTGCTGGGGTAGATTGTTTATGTAACATATAACAAAGTTATAAAAAAATATAAGTAATGAAGTAACGACTTTTATTAAATTTATGTAATTTAACCGCTTTTACTGATAATGCGAAATAATTAAATATACTTTAATAACACATGTTATAACAGAGATTGTTATCATGTAATAAAATTATTTGCTTCCTTGTGCCTCACGTTGTAACATTTGTTGGAATAATTACAAAAAATTATAAAAACATGTTTCTGCATATCTTATTTGTTCATAGTAATTTAAAAATAATAAACATAAAATTCATATTTTAATTTATTATAAAATTATACTCACACACTTGCATGCTAGAATTCAGATGGCTTCCAAAATTAGGAGGAGAATTGTATTCGAAAAATATGTGAATTACAAGTACAAGCTTTTACATGGTAGAGTCAAGAATAAAACGACTTGATTGACTGTCACGAGTGAATCGGTTCGTCTGAAGACCTTTTGGAATTTATATATACAGATGTTTGGTACTTTTCTTATTAACTGCAGTTTAAATAAAATAATTTAAAATTAGAAAAAAGCGTAGAAGCACGTACTTTCGACTGGGAACTAACAACAGCTGAATCTCGTAAGTGGTACAAGGCTAGGTACTGATGATATCTCAGTTCGTTAATGCTCATACATTTCTATCATCTAATTATATGTTGGTCTTAACTCTATTACGTAATTAGGTTGTGAAGGTACAAATAAAGCACATACGAAACTATGATCGATATGTGTATATCTTTGGCAATGATTGTGAAATTAATTCCTAACACGAGACGATATCATTATAACAATTAATGTAATTTATAAGTGATTATAGTTGTAAAGTCGAAACATTTTTTCCTTTATCTAATTGCCTATTTAAGTTGCTTAGTTTATGTTTATATCAAACTAACTGTTTAATATAGAAATAAATAACACTATAGAAATAAAAGTGGTAGAGTCATGGTGAAGCTCGTGCCTAGTGCCATTAATGGATCGCTTCGACCAGGGTAAAACCACAGAATACAACAGTGAAATAGCAGCATAACGGTTCTTTATGTTATATGGTAGTATAGGGAATGAAAGGCCCAGTTACTGTTAGTGAGATATTCGGTCTAAATCCTCATGGGCGAAAGCACTCGTGCATCTTGAAACTCTGTTGTGATGTTCATGAGCAATAGACGTCAGGTGACCTGGTCACTCTATTATCACTGTTAGTTTCATTAAAAATATATATGATGTCTGTTTCGTCTAAAATGCAATTGAAATAAATTTTATTAAAATAAAAATTTATTAAACTAACTAAACAATTGACATATATTTGTAATGTAAAATAAAAATAGAAGTTTAAATAATAAAGAACTAGTCTTATAATTGTATGACTGCTACTTTTTACCACGTAATAATACATCATTGTTTTTATGAAGATATAGTTTTCATGGTGTATTTTTGACAACTTAATTAACATAACCTTTATTTCTTTTTTCAACCACCTTCGTCCCACTGCAGGGGAAAACTATTCGCCCCTTCCATGCTTCTTATCATACCGTCATATCATTTTCTATCTGTTGCGACGTCGTCTAGCGTTTAAGTTAAGTTTTATCCACAAATCATCTGATATTCGTCAGATCATCCCAATTCCATTTAAGTTCACCTGAGTTTTGGGTGAACGCAGTATACTTCCTTATGCAGTCTGATAATCTGACCCATAAGATCACTGGCAAATCCTCATATTAGATGATTTGTGATACCTTCATACATCTTGCTTCATAATTAAAAATATATATTTTATATATGTATTATGAAATATAATCTAAACGTTCAATGTTTTATAAAATGGGCGACGGTAATCATTTACCATCAGTGAGTTGCTTGATTGTTTGACATCTATTCTATAAAAAAAAATCGTGTAATAATTCTAACACATAATCTATATACCATATATAAATTCGCATAATTCGCAATTGAAAGGTTGCGCGGTATCCCCGCCGCGTCCGCTCAGTGTTCGACCTTCGCAGTCACATGACCGAAGCTTCGCTCTGATCCACTTTTCATATCCACGATTTGCAATGCTGTTAGATTGTTAATGGCTTCTTCACGCATTGTTAAATTATTTATACTTGACGCGTTAGGCTGGTTATTACTTTGTAACAGGTAATTTAAAAAGTTATGTCCATCACGTGGGTTTTTTAATCATATGCTGTAATCAAATTAGACAAGACGTAATGGAGCGTTTACATGTTGACAGATGATATATTCATTTGCGCCAGTTTAAAAACTAAATTGTCGTATATATTATGGTTTTTATAAAAGAAATTATTTAAGAAAGAAGAAAACTATATTTCTTTCCTTAGTATTATCTCGAAAAAAACTGTTTGCTTAAATATTAAAATGTAGGAAAATTTCCCCTAAGAAATACTACAATTATGGCTTGGCTTGAAGTATTAAATAATTAAGTTTTAATAAGTATATAGTATATATATATCTGTATAAAAATCCATCTATCTCTATTCAACTCATGACAGGGTTAATATCCTACTGAACTTTGATCATTACGAGCTATTTTACTGTTCAGACTACACTTTCTAAAACTCCTTTCCGGAAGGTGGAAGAAAATCACCAAACAATATCAAATAAGAATAAGAATTTAGTATATGCCTTCCTTCTCATCTTAGTCATCCCAAAAATATGTAATTATGTATATCTATGTATATCATTTATATTTACTTATTTATGCCTCAATTATTCATATACTTACACTTACTTTCATTTAGTTCCTATTCATTGGTCAGAGTTAATTTAAAGCACTACCTTCTTCAGGTCATACTCAACTGCATCTATAAAATAATTCCGAATGTCTTTCGAAATACTAGCATTTCAAAATTCACTTTTAGATATAGAAATCGCATTGAACTATAAAACTATCATAAAAGGAATACTGGTGAAATTATCGTGATTATGATATAAGAAAATCATTTATAATCCTGTTTTAGGACCGTTTTAATTGGTAACATAGGATACAATTTGTAAACATATAACTGTACCTTTGAGAGTATATAGTATATATATAAATTTTAGAGTGTCAAAGAAATTTTTGCTAAATAGCCACTCGCAGAAAATAATGTTTCCATCATGTTTTTACCCGCACTGTGTCCAAGTTTGACCTTCATTGGAGGCTCAGCATTTGGAATCATCCAAGTATCAGTGTATGGATTGGAAATTTCTCAATAATTTCTCTGCACGCAATGTTCATCTGTCAGTGCATGAGAAACCTAACGTGAACAAAAGTTCCTTTGTAGGCGATGTTGTAAAATTTCGTAAATAGTCGGCGATGAAATCTTGTGGAACTCTTCTATGTGTTTCTAGTTAGTTTTTTGTCCATTTGTTTCGTTCGTTACTGAAATCATAGGTTGGCAACTTCTGTCATCATCTTTCAAGGTAAAAAATTCTCCTTTAGATTACGAATATTATTCAAGTGCTGATAGTGCAAGGCTCCCGCATGCTGATTCATTTGAACCTACTTTACAATCATATAACAAAATTACACGAAAAATATTAAGGTTTGGAATATATTGAGGCACAATTTTAAAATTTTGATTTTTTTTGCTGAGGGAGTACAAAATCAGAGCAGAGATTTTATGGCATTAACAGTATTTTTATAACATGTATATTTTGCCTGGCGTAGGGCAGTCAGTTAATATTGTACATTACATCTTAAAGCTTATTTAAATTTGGTTATATTTAAGTCGTCATCTTGATTTGCCGTCAAAGATGAAAGCAACTACGCGCTAAAGTGATCTCTTTCCATTAAATGATAGGTGGTTGTTTGTTACTATTCCATAAATAAATTAAAAAAGCAAAAATGCTTTCATGAGTATGAATATTCCTATTCGACATATCGAATATTCCTTTCCAACAAAGCGGCTATAGTATTTTATTCATATTGCGAAATAGAACTAGTAGTATTGGAGCAAATGAAATACTTTGTGGTCAGTTAGTGTGGTGTGAAATTGTGCAAACCTTTAACATTATTTTACGCCACTAGGAAATAGACTACACTGATTATGAATAATATTGCAACATATATACTATTCTTGATTATATCCCATTACTAGATAGTCTGAGTGGTATGAATCAATGATAAAACTTAGAATCACTGATAATATTTAGAGTTCTAAGAGGAATGTTAGCTTGTATTAAACTCGTAGTGTATCCTTATATTTAGTTCTCATATAAAGAAGACGGTGAGTCTCTAATTTTACAACACGTAAAGAAAGAGAAGAAAATACCGGTAAGATTAAAAAAAAACATATAATGGCCCAGCTGCGGTATTTATATCACACATGGAGGAGTAATATTACAATTCTTCAGTTGAAGTTGTGTTTTATTAATATTATTGTATTGTTTTGTTATATAATTTTTAAGATACAACGTGCGTTATCAACTCAAAGAACTACAACGAATGCCTTGTTATCATCCACCAGTGAACACTGATAGAAGCGTTGCTGGAGTGTCTTGCGTCACTTCTCCTCCAGCACATACACATTCCGAAGTGGTGGTACAGATAGCTAATAATAATACCGATATTAATTTAGATAATCCGTAGCCGAGACCGAGGCGAGGATCGGCCCTCGCGGGCACCCTCGAGTCAGTCGCTCTCACGTAACAGGTTAACGGTCCAAGACGAGGTTCCCTTTCGGGAGCCCTTGTGCTGGTTACATAAAGATCTTGGGTGAGCGCCATAAGCGCTCGGTTACTTTTCATCCCAGTACTGTAAAAGTACAGTGTACAAACTGTAAAAGCCCTCGGGTTAACAGCGGTCGTCAGCCCGAAAAATAAAACGTTACCAGTGCGTAATGGTCTAACGTTTCCTTCAATGACCATATGAAATAGAGTAGCGTAAACTCGCCGATTGATTCCACTATTCTGTGAACATATGGCTTACCCGGTCCTATTCCCACTTGAGAAAAACGGGTGGGTGTTATCATTAGCATTATGACTTATAATTAAAAAAAATACGAAGGTATTTATGAAATACTCATATAATCGCTACTGTTTAATAAAGGTGTACGTTAAAGTTGATAACATATTTAAGGTTAGCCTACTTTTGTGTTGTTTCAAACTAATGCATAACTTGTTTCATGATGTACTAATATGGGTGCGCCTAATAATTGAAACCTACGGCGCTTAAATATAGTGCTAACGAGGCAGAGACCGGTCGATTCTATATATATTATATACTTTACTCCATATCAAGTTATGTTTGCAAGAATATTATATTGTTTGCTTAAACGGTTTGATAATTCTTGTATTGAGCTACTGCTTTACACGTAAAGAATCTGAAAAATTAATTTGACTGACTTCCTTGACATAAGGGACACGTACATAACTCAACAATGGAGACATAAAAATAAAAACTATTTATATACATAAAATAAACATGGGCGTTAATATCATTATCGTTGTGCATTTCTTTCGAAATTAATGGGTAAAAGAAAAATACCAAAATCCATATAGTTATGTTATATACATATATATTTTTATTAAAAATTTGTATATTGTTGCACCAACAAATTAAAGCTGATAGATAGATAATATTCGTAAGCAACTTAAATAAGTAATTATGCACATAAATCTCAATATGATATTGAAAATTCACAACATAAACAGATACAACGTTAAATTAAAGATATAATTTTCAAAATCGCTGAATCAGCGAGTCATTGCTAATTTAAAAAAATATACTATAAGATTGGGTATTTTAACCCCAAAATGTATACAAGATTTCTTAAAGTATTTTAATTAAACTATTGCACGTGATAAACTCGGGCTTAGTGTAGCATAAATTGATCAGGTCTACTGAAAAAAAAGTAAGAATAAAGTCTCACCATACAACGGCTTACATAAGAAAATATTTCGAAGACATGCATTCGCAATGTTTCTTTTATTTATAATGACCCTGATAAACCTTTGATCACATGGTAAAAATATAGCTAACGCGTTTATTGATGACAAACTTCAAGCCAGATTATGTTTAAAAGTTATTGCATTTTTTTTAAACATAATCTAAATTTATCAATCTGAAAGTAACTTTAATGCATATCTCGTCAATAAAAATTGTGCAGATTCAATAGGGCCCAGAAGTAATGAAAATCTATCTACTAACAATGTGTTTTATAATGCTCTATTGGTTTCGACCATAGCGATAATTTTTCATGTGCATTAAGATTGGTGGAAGGTTATGTCTTGTTACATAACAGACTCAAGATATATATAAGTGAAAATTTTAAGCCATATTCCAGCATTTGAGTAATATTGACTCCAATGCCAAGAAATTATGAAATATTTATTTACCCACAATTTATAATGTATTTTACAATATTTTAAATTTTATTTTTTACCAAATGACATAAATCGGGCAAGATATATTTATATTATATTAGCGGAAGCATTCGGGAGACGGAGGCACCTAATCATGACCCCTTACCTATTCCAATGAATTTTCTTAAGAACAATAAGTTTGGAGACAGGTTCGGATGTAGTGTCAAGGACACGGAGCGCACACTTGGAATTTTTTGAGATTTAAAAAAATAATGCTTAAAACATTATTATCATAACTAATGTTTCACGTGGATGGTCAAATAGCGGATTTCAACCGTTCTCAGAACGTACCTAAAACCATGAGTCTATTGACGTTTTTTATTTATAATTTTAATTACTAACTCCATGTAAGTTTTAGGTGATAAAGCACGGCTGTAGCTAGAGTCTGGATGTTGCATATTTTTTATGTCATGCCCATCCGGAGAGGAATCACTCTCCAGTTTAGACCAGCGTAAAATAGCAGCATATAGCTGCTGTGTACATCATGGAACAAACCCGAAGACCCAATTACTGCTTATGAGATATTCCAACTTAATCCTCACAAGAGACAACATATAGGTTAACTATAAAAAAACTGCATTCCCTTGTTGAAATTTTTACTATACTATAAATATTTAATGAATCATCTTTATTAACTAAAACAATAAAATTAGGTATATAATAACAAAGATATTTGAAAGTATAATCCGAAATATCTCTAAAAATAATATATAACGGGGTTCCTAAAAATTCTTAAGAATAAATTCCACACAGTTCAATCTGGCACGTGTCCCACTTTGCCACTTTAGTGTTAATTGAACGTGAAATGCCTATATAATCTGGTACTGATAATAATCTCTTATATTTAAATTTTTATATACGAATACTACAAATTGAATATTGAAAAGTAATCGTACAGATTATATCAAATTTAATTTAGTCTATGATGATCATAAATGAGTCTATTCCTGTGCACTAGTACCCAAGATCATGGGAATTGGGGCATTTGACGTCATAGCTCTCCTGATTTTTTATGTATATCAACTTTTAATTATTATTTTTTGATTTCAATTAGTTGATATTGAACGCTATAAGATCCGTAAAAGAATGTTTTGTTAAATATACTTTGTATTTCTTAATTTTTATTTTTAGACCACGGAGAATGTAGATATCCTCCATATTGCACCATTCTGCACATTTTAGTTAGTTCCAAAGTATTTATATTATTTTAATATTTATCATTCAATATTAAAATCACCATTATATATTTTCGACTTTCAATAAGGCCTTGGCTTTTAATACAAAACAATGCGTCTTCCTTTTATACACAGTACTAAACGAGCCGTAAGGTCTAATTTTTGTTACACAACATCCGAGTAAAATTTTTATGACATGATACTGACTGTATACTATAGGTTGACGGCGCAAATTTATATCATCAGAATGCACGGTATACTGTAGTTTAAATTTGCGATATGCCTAGCAATGTTAGCAAAGTCCGATAACGTACATATGGAATGCTACGCGGTATCGACGCAATCAGAACTATATTATTGACCGCAGCCAACTATCTATACTTACTTACGAAATCGGATATCACGATCGTGAAGGTAGGGCACCTTTAAATCGGCTAGATTTGTTATTGGATCAATTGAGTTTTAATTATCAAAATAAACACGTATTTTATAAATTTCCTTGTAAATAACGTTAGAAGAGTTATATCATCAGGTTTTGTTTGATGTTTTATGTTATATTGGCTAAACATACTGTAAGTACGCTATGACTTGGTTGTTGTAAATTTATTGATACTAGTGGCACGAGGTTGGCAAACAGTATAATGTTATGTATGTAATAAAAATCGACGCCCTTGCCCATCCAACCACGGGAATGCTTTCGCACACTACTGCAGTCCCGTCGGCGTTCGCCCGTTGCGGGCCCCACCTTGACGATGGAGTGGAGCTGGAGCTATCCCTTCTTCATGTATGAGCGGGCGCGTACACCGCGAGCGCCACATCGAGGCTTTAACAACTTGGCGATGGTCGACCGCCATATCCGTCACCTAGGCCTCGGTAGGGGAGTTATAAGAGGGCATAATATAGGTGCCCGGCTCTCTGGCTGCGGATTGGGAGATCAGTGGATCTCTCCCTCTCCCTTTCCACTACCTCCTTATACGACGTCTTGTTCGAAGAAGGAGACACTGGCGCTCCACGACCTCTCGCTTTCAACCATAGCCTTAATGAGGACTGGTAGCGAGACAGTTCAAGCCAAGCTGGACTCGATTCCCAGTGTTTGCTGCGCCGAGTCTTGGTCCCAACCACAACGGTAACACACGGTTGTCGGCTTTTCGAAGCACCCGTGCCGCATATTCATCCAGTCATCAAGGACCGGACGAACAGCCTAGACAATCCTACTGCCTGCCCTAGGATGGACTGTACAAACGTGGAACTTCCGTAGTTCTCACTTTCTTGTTGAGAACCGTTCTCCCCGGAGCGTGAGCCATCTCCTAGTAAAAGCATTTTAAGCTTACTTGGAATAACCACTCCGACCAACTGAAATATTTTCATATAGCATTCTCCAAGCAAGTCCAGCAGTAGTGTGCATGCAAGTATTTATGACAGATTTAAATATGAATTTTATATTATAGTCAAACGCAATGCGTACTATCTGACCTCTTTAAGTAAAAGAGTCATAACAAGGTTTATGCAACCCAAGTTAGCTCTCTTTATTTTACTTACAAGAAAAAAGTAAGACGTGATGAATATGTTTGCTACAAAAATTGTAAAAAGACTTTGAAAAGCAAATATATAAATATACGAAGGTAAATGCTGTACGAATGCGAAGCGAAGCAGCTTGATCAATCCATGAATACATCTCTTATATATTTGAATATTTAAGCTATAAACTCATTAGGAGAATTTAATAGAATTTACATGGTTATATAAGCTAAATCTTGTATATATATAAAGTATCTGTTTTTATTTATTGTTGATTTTCATAGCACGTATAATACAATCTTATTAGATTATGAGAAACATTTGCATATCAGTGTTATTGATGACAGAATACCAGAGTATGATGACAATTAGCTGATCTCATCACCTGCATTATCATAAAATAATGAAGGGAACCCATCAAAGGTTCATAAGTATCGTATCAAACTCCTATAATAAATTTAATATAATTTTAATTATTAACATCAAACCCGCTGATTGTGAGTGTCGTTACTTACAACCCCATCTGGAATATCCCCCGCGTTCGTTGTATCGACTACCAGGGCCCAAGCCCTGATCAGGCCCAAGCCCGTCGGCAGGTAAACAAAATTATTCGCGAGGCCGCCATATCGCAGGCCAATTTTCACCAATTATCACAGATAGAAGCGTCGCTGGAGTCTCTTGCGCCACTTCCTCTCCAGGGCCAAAGCCTTCCGATGTGGTGGTACAGATCGTTAATAATAATTATAATTATAAAAAATATTGATATTAATTTAGATAATCCGTCAGAACCAACCGGTCAAGTCGAGGTTCGGCTTTCTCGGGCACCCTCCAGTCAGTCGCTCCCGCACAATAAGGTATCGGTTCACCGAGGTCTCAGGAGCCCTTGTGCTGCTTACCCTATAAAAATAGTCTCAGATGAGCGCTCGATCATCTTTCAACCCGGTGAAGCTGTTAAAGCCCACGGGCTAGTGGCCATTAATCCGAAAAAGTATATTTGTGTATTGTTAAATTATTATTAAAATGCAATAGAATCCTAAATACAGAAAGTCACAAGTCACTAGACTGCAATTCCAACGTTGTACCCACTATTCTACGAAATATTTATAATTCCGGAATAATATTCCATTGCCAATTGTCACTATTAAAGAAAAAGTGACAAAATATTAAACGAAAGAAGAACTTCGAACGGCTGTAAATGAAATACTCAAGTCAATTATACCGGAAATAGGGCGGAGGTTGTGTCAATAATAAAAATAATAGATAAATGAATCGGTTCATTTATCTATTAAAGGCTGATTTTCCGCAATCAGTTTGGGTAAAAGCATATCCGAATTGTGAAACGGTGCAATGTACAAATAAAAACCCAAGAAACCGCAAGCGCCGTTATGTAAGATGAGTTATCGTCCGCACCAATTATTTGTTGCTTTCCTTTTCGATTGTCGTTAACTTACAAACAAACATAATTTTACAAACATTATTCGATCTCTGGTGTTAATTCCAATACGATTATTAATCACAGTATAACTGTGATTAATAATCATAGTGCTTAACACGTACTCGTACAGAAAACAGTTGATTTGCCTCGAAAAATATGTGTAACGTTAATATTTCGAAAACTTTCTTAAAAAGTCAGCGGCGGTTTATGCAATCATATACGGAACTAAGCCTATAATTATTCTGTATCTTTTTCGTTATCGTTAACACGGTGAATATTTTGTCTCTTTTTTTAGTGTATACATTTTAAGGTCCAGAACGTAACTAATAAACACGAATATATGCAGCCTGAGTATTATTAGTGATAATATCAACCCTCTCCATGATATTAAGCGGGGGTGATCACGAATAACAAAAAATGTAGTGATAATACCTGAATAAGTACTAAATATATTTGTCTCTGAATAAATATAAAATCAGATTCCGGCAATGGAAATAATTGTACCTTTGTTGTTTTTATAAATAATTACACTTATTTTAATACATTAAAATTCAAATTGAATCGAAATTAAATAAAGAAACAGTTTTTCAGTGGTAGAGCTACAGTGCAGTTTGTTTCTAGCTGGAGTATGAATGTGTCAGCTCGACCGGGGTAGGATCACGTCCTCACAGAATACCAGCGTAAAATAACAACATAACGCTGCTGTGTTTCGTCTGGTGAGTGGAGGGATCCGGAGACCTTTATGGTGACGAGGCATTACATCACATTCATCAAGTGTAACAAAGCATCTACATTATGTACATGATTGATTACACGTGACATAAATATGACAATTGCCAATATGGATAAATAATTTAAAGCTTACAGCTATTTCACCCTTAGCGTGATACGCCTCTATTCCTAAGCATCGTATTTCTTTTTAATTTAATTCTATTCGATATCAGATAATTGTTGCGTCAATCATGCGTTGAGCGATATTCGATCATATAAAAATTTCCTGGTTATTGCCGGAAGATGTTCCAGATATATTATAATGATGCAAGTTTTTTAATTTATACGTGGAGCATACTGAGTTTTTTTGGAACTGGCCACTTTCAACAAAAAAAAGAAAAAGCATTGACTAACTGACTTTCCTTAGAAAATTGTTATGAATCCTGTTGTGATTTTTTACTATTTTTGCTGTGGCTTAAGTCAATAATAGAGTTGCCAGAGACTCCATATCACAGCTCTGTATATTCACGGATCAGAGAATTTAGACATGGAAGTGATCATCATCATGACGGCGCACGTGAAGGTCGGCAGTCGATTGCGCTCAAGAACCAACATTGATCAATCAACAGAATAATACTGATACCGTCAACTGCTTAAAGCTGACAAAAAGAAACGACTTGTTAGCAAATTCGTACTGCATTAGGCATTGGAATGAACCAAGTGCAAAACATTTTGCACGTGCATCAAATAGTATCAATAACCCACTATTGAATATAGGATTCCCCCTTAAACTGTAATAAAGCATTATCTTGGGCCACCTGTATCCAACGTCTTCCCGCAAGCTCTCGTAGATCGTCCCTCCTTAGAAACATACCGAGTTGAAGGTTATTAAATTCATAAAACTGATGCTTGTACATGTTAATTGTGACAAAAATATTTTACTTTCCTTTGCCAAAGAAGGCCAATGTCGTCGACAGCTGACTACGCACATGTCCCACCAGTTCACCTACACCGCCTGCAGACATGTTGAGTATTAAAAAACTAGGCCAGCCGCACCCGAAAACAAAATGTATTTAGACCTTTAACCAGTGATTAATTATTTTGTGGTGATTAGATCTTATTAATGATTTTTGTGAGTATATTATGAATCTTATTTTGTAAACGATTTTAATGAATGTGAATGATTTTTTTTTCTCGAATCCGATACCAAATATTTCTACCATAACTTTTAAAAAATTTATAAGTTGATCTTTTGGCAGTCGGATGTTTTAAGCATGAATGTTATTGTAGTTTTTTTTAAACAATGTTCATTTCAATCAAATCAGTTCAAAACTTCAATCAAATGAACGTTTCTCATTCCAGCCCTCTCTAGTAACTTATTTTGATTCATCAAGGTGATCATTTCAGCCCCCTGCTACACATAGGCCTCCCCAACACACTGCCATAGAATACAATCCTGACCCACCAGCATACATCGTTTTCCCACAGACTTGCAAAGTGGATTACTACATATAATGGGTTGTCGTCCTACGATGCAATGTCTAATACGAGGTTGCCACTCGAGAACCTTTCTTCCCCATCGGTTATCGTTTCTGGGAGGTTTTTTGCGACATTGCCACTTCAGCTTACTGATACCTGGTATTTACCGTAGTTCTGTTAGATATCCACGTTTTGTGTTCAATCACGCAGAGAAACACCGAGTATAGCCCTCGCCATAGCTCGCTGAGTGACGTCGTGCTTCTCCACACGACCAGCTGTGATGCGGTCCCCATCATAAATCTGTAGTTCATCACTGGTAACACGCACCGATTGAGGTATATACGACGAGAAGATTGTTATCTTTATCATTAAGATTCTACTTTTTAAGTACTTGGATAATTGATTTAAACCGTTTTCAGTTCTGTACGACAAATACTTTTATACTTGAGACTAGAGAACCATCGGAGATAAGTTTCTGTACAGGAATGGAGGTGGATCTACAATGCGTAAATTCAGAAAGCGACACAAAATTTATTATACTTTCAGGGACATTTTTTTTTAAAATAAGGAAGACAAGCGAGCAAAGTTAACCTGTCACAGGCCTCCCTTTCCCATTCAGTTCGATCCTGTGCTGCCCTAAACTATTGCTGCCCCGCTGGCCTGACGATGTCGTCCGACCAGTGGGCCGATGGTCTGCCCACTGATCGGCGCTCTTGCCTTGGCCACCATTTGGTTACTGCCCTGGTCCACCTACCGTCTTCTCTCCTAGCCAGGCGTCCCTTCTGAAGGTATGCACATGCGTCGTCATCCCTGAGGACTGAGATGGAATGTCTCGCCACGATTCGATTCTAAATATTGCTGTAAGTATGTTAACAAATAATCTCTCGTGTCGTTTCTACAGCTTATCTGTGGGAAAATTTGAAGTGTTTCTTTTAGTAAGTAAGACTCCGAAATAGAAAATCTTATTTCAGTCTATAGATAGGTTTGCCAGAATGGACATATTCAGTAATTTTATTTATTTCTCAGATATTTATTTTACTTTACCTCCAAATGGTTTCAGTACTTAAAATTGCAATTAACAATTTTATTTACACCGTCATCACGGATCGATCTTAAATTACTCGTTTACCCGCGAAATTAAAAGCGAGAATTAAAAATATCTCATACGATTGGATTGATCCTATTAATTAGGTTATTCAGACGCGTTTATAACTTTATAGTTTAGCATAGCTGTATCATAAATTCGTCGGTATCATTGAAGTGTTGATTGCTGAAGGTGTACACAGTTAAATGTCCAGTGAGCCAGGACTGATTGCGACACAGATAATACAAATCGAAGTTTTACAGCCTAATAAGAGCCGACCTCGAACTACATTGGCGGCATGTTCGTGTACGAGCTATTTGAATTAAGATTGCGCACACGGGCTCTCATTGAAGGCTACTCAGATGATCGGTGAACAATAATTCACATCACGCTTTCATAAATTCATTCGCGAATCGTGATACTACGCGTGCTTAATTTGTCTCTGTGAATTATTACTTGACGTACGCAAAGTTTTAAGGGATAAACCGCAATAATACGTAAATTTATACATTTAACATTTATATTGATTTTAATAATATGATAATCAACTAAAAAACCTAAATCTTATATTATTATAATAAGAGAATCTATAACACGTATTCATTTTCAATATATTTTTTTAAATATTTCTAAAATTTTATAAAAGAAAAACTTATGTAGAGAGTTATTTTCCATTTCCCTGTCCATTTTTAGCATTGATCCGTCTATTTAGTATTTTAAGTTAATATATACGTTTGTTTATTTAAAAAAAATAATTTCTTAAAAAAAAATTATAATATATCATTATCATTGCACCCATCTACCAACATTCATTTCATGCAAATCTTTTGATTCAATCGTTCTACTTTGACGTAAACTAAAGCTTTGTTATTTCAAAATTATAGTTTAGGCACGTGCGAAGCTCTGAACACGTAATATTGCAAAGATAAAAAAAATTGGATTAAATTTTGTTGATACATTCTCATTTTTACCAGTTAATATTTCTTCTAAACCTTAGTCATTCTTTTTTAAAAACGGATCGGAGTGATCAAATAAAATGTAATTGATAGATTTTCAATTTGCCTTCGCTTGACAGTAATATAATAACAAAACAATCACGAATATTAATTATCTGTGTATATTTAAGCGTGTGATAAGTATTGGAAAAAAATGCTAATACAGAATTGTAAGAAACAAAAAAATATTTGTAAAATGATTAATACATAAGGATCATGCATTTTGTCGCCGAGAATCTGGCGGCAATTTGTTGATATGATGTTCACATTCATTTTTAAAGAAGTTTTATATATGATGTAAAGACAGATGCCCAACACCGTTACTCAAGAAAATGTGCAAGGTGCCAAAAGAATTTTTCCTAAAATTCGACGCATTAGTTATGTAGAGCTTGTACGAGAATTGACGATCAGAAGCATTGTAAAATACTATTCATGAACAAGTGTCCCTCCGTAACCATCGTTCGAGATGGTTGCCCACAAACTTACAAAGAGTACTAACAAAGTCGCATAGTTTGGTGGAAATTTATCCTATTATATATTATATATCCCGGCCGAACTGACCCATACATTATTCAGTTAGAATCCAACTGTGTAGCTCTACCACTGTGAAACATGATGTACTGACTGAAAAATTAAAGGGTTTGAAAGCGAAGAAGACGCCCAGGCTTGTTATATATTAAAGATTTCTGAGGTGCCCAAAAAAGAGTGGTACTATCCAAGTAATTCATACCAAGGGAAAAGTGTAAACATGTCTAAATTGAACACATTGAAAATATTGATATATGTAATATAATTATATTGAATATATTGATTTTGTTTTTGTTTGTTTATTTTAATGTTGAAAATCTTTTCATAATCCTCATATGTTAAAGTTTCATAAAAATAATAGGGTTTTTTATCATTATTTACGTATGCATTTTTTGTCTAATACATTGTTTGATTATATTTAGTTGAGTCTTATTATGGTCTCTTATATCTTTTAATCTCATGGACGCATGGACGTGAAAGATGGATTTTTCTACCTAGTTCACAAAGATTAATATCTTCCATCTATAGCAATTGAAGGTGATTGTAAAAAGTAATACATCGTTTCACACGAATTGGTGGAAAAGTTTCTACTCCATTTAACTTAATTATTTAATTATTAATATAAATTATAGACTCTTATTTAGTTTTTTTTATCTAAAATATCTACATATATTAAATATCTGTTAAACTGGCTAATTCACATATTAGCTCCATTTTCATCATTACATTCAAACAGACCAGACCTGTTTTGAGGATTGAGAAACTCCTATTTCATTATTTTACTGATGTACAAACCATTAATATCATCTAAATATCTTGGACTATTACTAATAAAACGAACGGACAAACGTGGCGCACAGCTAACATAGTAAATATAGAAGCTGTACACTGCGGCAATACCGGTAGAACAACTTTATATATATATATATATATATATATATATAGTATATACAATGATGAAATGCTTCAAATGATTTAGTAATTCAAAAACTTTCTGATCTTGAAACACATTTGTTAGGACGAAGGTTATTTAATTTAAAAGGAAGCAACTTATTAAAATAAAATGAATTGAGGAAAAGGAGAAACTTCCTTACATTTACCTGTTGCATTATAACTAAATGAGACGTGTAGCCTGATAGTCAAAGTATCTGGCTGCTAAGTCACTAGTCATAGATAGTAGTAGATTTGGCTAACAGCCGCTGACACTATCTTTACATAGAAATTACAACATTGTGGGCTCACGGCACTAGTTGTTTTATTAATGTCTCGTCTCACTGACATTGCACTTGATTGATTGACTATATTCCGTGCGATTGTTATGTCCCAGAAGATGGTGGAGATATAAGAAGTTGGAAGACAAAAAAATAATTGTATTTAACAGTCTATCCAAAACGAATTTTCTGCAACAGAATCAAATCACTCAATCAGCACAATCTACGAAACATATCCATACTAATAACAAAATAATTGAACGCAATTTTACCATTTGTATAAAATTAATGAAATCTGGGCAGAACGAACAAAGTAACAATAATAAATATTAAACAATGACTTCCCTTTATCTATTTATCTATTCTTCAACTTTTTCCGACATTGTTCGACATATGTCCGGATGCAGTATGACACTTTTATTTCGAGTTGACAATGATCGGCGATTCCCACGCACCATTTCGCAATATCTTATATGGCTCGGACAAGAATGTGAGAAATTCATTTAAGTGCTGGGGACGAGATGCGTTACATTTTTGTTACTGTTTAAGATACGTCGAACGATGTTAATTAAAGTTTGGGAACATAACAATTTTAAATGAAAAGTAAAATAACAGTATTAACATTCGTAACCCTGCTGAGTTTCGAATATGTAGATCATTGACGACCGCGAATATTTTTGTATAACAAACTGATTGGTTTTTTTTAGATCTGGGTGTTACGTATTTATGTCCAGTATCTCTGAAATTGCAACTGTACTTTTATCCAGTCTTATTCACAACATACAATACATTTAATAGGGCCGAGAACAACGAATGAGTACCCTTGTGTTGTGCTTACTTCTCTTAAATATATCCTGGGCCTAAGATGTCATCAAGTAATAACCAGAAAAAAGAGCGTGATCATCAATCATCAGGAAGACGTCAATCACTGGGACATAATAATACGATTTGGTACTATCGGATCATTACAATGAATGAAAAGGAGTCATATGCCTTTCACGTGGTATGCGTCTTAGTACGAACTTTAAACACCCAGCCTTTCTTTACATATATCAACGCACCCTCTTCATATATTTTTTATCTTTATATTATTGCTTCATATACATAATAAATTAGTAAAATAACAATTGAAAAATAAAATGTAAACCCAAAGGTACAACGTTACTTTTATCAATTATACTGTTATATAACGAGCGACATATTAATTGAATTTTGTATGTTCTAATACATACAATCATTGTATTTTTGTATTAAAGGTGATAAACGAGGACACAGCTTATCTGATAGTCAGTGATTCCTGCGGCCCATGATACCTACATATAACCGCGATAAGGTATTATAATGCACTTTTGTCACCTCTGAGGTCTAACATTGAATGTCTCATCTTTTTTTTTATAGTATTAAGAGTAACAAACGAGCACCCAGTTCATCTAATGGTAAGTGATTTCTGCGGCCCATGACATCTACATTCATCTTTGTCAAGAAATCATACCGCAGATGCGTTGTCACTCTTGAGGACTGAGATGGAATGCCTCGTCTCCAGTAATAAAGGTCTGCGGATCCCTACACTCACCAGACGAAACACAGCAGCATTAGGCTGCTATTTTACGCTGGTATTCTGTGAGGCCTCGGTCCTACCGCGGTCGGGCTGACCCATTCATTCTGCAGCAAAAAACAAACTGCAGTGCAGCTCTACCACTGATAAACTCACTAGTTATCTGGATCCCTATACTCACCAGACTGAACACAGTAGCATCATGCCGCTATTTTAAACTGGAATTCTGTGGCGTGATCCTTCCTCGGTAGAGTCTACTCGATAAGGGTAAGTGATCATTGCGGCTTTGTTGCCAAAACTTAACAGTTAATGAGCCAATTTTTAGAATATTTTATTATATTTTATAGAACAGTTATTGTGACTAGTGAAGCGAATAAGCCACATTTATCACAAATGTGTAAATAATTGTATATTGTGAAGTCGCAAAATACCAAATGATAGTCAATAGATTTGTCTGACACTAAAATTCTACTTCAAGATTATGTACAATAACAATCACTGTTTATATGTACTCGTATTTATTCCTCGCATCTCCAAATCCACGAGTTAAATGACAATGGAGAGGGAAAGTGGATGAAATGCAAGGACATAAAAATATATTTATTAAATTAATCCTAACAATGCCTAGTAATTATATAGTAGTAATATAAAAATAAGTTCCGGTAATATATTCAATACCGCGTAATATTTGTAAGATTAACAGCCGCAATCACCATCATTCACGCTCCAATAAATACAATGGTAAGTAAAATAGTCAAATCTCTTTATTTCTAAGATGTCTAAACATAATTTGTGAAGTAATTTTTGTTGTTTCAACATCGTTGCTGCAAATGCTTACCGCTTAGATACTCATTATATTTTATGCTTGATATATTTTACCTAATATCGGCACATTTTTAACCAATGACTACTCTACATTAACATTTTTTTGTAATTTTAGTCAGAACAACGATTGTAAGAACGCAGCATTCATGCTCCAATAATTTTAACAATATGGCAATTAGCCATATAATGATACACATTTAAGTATATAATCATTATACTCTTCCAACAAAATTTTAGCTCGTCTTTAATGCGAAGTATACGTCACTAAGGATTATATAAACGTTTTAAATTAAAAGTAAAATATTTTAATTTTACTGACAAGCTTTATTTATCAAAAAATAATTTATAATGCTAGTGAACCGTTCATATCAAACTGATAATCTGTTGTATGCTTCATAGTGTAACACAGGCTCGCTATACGGACTGACCCCACCGATGGAGTGGATTAGAGAGGGCAAAGCACGTGATGAGCTTGTGAAACGCATATTTCGCATACATAACAGAGAAATCTTTGATACAGACCATTTAGTAGCTTATGGACACAATAAAAAAAAGTTTTTGATTACTAAATCATTATTTATTACCTTTCACATATTGGTTACAGTAATTAGGTCCATAAGTTCGAAGCTATAAAAGACTATGTTTGTAAAACTATTACAAGGAAATGAGGTATTTTAATGACTTATATACTGTGTTATTGTGTGATTTATGTTATGATAAAATAGAATAAGAAAAAGTTACCGAATTAACAGTGAAACAAGTTGATTCTTTCTCTACATTAATACTAGTTTTAAATCCTATAAAAACAATGATAAGCTATACCTATATATATTTACGAACAATGTAAAAGTTATAAATATTATTAACATTAGTTCATATATTAACATTTTTTGGCGTCGACATGAAGTAGACTATGTCGTGAACTGTGAGGTTTAGCGGTGCTAAGTGTGATATTTGTTTCCTCCATTTACCTGCTAGGCATGGCGAATACGACGAATTGACTTAATTTAGGAAAGGTGTATTGGAGTTAACTGATTCTTGTAATAATAATTTTAATCTATTTATCATTGCTGTATAAAAAAGAAAACACAAAAAAAAGTAATTGCTTTAAATTATTTATTTATTAACCTATAATTTATATAAAGTAATCCATTACTGACACCTTTGTATTTTGCTGTATACGAAACTAAAGCTAATAAACGAGCACACATATAACTTGATGGTAACTGATCACTATTGCCCATCAAACACACAGCCGTCTAACTATATCCATGTAAATGCACACACTTTAGGATTGTAATGAAATACCTTAATACCAGTAATTGGAATCAGTAATGGAAACCTTACATTAACCATATGAAAATCAGCAGTATTACGCTGCTTTATTGATTTGGTATTCTGTAGTTAAATAGTCAATGTAATAATTAACATCATGTAAAATATTTATAGTAGTGGCATTAATAGTCCGTTTTGACTTGCATAACGTCTTAAATAAAGCTTATGAATATACATTCTAGATTAAAATTTTGATAAAATATTACACCGACACATCGATGTTGCATCATAGAATAATATGTTAAAACTTAAGTATTAGAGAAAGATCTGTCTTAATTTGGTACTGTATCTGTGTATTTTGTTTGGTTTCACTATGTTTATCTTCATCGCCGAGCACGTGGTAAATAAATTTCATTGGTACTGGCACTGGATATTGAACTCGGTCAGTTCGCATAAAGTAAACTAAAAGCGAACGTTACAACACCAAAATACTACGGCTTTATAATATTTATAAGAGTTAATATTACGTATGACTTAACAATTTTTGTTAAGATTTTCACACATATGCTTGATTCTCGGTCGTTAGAATATAATTTGATATAAAATGGAAACTAAAAATAAAAAAAACACATGGTTCAATATTACATAATTCCAATGAAATATATGTTCGATGATCAATTTCAAACTCCCGCTTCAAATTTGGCAACCGGTCCAAAAATGGTTTTACCTTTTTATTTAGAACGGCAGACAGTTGCTTGGAATGTAACGTGCATAAAAAAACCTTCAGAGTTGCATCTGCAGTTGCGCAAAAGACGAGCATTGCATGTTGTATTTTTTATGTGAATAAAATAAATTGGCGTTTTGGCGTGCGCCGAGGATTGCATAACGTCAGTCTTAAAGGAGTGACCGATTTACTTGATCAATTGTAATATCATTTTTTAACAGTGATTGTTCTGTTTTTTGGTTCCAAATTTAGAAGTTTAAAAAATTATGATTAATGTGTGTAAATACAAACCTTTCTTCGATATTATTAAATTAGCACAATTTAAATGGCTTTGATAATTTAAATTTATATCCTGCTTTTATGCATTAAAGCCTTAATAATAAATAATATTAACGCACATACGTATATATCTTATATATCTTTGTTTACCTTCCATATACTATATAAATTTTGATATGAAATTGAATTGAATCGTTTTTCGGCGATTTATATATAAACGCGATTGGCTTAACGGCGGTTGCATAAAACAAAATTTTACTTGATTAAAGCAACATATTGTTTCTCTTAACGCTGTCTTCGTAATTTAAAAGGTTTGTTAGCGAAAGTAAAAAAATTACAAAATTGTAGAAAGTAAATATTATTCACTGTCTTTAAAATTTAATGTAAACAGCAGCCAAACTTAACTTAACTCGACGCCATTGAATAGCAATATCATACATATGATTTGCCAAATGTTTAAATGGAAATAGAAACAAATGATTATATAAGTTGACGATATTTTTAATGTGCATCACCAATTTTATATGTTACACACTTCACTATTTCAGGAAATTTTCTATTGTCATCTTTATCAGCCCGTATCCCACTGTTGGATGTAGGCCTCACTAATTGAATGCCACTGAGCGGAGACTACTCTCTCTTCGATCTACTAGTTTTACTATACTTAAATCCAAAAGGATTTTTTTCACTAAAGTAGAGGAAGAGAGATTAGTCTCGCCATGGTACGCTTTCCGTAAACCTCGTTTTTTATAAAATCCCGACCTAGAAGCTCTTTATGAACTATGAAAGCTAAGTAGAGTGAAAATGAAATACAAAACAGAAAGGATTTTTTTATAATATTAGGGTAGACAAACGACCACACAGTTCATTTGATGGTAAGTAATGACATCTACTTCTATCCTACACCTAGTTTTAGAAGGCACGTGCGGTGTCTCTCCTGAGGATTTAGATGGCATATTGATCGATTTTAATAACATTCCATTCCACCTCAAATTCTCATCAAAATTCGTTATCTCGTTATCATATTATCGTATGTCAGATACATAAAAAATTTATGAAATTAAGTGAGGTTTCCTTGATTTCCTGAAAAGGTCCAACAATGTGAGAAAACGCTTAACAGTGGTCCAACCCACAGAACCTTGCCCTCACAGAAACCAGAGTGAGTAGCATAGCGCTGTTGTGTTTCGTATGATAAGAAATAATCCGGTAACCCAATCACTGTAAAGAGGCAGTTTATCTCAGTGAAATAGCATCATAACACTACCGTATTTTGTATAATGAGAAATAGCTCGTAAATCTAATGACAGATAACTCACCTTCATTCCTTATCTAATATATATATTTTTTTTAAAACCTTTGAATTTGTAATTTTCACTTTTTCATCTTCCCTATTTTATTAATGATTTAAGAATGTGGTCGAATAGCAACTAAGTCAAAAGAATTATGAAACAAATTCTTACTTAGGAAATTTAATGATATACGCAATAATAGTCTTAATGCACGGTGGTTGGGGCGCGTCACGTGGTTAAACTTTCATGGCACAGGCTTCGACGAGATATCCGACGCAGTCCGTCGCAGTACAGGCGCCGGCGCACCATCGTCAGCACGCGTACACAGTAACAATATTTCTGGAACAAATTATGAAATTTTTATATATTTTAACGAACTGAAATTTTGTGCATAGTGTTCTTTGCATTAAGTGATTAAGTGGCCAGCAAGTGTACTGTGAGCCGATTCCAGTTAATGATGATCACAAGGTATTTAATGTTTATTTTATATTTTTTGAGCTTCAAGTTATTTTAACTTAAACTTGATAAATTGTATAATCCTATTTGATGAAGTAATGTTAATAAATTAAAAAAGAACTAATACATAACAAAAGCTTAAATTTTCACCCCGTTGATGTCTTTTATATCGACACTGAAATCTAAAGCGCTACGAATGTCTACAGCCAATTACGTAGCGATGATATTAATATAAGCTTAAGTTATAGTTAGATAAAGTTTTTATAATAAATTTATATCAAAAATTTAATAAACTTGTCTAAGTTTATTAATTTTTTTTTAATGAAATGAACTGAGTGACTTGTATTATTCGATGTAATTTAAAATGTCGGAGTTTTAAACAGAAATAAATTGAATGTTAACTGTAATACACAAATGAAGAACCCGCTATTATTCCACCATCAAAATTAAATAGGATGAGTATAATACAACTTTAACATTGGAATGTTTGTTTTCCAAAAATGTTTTCTTAATACGCTCTAATTCAGGTTTATATTATGACCAATTACTTCTTTATAATACAATTAAAAGCCTTTTTTTTCTTACTACAAAATACATTATTTTAAATAAATTTATTTTGCTTACTATTTTCTTTAAAAAAAAAAGATTTAGTTTTATTTGCTTAAAATACTGATTAATATTTTATTGTAATAATTTTAAATATAATTAATTCGTAACCCTCTAATATTGAACCCTCTCTCAGGTAAGGCCTTCTCCAAAGATTGACAGTTGTTTCTATTTTTATTTCATTTTGGATGAGCTATTTTCTTTATATCGTCTTCCCATCACGTGCAAGGTCTCCCTAAGCGACGTTGGGTGGACCTTTCTATTTGGTTACTCTTGAAGTCTGCCTGTCATCCTCAAGTCGTTCTATATGTCTGGCCCATCTCAATTTTAATTTCCGGGCCTTGTTATTATCTATGCACTTTCACCATTTTGTGGGCAGTTCATTGATTGCATTGCTGAAAAACTTTTGGGAGCGTTTCCGATTGTCGTACAGTATTCATTTTTCACCACAAGTACACGATACGATTCAAAATTCTCTCGTAATTATGACGGTAATGTAAACCAGCACTCAATGTGTGTTTGTTGGTGTGCTTCTTTCAATTCACGCGGTACCCATTTCCTGAGCTTTTTAGATTTTTAATTTGTTTCAAGTGAATTAAAATTATTTTGTCACTCACACTGAAGACTGGTGCTCTGATAGTGTTTGCGACAGATCCGCTTCCGCAATCACCTTTAATTCTTCATTATCAATTGTTCATTGTCCACAGGGTTTGTTTTGGAGGTCAAAATCTTCAGAACAAAAACGTTAGAACCAAAAACTGTGCTCTATTTTACAATAGTCTCCCCATACACATAAATTAACCCTTCGAGCTGGTCCTGCAGCGCTAGTGCGATAGTGGAACTCATATTCGTAAATAGCACGATATTTCAAGTTTCCATTTTGTTAACAAAAGGATGTCAATGAAAAAGAAATACCGCGTTAGCAAATGTGATTCATTCATTAAATTAGAAACATAAATACCCAAGCCTAAAATTGAAATACATTTGAATTTGTTATCCCTAACCACACGCCAATTTCATATGTAAGTTATATGCTTAGATAATATTATCCATAGATAAATTTTAGAAAACTTTAACAAAAATTCCAGGTATCTTCATTAAGCTTTCAGTCAAGGATGTACTTAAACATAATCAAATATTAAGTTTATATTGTATTCATGCACACTAATAATAATCTTATTCCTACAGCTGCAATACCGTAAGAATACTTCTAGTGGTCCTGATAATCAGCTAGCCCTTGGCCATTTCGACAAAACGCCAATTTCATATGTAAGGACCTAATATTTCCTTGAAGCTCCAATATTTATTCGAAGTATTTTTGATCTTCTTTTCAATTCCAACTCCATGCATTTCAGTGGTTTGTTTCTCTAACGTGGTTTTATTGATGCTATTTGTCATGATTTTTGTTTTCTTAAGATATATGTATATATAGATTTTATCATGCCCTGCATCTTGTACTTTACACTTACTTACGTACTTTTTTTTTCTTTTACACTTGTTTAATTTTTTTTATATGTTTTGCTATATATTATTTATACATCGTATAATGAGTGTAAGGATCCGAAGGCCTAGTAACTGATAGTAAGACATCGATTTCAGCCCGCAGGGATACTATAAAGTTCATATTGAATCTTTGTTATGGATGGATGTAGGTGTCTGTAGACTGTAGAATAACTTACCACCAGTTGAACTATTACAGAGCTCTATCAAACTGAGAAATAAAAAAAATGAGATTTATCAAACATAAACTTAAAAAATATATATAATTAATATTGACTAACCTTACAACAAATCTTTCAAAAATACGAATTATAAAATATATAATAAAGTTTATGTCACGAACAAAGTTATTTGAAAGTGTAGGTGAAATTGAGTCATCTTGCATAATCAGACACATGACAACTTAATAAAACAGCCATGTTTATATGCAGAATCGTACATATAATATGGCGGCCAACCACAACACCGTAGATTTAGCTATAATATAAAATGATAATAATATCACACTAAAACTTCATTGGTTTTACGATAGTAATTTTTAGAAAATAAAATAAATTATAAAATATATAAAATATAAACACAATATTTTTTAGAGCCGATAAGTGCAGTGGTAGTACGTGCCGTACTGTCTAAGCACTCGCTTTTGATTCGGGGAATGCGAGCAAGCCGAGTTTAATTGCAATTTTAGTGCTGATTTACCACGTGCTTGGCGGTGAAAGAAAATATCGTATAGAAACCTGCATGTTTCAGAAATAAATAATATTATGAAGAATTGTGAAGTCCTGCCGCAGTGGAGCCGCGGTTTTACTTAGGGTTACTTGAGTGTCTACATATACAATTATCCATTAAGCATTATACAATATTTTTAATTATAATAATTAATATAAAGTAATTATATAAGATATAAATATGTTAGTATAAAATAAATAGTATATATTATATATATATATATATATATATATATAAACATATAAATAAATGTTATAAAATACGTGGAAATTACGCATCAGATAACTTAAACAATTATTGTTGCAAGTTGATTGGGAAACTTTTAACTTCAATACTTCTACCTAATCTCGACATTTTCTCAACACTATACTTAGTGATCGATGTATTTCGCAGTTTTATAGAAAAAGTTGAACGGTCTCCTTTGAGATACGCATTATGCGAATATGTGCACGGAGTAAACTCAATCGTACCCATACATTACATGCTCTTAAATAAAGGAAGGTACATTTTAATTACTGGATCGAAATGAACTTTTGTAATGTGAAATTGATAATGTTGTACGATTTAACGACCCTGATTTTATTGTCTATTTAGACAAGAACTTACTTAACACATTTTGCGATGTGGAAAATTTTAAATTTTAATATAGATATTGAAGGTACGGTCAGAAAAAGTGTTTAGGATTTTGGTTAATGTTGTCTGTTATTTTAGTATTATTAAATACTTATCAGCTTTATTATCCCTGGACTTTTTATTGAATATTCTTTAATTATTTTTTTAATAGAGTGCAGTGCAAGATAGTATATTTCCTGATTTTTCATTAAAGGTAACCTTCAAAATAACAATAGTATTCCAACAGTAGGCAATACCACCATATAAGTTACCACACGATAAGCATCATAAAAACCGCGAAGCATCTGATATACAGATTTCCTCCATACACTGAGCACACTGAGATACACTCAGCAACTCCAGCAGCAAGAAAAGTAATATTTGTTTCAGTATTTTGTCTAGCGGCTGATGCCGATGAACTTTATTAACAAACATTCAAAGCCGATTACTGACACTAAAATTATGTTACGGACCTATAACTTAATAAAAAAGACCTATATACTGCAGTGGTCTTAAAAATATGGTTTACATACACAATTTTATAGAAACGATTAAAATAGAAAAAGATACCATCTAAAAACATGTAATGATATTTTTAAATATACGGAATTGGTATTTTCGTAAGCCGGCCCACCGCCCAATTTACCCGCTTGCATAAGAAGAGAACGATCAACAAATTTGTTTTCTTTACTTCTAAATTACTCTATACTATTTGGGTTTTTTAAAATACTGTTGGGAAAAAAATAAGTCAATGATAAATAATGATAAAATACATAAATAATGGTTTATATTTATATAACACAATGTAATAATTGTTTATAACATTTAATTACATATTTTATTAAATTTTGCTTACAACTACAGATTATATATTTGGTTAAACTTAAAGCTTAGAAGAGTTCCCATTACTACATATAACAATAATAAAAGAAAGTATGAATTTAAATGAAACAATTTCTTATAAGATACTTAGGTATAATCTTAACAATTTATTTGAATGAATTGATTATTCTGAAATGATAATAATAGTTAAAAATACAAAATTCAAATCTAACATGTAACAAGCATTCAAAATAACATTAATTGCGTCATTATTTATTGCGATTTTACGCGGAATAAGCGTGAACGGTTTTAAATTGAAATTGAAACCGCCTCTCGGGTTGTTTGAGTTGCATTAGCCACGCCGTCGTTCCGTAACGCAATAGTTGAGATGCACCGGTAACAATATCTGGTTACTGGGCCAATGGACACAGTTATTATTATATGCACAATTACCATTAGATAAACAACATTTATGTTTTGTTATTGCCCAACGACGTCTAAAGTGAATATCTTATGATGTAATGTTAATTTTTACTTTTTATATAACATTTATGACTTTAAACTGATAGAGAATATCTTAAGTCATTAAGCCCGCCCTTTTTTTCATTTTTTGTAAGGTGTGACCAATCATGTATAAATAAATAAAAAAAAATATAGAGTATATGTTTTTACTGTACGCCAATACGTGAATAAAATAAAAAAGTTTGCCATTGTAACTTCAACTATCACCATCTTTTTTTTTCCCCTCAACTACTTGAGTATACAAGGTACAGAGAAAAAGTTTTTAATCATGATATTCCAAATTGTTTTTAAACTATTCGTGTCACTTATGCGACATGAGATCCATTTACAAAGTTTAACTGTTTAAATAAAAACTAGTCTGCCAGAACCCAGGTTATCTACGGTAAAAAGCCTTAAGTACTTAAAAGCACTTTAATGACATGAGCCGGCAATACTAAACACTGTACGTTAGATTGAAAAACACTATATTTGGTGTGATCGACATCTAGTTTAGCTACGCCACGCTAAATTTGATGATTATGCAACGCATGTGATTTCTTGTATTAAACATAAATTTATAAGATTACTACGTAGTTATGCTAAACTAAAGCCAGATCATGTATGTAAAGATTTCATAGGGCAGAAGCACGCTTTCATAGAATATAAAATTTCACAGAATATAAGCTTAACGTTGCTTCGTAATGTGAGTAAATGAAAGCAGTGAACCAATTAAATGGAAAGGTAGGTAACGACTACCACCTTAGTCCTCAAAGATGACAAGGCAATTACATTTTGATAATTATCGTGGATGTATATGGTTATCCATAGAATGCAGCACAACATGGACATGCACGTTTACTCTCAAGTGAATTGTATGCTCGTACATGTACATAACGTGGGTGTTCTAATCATGACGATAATTGTACGTACAGCGGCTACATTAAATTTGAGCAAAGCAATATTAAGAGTGAAAGGACAAAAAATATTAAACGATGGCATTTATTGAAGCGAGGTCACCGAGTACTCAATAGCCCCTCAGCTAACGGAAATCGATATATTAAATGAAGGTACTTACAGTATTTATTACGTACATCCTGTTACATGTACTGTGTAATTCATTTATGAGTTTACGAAATATTCTCAGCATAAATTATTTTTATGGTAGGCGTATACTGTACTGGCTTGCCTTTATCTCGTTATGTATATAAATAATGTATATATTAATTGAGTTCTCAAGGAAATGTATTAAATCGCTTATTATTTGTCAGACTAATATTGATATTAATTGTCAACTTAATGAGTTTATTGTATGGCAGTGATCACTGAACAACAGATGACTATCACCGTAATAAAGAATATTTAAAGATTAAATTACGGTCCTATTTAAATTCTTTTTTATTAAATTTTATTATAACTAGTCTTTCTGACAGATCTCGTTTATGATGACAAAGCTTCTATTGATGATTTTGGTACAAACAGTATGCAGTACACAGTATCATGTTGTAAATAATAAAATGGAAGGAAGGTAAGAAAAAGATCACACCTTGACGGAACACCAACGCAAAATAGAGGCATAACGCTGCTGCTTTTCGTTTAATAAGTATAAGATGAGCATTCCATATCAGCATTATGGGGAGATAATGCGTCTGTCTTGAATCTTTGTTGAAGGTGGATCTAGGTATTTTTGGGTTTCAAAACTCTTATACATCATATGTATGCTCGTTATTGTCACCATATATAGATGTCTCGACCGAGTGCCATAAGCGCTCGGTCACTTTTCAACCCGGTGAAACTATAAAAGCCTTCGGGCTAACATTTTTTTTCGGTGTGTATATAACTTAACATTTAATATCAGTTAACAGGTAAGGCTGTACATTCAAAACGTACCCAATCTTAAAAGCCGAATTGTGTAAAGCCCATTAGTCAGCTATACAATACTCGAGTCGAAGAATCGAGTAACTCAGGATCACTAATTTGCTAGCCTGCTAGTATTTCATTAGGGTAATAGATAGATAAGATAACTTGTCATTGTACCATCTTTTTCTAAAGGCAAATACATGTTCAGAAGATGGTAATTTTGTATTTAACAATGAAAGAAAGGTCGAAAGAGTTAATCATATATAATTTAATTAACAGTTTAATGTATATTAAAGATACTCCTTATAACTTTGATCTTATGAGACTGAAATAAACTTTGGAATAATTCTCCACTTGTGTGGGCTTAGAATAGTACAGTGGAATGATACGATATTTTCGTCATCTTCATCAGGACCGCTTCGCAACATTAGTCCGTTGGCTACCCTCACAAATTACACGCACTATCCTGAACCACCTCTCGCCTCGACTTCCTGTAGATTTGTATATTTTTTATTTTAACGCTTATAAAATTTTTACTATATTGTTTACTATATAGTTGTAACATATTTCTTGTTAAATTACATATTAACTTTTTAATGATACCACAATATATTACTAGGATGTTAAAGAATTATTTGCAACTATATAAGCAATTCGCAGGTTTCGCAACTTGCTAACCAATCCAACCGTGTTAACCAAAGCACAATTTAGAAGGTACACATTAAGACGATGACAGCTTGAGTGATGGTGCGCGTTAGTTGTCGTACAGGAACTAGGGAACCTTTCACTGACGATTCTAAAGCGACTTTTAAGTTGATATAACTTGTCTGAATACAGTATTTTCAATTGGTATACTACGATTTCTTTCACTTTCACATAACACCTTCGTAAAATAGTGGTAATATCACATGGTAGGTGAAAGAATCCAAAGAACCTATCAAGTAGGAAATAGGTTCATAAAGATACGCCGTCGAAGATTTCAAAAGCCTTTAATGGTTTAATTTCTTTAAAACACGTGTTACCTTAGCTAAGATTTTTCTGGAAAGTTTAATTTAAAAGAAATCGATAACACTTTCTATTCTAAACTTTAATTTATGTTCACGCTTACGATTCAGTTTAAATAACGTCATATGCGTTCGGACACAGATTACGAAATAGGCAATAAAATATCACTAGAGGGCTGTAAAAAATGTAAACGGATCGAACAGTAAATGTTGATTCAATCTAATGACTAAGAAGAAATCTCAAAATACTTGAGTTACATCCTATTATTCAATCATCAAAATACTTGTATCTTACACATATATATACTCGTATTATTTAAATGTATTTTTTCATTAGTTAATTGTTCATCATGTACTCATCATTTATTCTCTTAACAGTCAACAAAATACTTATCAGTACTCAGAATTCATATAATTTATTTATACACAAAAAGTAAACCATCATTTGTTATAATCGTATTTCTTAAAATACGCCCTGTACAAGTAATTAATACGTAAGTTTACTTCTCAAGTTGCAAGTATACTACGTACGTACATACGCCATAAATAGCTTACTAATACCCGATACCGTCTTATTCTGATATATAGTATTTTTTTACAGGATTTTTTTTTTTCCAATAATACATTGCAAAGTGTAATTATCTTGATGTTTGTTATTTAAACAAACTGCCCTGAAATTTGATATATGGTTAAGTTATAAGATTCTGAACAGGTTTATTGAAACGTATTTTTTTTTATTATAAAATTTTTTAAAAAGCTTTATTCCCTCTGACAAATTTTCTCACAGTTATTTTTTTGCTAGTTTCAATATTGCAATTACAATTGCTGTAGTTTAGTTATTACATTATTATTTTATATTTATAATATTACTTTTATTTTAATTCTATTCTTAAGTTAATATAAATCAACAAAATTTAAATATATATATATATATATATATATATATATATATATATATATATATATATATATATACACACCTCATTATAATTTTCTCATTTGCTACTTATTTATTTGTATTTCCTTAGTTGCTATATTAGTTGCTTAGTTCAATAAAAATATCTCTTTTATTTTTATTTTCTATTAATTCTCGTGCGTTCTCTACACAAAGTGTAACGTACAGTCTTTGTTCGACTTCACATCTAAGAGCGGATATTGAGAGGTATTACATAGTATTTTTTAACAACAAATCATGAATAAAAGTGGTTAACCTACACTGCAGTTTGTTTCTAGCTGCAGAAGGAATAACTCAGCTTGACCGGGGTAGGACCACGCCCTCACAGAATACCAGCGTAAAATAGCAGCATTTTTTTATTGTAGGGATACGGAGACCTTTATTATTGGTGACGAGGCATTTCATCTTAGTACTCAACGCATTATGATGATAGATATCATAGGAATTACTTACCATCACGTGAACTGTGTGCTCATTTGTTGGTCTTAACGTAATTTAAAAAGTACTAATATAATAGTTATCGTGTACTTTTAGTATAGAGACAGGCTCTTGAGACCCTCAGTGTATTGATATTAAGAACTAGCTTCAGAGACTGAAATGGCTAACATATAATGCCGCAGTAACTTTAGTGATCAATGTAGCACTGAGCCAGTGTAGCACGCATTAGCATCCTCGCTGTTCCACAGCATGTGACCATACCGTATTGCTGTGCGATCACTTCTATGAACGATGAATACCCCCATCTTGAACGCCTACGCACCCGAAATCCTCTTTTAGCCGCTTTATTCAACAATACGATAGATATATAGATATAGTAGACATCAAGACAGAATTCAAAATTACATCCTCATCATCACGATGGTTGGCAATCCACCACTGTGCGATTTACGCAAAATTTTTACTTTTACTTAAGAACTTTCAAGAGCCAACACCGTACTTAAAGGCCGGCAGCGCATCTTCGACTCTTCTGGTGTTACGAATGTTCACGGGGAGCGGTGATCGCTTACCATCAGTACCGTTTACCACCTATTCTATATAAATAAAAAGGCTGACCTTGATAAGTACCATATAACCGATGATAATATATATGGACCTACATTTTTATTGCTGCTATTTGTCATATACAAATTGAGTCCGTGACAAAGCTATTATTTCAAACTAACAATTATTCACAGTCTTTTGACATTTTAAAGTAAGTAAAACATTCTTTATTCTCCGTATAAACACAAAATACATTTTGGATTAAAAGCGATAAAATAATCAAGTAATAAATCAATCATATCTCAAACGTGATCTTAATGTTCTTACAATAAAATTAATAAAGTTATATTAAATTAGGAAGCAATAATCGAGCACGAAGTTCACGAATGGACAGTGAGTTATTCCTGTTGCCCATGACATCCCCAATAAGGAATCATCTCTAAGAATCAAGATGAAAAACCTCACCACAGTCGTAAGAATTACGGATTTATCACACTCACTTAGATGAACTACATAACGAATCAATGGACCGTAACTTATAAAATTTCATCCAAATCTTATACTTTTGTCAAATATAATATCCAAGTATACTGTACATTATTAAAACTAACATTATGAAGATTTTCGTTTCTATTGGCCTACATTTGGTGACTGCATAGCATGCTGTATCTAATTACGTGGTTTCATACTATTAATATTTATTCGTGACAATATTCTTCGTAAGTTATCGAGCCAGTATACGACTTAATATGTACTATACTTGGTCTGGTCACTCATTGAATAATTGAATATTTATCTATAACCTCTTTACAAGCTAATGCATTGAAAGCTTTTTTATGCTTGATGATCAAATCCTAGATTGTATTTACCGTTATATATTAGTATTTGTCAATAAAATGATACGAAATATTTTTAATGTACATATGCATATATTTAAATACGTACTCCATACTATAAATCTTAGGCCCAACAGTGGAACTAAGGTGAGGCCGAACAAAATAAGCCCACGTCATTTTTATGGTGCAAGAGCGTTCTGAGTGGTCTATGTTTTAAATACTCGTAAGACTGTTTTCTAACAATATTATCATGGAATAATACTGAATTTATTTTTAGGTTACGTTATTCAGTGTCAATAATTTTTTATCGATATTTTAAAATAGATGTTTTAAATATGATTAAGATCTACCAATTTAATTGTTGCATTTTGATAGTGGATTTTCGCTAAGTAAAGGCTGATTTTATCAATGTTATGTAATATTTATGAATCAATCATTAACCAATTTGAATAAATTTTGACAGGGCGCTAATAATAGCGCTGTGGGCAGCGTATGCCACCGCGCTAGCTCCGATCACAATTCCCGCTGATGACGATTGCGCCCTGTACCTCACTGGGCCGGGACGCTCATCAGCATACGACTACAGCCTCAATTTGCTCAAAGGAAACTTGTAAGTATTAAACACAAATATTAATAATTTACTTACATAATTTAATTACATCCTGAATATCATAAAGTTCTTGTTTATGATATTCAGGCTGACAAACGTACACACAATTGACCTGATGATAAGTGATGGTTGTGAGTCATGACGTCTCAACAACGTTACAGGACCCACATGGGTTTCACCCCCTGGGGATTGAGATTGTATGTCACATTGACTGTAATATGCTATCCGGTTTCCTACACTCATCATACGAAACACAACAGTATACTCAGAGAAAATTAGCATGAAAAGTATGTCCCAGTCGAATCAACTTAATGACGCTGCAGCTAGAGAGTAACTGCAGTGTTACCACTTATAAAATTTTATAATATAATATATATAACGATGATACGTGTCAGTCTATTATAAGAGTAGTACCGATATATAATGTCGAGCAAGATATATCTATGAAGCATTTGCCTGCCTTTTTTTACTGCAGATGTTCATAATTCAGCTTAAACTAATAGGTAAAAAAGAATTCCCTGTGGAAGTCTTGTTTACATACCTATGTATAAAAGTATGAATACTAAACATTTCTTATTCCATTTCTTAAACATTATTTTAAGAAATGGAATTAGAAATGTTTAGTATTTTTTTTTGGAGTTTTCTTGACATTACTAAGATATATTATTTATATATATAAATATATATATAAATAATATATATATATATATATATATATATGTATATATATATATATATATATATATATATTTATATAAAAAACAATTTGTGTTGCGACGAGACTCAGCGATATGAAATAATTGTAATAGGTCCAGGCTCCATAGTCAATAATTTGGAAGTTTCACTAGGATGGTCTCGTATAGAACAAAGGACGTATATGTCATAGCAATGAACCACGAGGGCTATGTATGTATCCAATAGTCCAACGTAACTAAAAAGTAAGCACTATTTAGTAACATTAATGTCATCCACAACTATTGACACTCTTACTTAACGCACTCACTTGACACACTTCTCTCCCTCTCCACTCTTTACTAAACGACGGTATTTAGTTTTAATGAGTCGTTTGTTCATGTCTACACACATTCGTTTCTGTAAACGGTTCCAATTAGCGTAACCGCCATCAATACTGTTACAAAATTCCCATCACTGTTCGTGAATACATTTTTTCTTAAGACTTAATTTTCTGCTTCATGAAAATAAATGTAAACAACGTTAGATTTTATTCTAGCATTAGTGTCTTCTTCTTTAAAAATGTAAAACCCTTCAATTATTTACGATATATTATCCATATTAGATATTTTATTCACCACTAGCGAATCATCGTTGACTTGTCGTGTTACTCTTCATGTTACGTGTACGTAGATCGTCTTAATTTTTCAAACTTTTAATGTTAAAATGATGATACTTCTTATTTGCAGCATTTTAGATCAGGCTAAAAAAATATATTTTTAATATTTCGTAGTATTAAATAATATAAAGACGATTTTTATTTATTCCTTGCTTCTTTAATTTGATAATATGCATAACCTATGCACCAGACGCTAATTAATAATTATCTGCACTATAATATCTAAAAGTGAGTAAAAACTACGACGGAAATAACACTCAAAAGTGATTGTAAAAGTATTAATGACTAAATATTTTTTTTAAATACCGGTCTGTTGAGTAAATGATAATGTAAAAACCAAAAATTAAAGTTTTTCGTCACTATTTCGCTACGGTATTAGACTAGACGGATTGTAATTGTAAAAATTGTATGTTATTACGTTTTTATATATATGTAATTTCACCATCACTGCGATGTATTTGATACACGATGATACACATCTTTCCGTAGTTCGTTTAATATTTCCGCTCCTGCCGGCTGATTGGTCAAAATTTGTGAATCAGATTGTCAAATCCTTTCACCGGAATGTTAACTTAAACTGGTTTAATTCAAAAAGAGAAGCGGAAACGTTACCGTGTATCTAAACGTTTAACAACCGTTAACTACTACATCGTGTAGCACATCTCGCCGGTCACGAACTGACCCCGGATGACGTAAGTTTAGTAACATCCAGCTATCAACAATGCTGCCATCTCGCACGCATTATATTAGGCAACGTTTCGTTTCGAACGGGTCCACCACGTTCACTTTCAAATCCTTTCGCTATATCGTACTAAAGTTGATGACTATGATCTTTGTAGTGTACAAAGATCACCATCAATAGTTATATTTACGTTGATGTGATTGATGGATGCGTATGATATTTTTTAGTTTAGATGAGAATACGTTGGTTATAATTCTGTTAAAATCTTTCAACAATATTTTATATTTATTAATTTATGATCGGCAATTCATGAATGAATTCTGAAGATATTATTGTTCTAACAGTAATTTTATTTATTAATGTGCTTCTATTTTTTTCATTATTATATATTGTAATAGTTAAGTATTATATATATATATATATATATATATATGAACACTTGGTTTAAATAAACAAGGCAGATACATTTCTTCTTTAAAAATACGTCAATTAAAAGTATTTCAATCATCATAATATTTTAAATCAAAAATAAATGGACAAATATTTAATGAAGTTTATTTATTTTTGTTTATTACTATTTTAATTAATACTGTAAGCCCTTTAACTTTATGAAGAGAATAGTTCAAATAAGTTATCATAAATGTCTACAACTCGTAGATGCCACATATGATAGATATTCAGCACAAGCAGGTGCTTAGCTAACGGCCTGACCCTCTCAGATATCGTTTGTCCACTGCACACATCCACTATTAGACCCAGTACAGTTGTAGTCTGAGGTAGTGTACCTACTACAACATAATCTGAAATACCGTTATCGGTTCTCGTTAACGGGGACGTCCACTTTTGTTGACATATTGTAGAAATTCACACAACAAATCGAGTTGAGATACGAGATTCATCCACTTTCTACCGTATTGGTCACGCCCTATTCGTATACTCGTATTATACTCACAAGACGAATTCCGGTTTGGATTTCTTCTTCCTGATCATATTTAATATAAGCAGTCATGCATAAATTATCTCGTGGAATTCTATTGTATATCAAATTGTATAAACAAGTAATTGTACACTTATATTAATGGTTTTTACAGCTGACGAATTTTATCTTTTTAAGACAATAAAGAAAAGTATACACAATAAATTCAAATGAAATTTATTTTATTTATTTATTTTATTACATGGTACCCCATCAGCATACATATTAGGGCATAAACTCATACAATGTAAATTCTTTAAGCAAAAATTGCTCTGACCAAGGTGATTACAGGTTTGAAATGGACATATGGAAAATTATATTTCCCCTCATATCACAAGAAGAGTACATTTTCTGGGCACTTAAAACCCATAAATATATTATTGTGAACAGTAGATTTAGACATTAAAACTTTTATAGGAGAAACATAAAATATTAAGTAGTATCAATTATTTAAACTTTTTCCGTAACAATAATAAGAGACCATTACATTCGGGTATAAGAAACAATAAATTTACGTATCATGTGTAGACATATCTAAGATGGAAAAAATTTCCACGCTCAAACTAAATATAGCTTCGAAATGCAGGAACACGCAGACGCTCCTTAAAGAGTAAAAATGTTAAAGGTATGTTGTAAAGGATGTATTAAAATTGATCTTAAATATTTTTCTGACTAATTCCTTATATACTCACATTTTTAGGGGCACTCTCTTTTCGTAACATGTCAAAACCACCAGCATTTTAAGAAACTATAGGTAGTATTCTGGGGGTCCGCTTTTAATTGCACAATACGCAAGCAAACCTAGTTCGATCTCCGGTGCAGGGACCGTTGCAATTGTTACTTGCAATGTTGTGTGCTGATTAATGCTGATGACCACGTGCTCGCGGTATGTACAGGAAAACGTTGTGAGAATACCTGCATATTTGAGAAACAATTTTATAAAAATCACTCCCGTCAAACCACAATGGGCCCGCTTGGATCATGCTGCAATATCCTCTCTAGGAGAACTGTGCCCAACACTGGGATCAGTATTATATAGGCCTTTTATTACTTTACTTTTACTTTCTTACCGGTAGTGGTACGCATCACGCATTTAAACATGATATAAATAAGGAAGGAATGTGAACCTACCGCGTATTTTCTTCGATAACTTTCGCTTATTCTCTTTGCATTCATTACTTTGGGGGAAGGAGTATATCTATTTGCCGGATATGTAACGGATCTGGATAACAATTACGATCAGTAAAATCAATCAAATTATTTTAATAACTTCAACATATATTTAATTAAATATAATTTTTTCCAATACACATTCCAGTCACCAAGCACATAGAGCCTAAAAGTTTAGGATGTGCAAAACTTAACGTAGTAATTTTGAATACGTTAATTGAATAGACAAAGCCGCTCATGTTCGTGAAAATTGTGTCATAGATCATCTCCTAGCGCATGCATTGAATTGGATTGGTTAACTAAAACTATATGCTATACTATATAACTATATATAATATAGTAGTTAATTGCAGTACTAAAAATCATTAAAAATGCTATGTAAAGATAAAAGCGAAACCCAAACTTTTATGTTTTTATACCACGTAATTTAAACGTTTAATGAACGTAAACATATTTACTCTTTCATTCTTCACCTCATTATGCCTATCATTATGAATTATATTATGTCTATAATATTTCTAATGCGGGAATGCTATAAACAGAAGTAGACAAGGTTCTTCAAGGCTTATTAATTTTAATTATACTTTGTATATATTTTGCTTATTTTAGTAATTAGCTACAAGCTAACCAACGAAAATATCATAACAAAATCTTCTGATGTCTTCTAATTATAATTCTATGTAAAAATATTCAAGTCATGTGATTCCACTACCGGAACAACAGTTTGCGTAAAATTTAAATGCATTTGTTTAATATTCGACGCTTTTGAAAAGTAAACAGCTTTGATTCCAAAGTTCATTGACATTTATTGACCGAGATTCCGTTTTTTCAATAAATATTTTATATAAATTAAAAATTTTCACTGTTACCAATATTTCAAACTTCATAATTTGTGTTGAATTGAAATCCATACTGTAGAAATTTTGCTATATTTACATTATTTAAGTAAGTACAGTAAGTACAGACGTAAGATGTTTTTTCGTTGACTTCAGGTTCTATGATATATGATATGATTATGTTATACTAGTATATACAAAAATCCTTTAACTTTTAATTACCTCAACTTTGAACGTGTTTTTCTTATAATATTTCATCATCTATCGTTAAAAAATCGGTAAAATCGTTATCAGCCTGTAATTAACTGTTTAGGTTTCCAAATTGGAATATGTTAATTAATCATCGGCGTATCAAACGTGGTTAAATAGTTCATATGGTTGTGACTTTTCCGTGTCAAAAATAGATATTATATATCTTAATTAATACTCATCATAATTAACAGAAGAGATAAACTGCTTTTGCAGAACAGCCAACAAATTCATTCTACAACTAGTTTACAGCGGTAGCATAGCTCTACAAAATAATTTCCTATAGTGATATATAAGCTTACTTATAACGTACATATCTATGTATATTATTATTGTTATATATTTTATTATTTTTGAAAGACATGTATTGTTTACAGATATTGGAATGTCTTCTTACGTTAGCTAATTTACTCCGTTTTGTTTCAGCGGTTACGAAGGTCAACATACCTGCATTACTTACGATGCTATCAACCAGGCGTACCTTGATGCGAGGAACAGAATCCGTAAGTTAACACTAAAATTAAGTTTCTTATTAACACACCGGTTTTCTTATTCATAATTTTAAGATAAACGATATAAGGTTTGTTATTTGTATGTACAATATTTTTATCGTACAGTAAAAACTAAAGTGGTTATCTGTTACCTTCAACATCAGAGAGCTTTAAGTGGACAATATTAGACGCGATACGCCATTTTTTATTTTTCTTATCTTTTACTAAACTTCCTTTATTTATCTTTTTTTTTAAACTGGTAGTTAGCGTATTGGCTTTACCACTATAAACTGTATGCCTGATTTACAACTTGAAGTAACCAATGCTGATGGTACCTATAAAATATTATGAACAGTTGATGTGGCAATAACCAGAAGACATCGCCGTTTCTTTTAATGGTTGATGGCCATTGTTAGCCCGATAGCTTTTACAGCTTCAAGCTTCACTTGAAAGGTGGCCGAGCACTTAGGGCAATCAGTCGAGACCTTTATTAATGGATAACCAGCACAAGGGATCCCGATACTTAGGCTTGGACGGTTAACCTGGGCGCGAAAACAACTGACCCGAGTGTGGCCGAGAGGGTCGAACCTCGGCACGGTCAGTTACTTCTGACTGATTAAAGACATCGTCAAATTTATCCAGGAGGGCATGATCATATTAACTTAACTTTTATTCTGTCTTATAACAAAGTTGTAATATTATAATGATTATCTTTAAACAATTAATGTTAGTTTTCATTCGAAATATTTGCACTAACGTGAGAAATATAGTTGTAGCGTGTATATTGTAAAGAGAAACTTGGTCGAAATAACGCGTATGTGCTAAAATGTTGATGCTTAAAATGAAGTGTTTGCACAGAGAAATAGGTTACAGGTAAGTGAACCGACTTCTCGATCCATTCTGAAATTAAATGTTGACTTATTTTACTTTATAGACAACTGGTAGGTTGTCCGTGGTGGTCTTGCCTGAATTTTCACTTTGCTTAAGTTGTAGAACAAGGATGATTAAATTTACTTCCTTTAGGATATATTATTATAGCAAATGTCGCAATATTTTTGATACAACGAGCACACAACAAACTGATAAATTATACAAACTTTCCTAATAACTCATAAGTCTTACTGTATACATAAATCCAAAAGAAATTCATCTTATTTCATACTATGTAGTGACATAACCCGCAAGATACAGGACGTGACGATAAATAAAAGGATAAACTGAAATTTGAGTGGCTAAGATAGGGAATTAAATAAGTGATATAAGTTCGATAGCTGAAGCCAAAATTCACTGATAAGTATTATAATATTTGTTTATAGTTTATATAATTCGTTTGATTTACCTGTCTTGCGGACAATGCATTTGAAATTTGAACCTTCCCCCCACCATATTTATCGGAATATTGGTAGGAAATAAAAGACAGTGTATTCGCATATATTCTTTTCATATTATAATATACATATCAAACAGAATAAGTATAAAATACCATAGGAAATTTGTAACCTAAACATCAAAACTTGAAACTCTTAAAAGTAAATATTTCACTTTTTCCCTAAATAGTTTCGGAGTCTGAGACTGTGTTGTAATATTTTCTAACAAGCTGCGATTATGTGACAGTGCACGTAGAACTTTATTGGAGAACATATAATGCCGGTAGTAATTAATACAGATTTGGTGAAATTTCCAGTTAGTTACAAGAGTTACAAATCTTCCATTCGACTTTTGTCGTGAATGATCTAAAACAAATACTTAAGGGTTAAAAGTACAGTAATATAAAATAATAGTATTTTAATAATTTGTTATTCTCACACAGTCGTGGCCCAACCTAAGGGCGATTGGAAACCGGAGGACTTCGCAAGCGTCGGCGAACTAGTTCTCGATATCTCAATCCAACTGGCCAGAACGTAAGTATATTTGAAATTACACCTTCGGTACATTTTTAGTAACAATTTTATTACTGTAATTGAAAAGTCATATTTTGTAAATTCCGTACAAGAAACCTGTTGTAAATTAAATCACGATAACAACAACGCAAAAATGGAAAATATATTTAGATGTCAATTTCTCATTGATAAATGTCAATTCCTCCACATAGTGCATAAATCAAAGATCATCAATCGTGGTCACGGATTCGAACCCAGAACCCACAAATTAAGACGTTAATAGATAAATTGCGTGCAATCTGTTCCAATTAAAACTAGAATTACACAAAGAATACCCTGAATTCTTTATACGTGATGCACTTGAAAAATCGTAATAGGCTGTTGAAATTTTGACTAATCATTACTTAACCGACCTTCACTGCATGCTCTCTTTATCCTGGTTTAGATTAATGACATACACTTTATAGCTACACAACAAGGTCACGACATCTATTATGACCACAGCAAGTTCGTAACGAATCCATTCTTTTGTCTTCTTTGACTCTTAAATAATTGATCACAGCGAGGTCAAATGTACTCATGATGCGGAAAGAAATCCATACGATGCTTTTGAAGACTTGGAACATAAGACACATACCTAAAAAGTGAAGGCGCGTGGAATTTGTCCATGCGTTACTTTTGCCTTGTACATTGAATTGCGTTATCTGCTATAATGCCTTGTATAAACCCTCGGATTGATAGACTGGTGTAATACGTAAAGAGAAAATAAACTATGGTAAAAATTGATTAATAATTCTAGGAATATTATAACCGTTCATATATGATATAAGTTTTCAACGGTGGTAAGGCCATGTTACAGATAATTTCTTGTTTCTTGATGAAGCACAAATTGGTTGGCTAGACCAGGGAAGAATCGAGTCTGTGCAGAAAACCGACGTAAAATATCATAATGCTGCCGTTTCGACTGTTCAACTTAGCTTTTTCATTTTATTTCTTTACATTATTTAAGTGCGTTTACACAATAATCTTTAAAATTTCGGTCGTAACAAGTCGTCGGAGGAGCTGTAAAGTGACCTTTAGAGAGTGAGAGGCATGAATTTTAAATGTCGTCCCATTGAACTCATTAGTTAAACGAGAATTTCAGTTGGTGTATACATTGGTGCCGGATTGACTAATATCCTTACCCTAGACATTTTAAGCTTTTTTTTGTTACCGCTTATCTGTTAACAATGTGACTGCGTTTTAATTTCTGCAACTATACATGTCGAATAATGCATATCATATTTTATAATGATAAATAGTACCGCTAGTAAGTAGTTTAAGCTTAAATATAAACATAAAAAGCTATCAGTAATATTTTTTATCATAAGCTCAAATTTATTTTATTTTATACTTATTAATCTATCTCTTCTCTTTATTCTGTGCAATATTTGTAATTAAAAATGTCTAGCTGCTGAAATGAGATTACTTGTTAAGTTCTTTCAACACATGTCGCAAATTCTTGAGCGTTGATTTAAGGCAAGATAATTTTTTACTAAACACAAGAGAAACTAATTACGTTAACTAATGCATTTAAACTAACAATCTTATCGTTGCGTATCATCTTGAAGGTCAACGAGTGTACTAAATATCACGTGATAGACGTATCTAGGCCTCCATACATTTGTTACAGAAACTTTATTGCGGAGCATTTCTCAGATCGGCTACTGAACTGAATTTTGATTGATTTGTTCAATGGAACAATGTTTCTTAAATAACGCTTGAAGGTTGAAACCTTTAAAACGTTGAACGTGATCTAAAATTTGATTTTGTTTTAATTTTTAGATCGTTTAAATTTTTATTTGAACCACAACTTAAGTAGCTGTGGTTCAAATAAAAATTGGTGTTGAGTGTACACTGAATGTAAAGGTTAAAATTATAAAAACAAATGACACTGTACAGAATGTATGACACCATTAGGATGACCATTATTTATAATTTATTGATAATGATAACACTCATAATAATTTTTTAGCTTTCGAAGAAAATTATTTTCACAAAAGCTCTCAGACTAACATATAGTTTCAGATCTACTATATAAATTATATTGTGTCTTATATATGTAATACTTTATTTTGCACATATTTAAAATGTTTGGCTTATTCAATAAAACAAACACTGTCATAACCATTGTAAAACAAAATGTATTGCAAAAACATAGTAAAATTAACCGAAAACATTAAGTTCAACCAGTATTTAATATTTAAGGTCACCAGCAGCTTTCTTGTTTTAATTTTCTTTTCCCGGAACGTAAAACATGACCAAATTGTTTTATTCGGTCAATGTTACAAGACGCAACGTAATTATTTTAATGACAACACATTTGCTCTTATTTGCGACCGAATTGCATATACCTATATGGCAAAAAATAAATATGTATAAGATAAAATTGTATTAATATATTATAACAAAATATATGGACCGCCTTACAAAATTGTTGCATCTACTTATGCAAATAATCAGGCAAAATTCTGACAACATAATCTTATAGAATGAAATAATAATTACCAAGGAATTTATTGTATACTTCAAAGAAAGAAAAACATAGAACGTGACTTCCTTTTTTATGAGTCTAACGGTGACAAATGAATACATAGTTCATCTGATGGTAAGTGATTCTGATACTCATACTTCCATAGTCATATTCGATAAGGAATCGTAATGCAGATATGTTATCACCCCTAAGGACTAAGGTCTAATGCCTCGTCACTAGTACGAAGAGTTTATGAACTAAAAAAAGTTAAACAAAAGCAACAGTGTAACTGCAACTTTTGTTTAACTTTTTAGCAACTAACCAAGGTGAAATATCATCATAAAGTTGCTAACAATTATAGCACCTTTATGATGATATTTCACCTTTCTTCAACACTTATCGGTTATCGGATCTACGATGTACATATGTATGATATATATATATATATAGATATATAATGATGACATTAAAACAACAATATTTTTTATTACATCAAAAGTTTTATATTAACATATAAAGTGGACCACATCCACATATTAAATTATATGTTATAGAAACCTTGAACTGCATTCCATATTTGTCATTGACCTCGATCACAAACATAAATCAACAAAAATACTACCATGTTAAAGATAAATGTACCGCAACGAATTGCATAATTAAATGAAACGTCAAATAGGTATCTATTTTGTTAACCAGATACATATCTTATGTTTTGGTCGAATTCAGGTTAGTAATACACTTACATAGACAGTAAAACAGTAACAATTGGGATCTTTTCAAAGAATCACTAAATAAGAAAGATTCTTCTTCCACACTTACCCCTTGATTTAATTTTCGTTACATCAGAGGGAAATGTGGCCAAACAGTAGATAATTTTTTTCAATTCATAGTTCAATCATTTTAAATATATCGTTAAGGCAACTCTTTATTTATGTGCAATCCCTTATACCTAATAATCATAACGACCCTCTTACTCTTACACGCTATGAGATATAGTTGACAGAACTTATAGGTATGCCAGATTAGTAATTTCATAAACATTTCATGTATGCACGGCAATTTCTTGTGTACATTTGTGTTTACACACACTACACTACTCGTTTCATAAAGATTTCTGAAGATAAAGGTTTAACTTGCTAATTTACAATATATATAAAAACATTTTTATATTAAAAAAAGAGTAACGAGTTGAACAAACTTGTTACACTTTTTTTAAAACCATTACTTGTGTAGTTAAATAACCTAGCTGACAAATACTGCTGCCATAAACTACACTTAAAACCTTCAAATAGTTATCAGTAAAAACGATCAGTTTTATATTAATTACAGGAATCAATTATTGTCTATAGTTTGTATAACATATCTTAACATTATTATCATTTTAACAACAAGTTTCGACTCTCCTTGCTTTTGATTTGTTACAATTCTACTTCTATTAAATTATATCTTAAAATTCATTCGACCTTTGAGTTCTTACTTCATGTTAGTAACAGGTTGTAAGGTGAGCGTTTAGTTCCTCTAATGGTTAGTCACTCCTGTCCATAGACATCTACATCCATTCTTCAAAAAGAATCCAGAAGCAGATGTAACTGTAAGACAATTCCAGCAGTTTTGCTTTTTACATTCAAAGTGGTTACCACAAAGTTTAATTTCTTAGTTAAGGTAATAATATTTTATTTTATGTGTAGCTCGTGTTAATACAACAAATAATTATATTTTTTATGTTCTGAATGCGCCTTGATTTAACAAGAACATCATAGCGGGAATAATCTAAAACTTAATAATATTTTAACTTATATTTAAAGTAAATAAACTGTAAAATAATTGGACTGTGAGTTAATGTTCACTAATACATCAACAAAATGGACGGTTTTTAAACTAAATTGACGTCCACATACACTATATAAACATCATCATGGTATACTATGTACTGCAACGCGTTTTTTTGTGGTATTGAAGATGACAAACGAGCACACAGATCGCCTAATGATGAGGAATCCCTACGACCCATGACAGCCACATCCGTTCTCGATAAGGAATCGTAATGCAGATGCTATGTCACCCTGAGTACTAAGATGGAATTCCTCAAGAGCTGTAATAAAAGTCTTCAGATTCCTACTCTGTAAAGGTAATTCTTTCCTCACTGAAAACAACCCATTCATGCTGCAGCAGGAAGAAAACTGCTGCGCGGCGATGCCACTATTGAAATTAATTTATTCTAGGTTTCGTTATGGCTTCCATGCTTGTACAATTTACTGAAAAATACAACTTTTTATAACATCCATATATTTCATAAGGCATGCATTTTTATAGATAAATTTTAAATTAACATTCCCTACCAGACCTCTGGTTTGATCCTTTGCCGATTGATGTAACTTGGGGAATGACTGTGATGCAAGGAAATATCAGTTCATTCTGAAATAATTTGTGCCAAATAAATCTAGATTTAAATATTAAGGTAGCATTTCTATCTCCAAATTTTAAAAAGGGCATTGATGTAAACAGAGAGCTTTAAAGCTCTATTAGTGTACATAAAGAAAGAAATGACTGATGGTTGGTTTCCTATTTCTAGTTATGGCTTGACATACGAAGAAATAGAGAAGGGACTACCTCTAATCGATACATCACGCACGCTCATTCGTGAGGTGTGTCCACCAGTGTTCTCCCACGTAGAGTGCCGCGCTGGCAAATACCGACGATTTGACGGTCTCTGCAACAACCTCCAGCATCCTACTTGGGGTGCTACTATGGCGCCATTCCAAAGGTATTGTTATATTTTTTAAGTAAAATATCCATCAAACACCGTTTGTCGAATGAGGGGAAAATAAAGTAGTCAACGGAGAGAAGGCAGCATCTTTTTATGACAGTTGATATGTACCTAATATTACTAATCTCGTGCTCATATTGCACTTACCCTTGTCATAGTGTTTAGATAGTATGGCTGCTACGTCACGGGTACCGGGTTCGGCTCCCAACCGAAGAACAATATTTGTATATCACAAATTGTTGGTTTACCGATCTGGGCTTATTACTACAAATTAGTATTTTTCTGATCGTACTAAGAAAGTGAAGACGACGAGTTATTCGCAAATGCTTACAGCAATATAAAATGCCCTAGCTGTAGTCGAGATTGGAGAACATCATCATCACGGAGGAATGAGCCAACAGTTGTTTAGAGGTCATCGCTATGGTCAATCTTAAGTTCAATTATGGATATAACAGTTGAATTTGATTATGATGTTTCTCTTGTTCAGAAAGAAATTGTGTAAATATAGTTTAGGTGCAGTTTATTCAGTCGCTTAATTCTATAGATGTTGTAATTAAGGAGTGTTATATAGGTTAATAGGTCCGTTATTCTCTGACGGCATCAACGCACCACGAATCTCTCATACCGGGCACGATCTTCCGCTGTCTCGGATTGTATCTCGTACTATGCACCCAGATGACGGTTTCCACGACCACGCCGGAACTGTCATGGTTATTGCTTGGGGACAATTTATGGACCACGATTACACTCTGACTGGGACGCCACTTGGTAAGTTGATAAAATATACTTATTATAACTTATTGTTTGATCTCACAACGGACTTTCGATCTAAAAACAAGACTATACTTTCTCTTATTTTAAGAAAGTCTAAGATCAGGTAGGTAGACAAAGTAATAGTAAAAGTATTAAGAGCTTCTTACTAATAATTACAAATACATTTATATTATTCTGTAAAAGCTATGAAAATAAATTACGCATTTTAAAGATTTTTTAGACGTAATTTTCTATAATTTAATTATGATCTAATTATTTAAATACAATTTTAAACATACTCCTTAGTATGCATATTGATATCGATTTTGACGCCGTATTTTAAGTTAAATAATATTTTCATGTTAAAAAATATAGTGATGGAGGTGTAGTTCAAAAAGCGACTATATTCTTAAGTGCTTAAGATACAAAATAATTCTTTGACAGTTGCGTGGCTTTAGGGTCCTCAATTAATAATTCAACAAAATAAAAAAAATGAGCAGTTTCTGAGTTTAACTATTGCCTCGTTTTATATAAATATTAAAAAAAAATGTCTCTCCTAGACCCTGTACACCGTAACGATCCTGAAGAATGCTGCAAACGCCCACAGCACCTAAAACATCCCTATTGTAACGAGATCAGAATACCTGAAGATGACTATTTCTATCGACTCTTCGGCGTCAAGTGCATGGACTTCGTACGAGGTTTCCCTTCACCAAGACCCGGCTGCCGTCTGGGTAAGTAGTTTTTAAACAGGTGAATCTAAGGCACACAAATTTAAATACTAACAAATATAACTCTAATAATTAAGGGGTGTGTTTTTACAGTGAGCTCTACCACACTGCAGTTTGTTTCTAGCTGCAGAATGAATGGGTCAGCTCGAGCGGGGTAGGACCACTCCTTCACAGGATACCAGCGTAAAATAGCAATATTATGCTGTTGTGTTTCGTCTGGTGAGTTTAGGGATCAAGAGACCTTTATTACTGGTGACGAGGCATCCCATCTCAGTTCCTCAAGGGTGACGAAACATCTGCATTATGATTCTTTGTCAAGCATGAACGTAGATGTTTTGAGCCGCAGGGATCAATTACCAGCAGATGAACTGTGTGCACGTTTGCTACTCTCAAAGTAATAAAAAAAAGCTTGCGAATATACTCAATATATTTCGATTCAAGGAAAATGGGTTCGAATCCGCCACTCGGCTGTTGTCGTGAACTAACATATGTTAAGAAATTATAAAATAAACATTGGGTGTGTTCACAAAAAGCAAATTATAAATAAAGTTACTAATAACTTTTTTTTATATTTAATTGAGCCTCTGGTCCTATCAAAGAGGAGTAAAATATTTTAATTAAATGTAAGTCAATTAAATGTATGTCTCAATTTTTTCCGGATAATGAGATATTATTTAAAAACATCGTCTTTCTGAAAGAAAATAGAACGCTGAAGTAAAAACAGTAACATACGATCAAAGATGGAGTTTAGTAAATATCTGTTATTACAACGATATTGGAAAAAAATGAAAATCGCTGTATTTGGGATAAGAAGTTAATGTTTTATTCACCAGTTTTAACTATGCCACGATATGCATTATATGTCAATTAACAATCAATTTAGTAATGTCAAAGTCTTTTAGTAATGTACGACGTAATAATAGTAATAAATAAACTTTATTGATTACATACACTTAGGCGCCGGTTTCTTTTTTTTAAGTTACTACAAATTCATGAATACTTTTTATAAAACAAAAACAATAGATGTAATTAGAAGTCTCCATTAAATTGTCAAATTAATCATCGGCCGATGACTTGCGTGGTGCAATTCTAATATGATACATTACAATATATCGTCCAAGGTCTTAGTAACAGTAACGTACCATTCAATTGTTGTATGTGCGTGGTTATCAGATCGTTCACACCATACTTTGACAGGCGCCTCGTCAAACTGGCTTAATATCCAGTTCGATGCCTTGACTCGACCACAATCAAGTCGCTTGCGGTCGATTTGCGAAATATAAGACATATTTGACACGTAGGTGCAAATATCGCTGTTTACCTCAATATTTATCTTGAGACTACCGTAATGATATTATGAGAGTCAACAGCAATCGGGATAAGAGATTCAGTTCCACTTGAATCAAATGTTTTTACAACATAGAATTTATTAGTATCAAGTATATTATACTCGTAATAGTAACGCATTATTTGCCTACTCTATGATTTTATAGCAAAGACGAAGAATAGATGATATTATTATAGAGGATATTAAAAATAATAACTTCAGATAGCAACCTTTTGATGTCGAATAGTTCAGAAAATCGTATATCATAATTTCTGATTACTAAATCATTTGATACACATATTAGCGCTTCGCATAACCCACTCGTACCACCAATGATTTAAGACGATGATGAGTGATTTCATGTTACATTATCCAATCAACCGTGGCGGGACATTACAGTGTGTGACCGGTCTCAGCATCGTCTGCCGCAGTGAGAGGCGAAAGTTAATCCGTTACGTGTAGCCGGTGCTCCCAGGTTGCGTAATGTAGTGCGGAATATTGTAGCTCGCGAGGGCACTAGAATCAGACACTCGTAAACAACTTGACTTTGCACCTCTCTCTTTATGATCTCCTGGTACGTCTCCGAATTGTTACCGAATCTTGAACGCTCAATTATTTTTGTGACTGTATTTTTATATAATAATAATCATTATCATTTAAACGCTTAAATATAGTCGATAGGAACTACAATATATATTCCAATAAAAATACTAATTTTAACCACTTACAAAATCTTCATAAAGATCATTGATATTCATAGATACATTAACTTTTCTATTAGGTTGGTCTTATTTTTATATTCCTTTAATTTCGTTGAATAAAAATAAAAAGATATATTAATATATAGATATATTAGTATCAGTGTAGAATAATTAAAATAATGTTAGAATTCTTTAGCTATCTGGTATCGAGTAATTTAAATTATTTGATTAGATTATAGTATTTAAATTAAAGTAAATTGTCAGTTTAGTGCGGCTGTGTTGTTGCTAGAAATGAAATCCCATTTTAGTTTTGATGGGTTACACCGCGTCTACATTATAATTCCTCATATGGTATGATTATGAGTATCATAGACCGCAGAAATCACTCGAAGAGACATAGAACTGTGTGTAAAATGTCACGCAAAACATAATATAAAAGCATTAAAAGCTCCGACTTAAATATAAAATTAGAAAAAAAAGAAAGAAAAGTTTCTAATCGTTTTTTATTACAAAATTACCAGCTTGAGTACAGATTATAAATATATAGATAGTTAATATATAGATATCAACAAATAGAAAAGCTTATAAAATGAAGAATAATAAATGTTTACAATTGTTGACGAAGTAGCCTTTATATTCTTATGTGTAATATTCGTAGAATAATATACGTAAACCATTTAATATTGTTTATTATTGTGTTTTATGGATATATTTGTGCCATGTATATTTCTCATTTGAGAGCCTCAAGCCTGTTTAGACTTCATAAAAAAGTTTATAGTTTATCAAGGTAATGAAATAATTTATTACGCTTGGCACTTGGGGTCTGCATATAGCATAACAGCTTTGCCCAAAAGCATACAGCTATATATCCCTGAAGTTTTCTGGCATCCTAATGACGAATTCACTCATTAGGTGGGTCACGATACAAATTCTTTTCGACATCCTAACGACATGGATTATTAATCGATCTTTGTAACGTTATAAGTAACCTATCATTAGAATGTTACATTAATTCTAATATATGTTACCCACTTGTGCAAATGGCAATAAATAACACTTGCGTAAAAAACATTAGGAAACCATCCGCTAAGATCATTTGCTTAACATTAACCGTTGCAAAACGTTTCATTATATTTTAACACCGCGTTCACTGATAATTAATTATATAAGTATACTTAATATGGTAAAGAGACCACAGAGTCCAGCTCTCGATCTAATTTCTTAGGATGCTTGTCACCTGAGACCTCGGTAGAAAACGAACTTGCAATCTTGTTCGTGCCGGTGGACGACGTAAGCATCGTGAAGAAATCTGGGTGGCTAAAAATAAATAAAAAGTACTTATAATTCAAAGACCTGTGAAGTTTACCAACAATGCCGAAAAACGCACTACTGTTACTTTATGTTTTGAGTGATATACACCAACGTAAGAAAAGAAAATTTAGTAAAGGATTATAATTTAGTTTTACTACTACATTAACATATTTTAATGTAGTGTCAGACACCCCTCGTCTAAATGGCACACCGATATACGTACTCGAGGTAGCAGCTGGATGCGTTTAGCCGATTGGTCTATGCAGCACTCAGTGGGAATAGCCTGTGTCCAGGAGTAGACTGGTATAGACTGTTGATGATGATTTTTTTTATTTATTTATTTAAACTTTATTGGTTACAACTTATAAAAAGAGATACAAAGGGCGGACTAAATGCCTTAAGGCATTCTTTACTAGTCAATCCGTGGCGTGGAAAGACATTGTGGTAGGTGTAGAGCATGAATTGTAAAAAAAAGAAAAAAAAATTTAAAAAAATATAAGCATATAACAAACAATAATTATGGTTTAAACAACGAAAGTAACGTTAAAGCTAAGAGTATCCTTTGAATGACATAATACACAAGCAACTTAAATTCAGGTGCCTACTTATTAAGAGTTCTGGTGCGAATAACCAAATAGCTTATGACGAGGAAGAAAGTTCTTGATCGAGTACGAAACAATAGTGCGTGTAACCGTTAATGATGATGACGCGTCACAGCCTATCCAAGGTCCACTGCTGAATATAGATTCACCTTGGCAGAATTTGGAGGCCTGTGCCTCCCCAATTGATTACGACTCAGCACCATCTTGAACCTCGCCCTTCGACTTCCCGCCAACTTGCATAGGTCGTTGTTCCATCTAAAAAATAATAGTTATTATAATTAATTATGATTTTAAACTTTTATGATTAAAAATTGTCATTAGTATTGAACTCTATATGAATGAAATTTAAAAATTTTAATCTAATGTCTGCAACTATGTTAATTAATTTACACGTATACTCACAAAATACTATTTCTTAAAAGATAATTAATTAACGTTAAGTCGTGTTATACAAAGTTTTTCTTTAAATATACTATATAGATACATGACTGAAAACTTTATGTACTTTATTTAAACATTAATATTGTATTGAACAAAGATTTTTTTGCATACTTTGTGATTTGTTATGAATTAGAAATATCACTAGAAAAAGACTATACTATTTTATTACACTGAGAGTAACAAACGATCCATGACATCTACATTCATCCTTAACAAGGAATCATTATGCAAATACCTTGTCATTGAGGACTGAGATGGAATGCCTCGACACGAGCAATAAAAGGGTCTCTCGATCCCTACCAGACCGGTATTCTGTGAGGTATAGATTTGTAGTTTTAATCTTTTAATTGTTCTAAATTCTAAGAGCTATCATCAAATACTTTTTGTTTCTTTTTTAGGTTCAAGAAATCCATTCAACACGTTGACTGGAGTTATCGACGGAAATACCGTATACGGCGTCACCGACAAGTTCTCCAGGTACCAACTAGATAACTGAATTTGGCCATATCCATATCCAGTTATTCGTAAATAAATTCTAAGTAGTTCATTTATTTGCAAATCTTTGTATAAACGAAAGCCGTGTGTAAGTTTAACTTTTGGTGTTAAACTTGCACACGCCATTACATTTAAAATAACTAGTACGGCCATAAGTTCTGTTACACATGTAAATGTAATTTAAAGAAACAGCTTAATTATAATAAAAGTTATATACAGCGATTAATAATGGGAATAATGAATTAAAAACAATTTTGTACAAAGTGTCCTTTGGATTTGATTCAAGCCTTTAATCTCGCCGATCAGGAATTTATTAATTTACGCACTGTGTCCATGAGGATAACCTCTGCTATCTCTAAAGATTTCTTGGAAGACTCAATGTCGGAATAATGGTTTTAGCAGTCCATGTCGTCTAGTAGTGACATGTAGAAGTTATAAAGACAAATCATTTTTTTTCCATAAAAAGTACTTTTTAATCTCTAAATGTTATTTTTAAATTTATGGCCACACTAGTTATAATTTATAAGCAAGTATACTGCTTTCTTATTTCGTGAATGTTGATCCACAAATCAAGTACAAAACATCCGGTAATCATCCAAAAAGTACTAATTGATTAAAAAATCAATTAATTTAATTAAATTGATATTATTAAAGTTACTTATTGATTCAATGGTAGAAACAATCAATGGCTTCTCATCTTATATATAGAAAAATCGTAAATACCTTATATATATATAAAAAAAAACGTTTTTATAGATAAAATCAAATTATATAATACACACATAATAGTATATGTATGTGTATTCATCTTTAAACTTTATTTCCATGGGTTTATACACCCTTAATATTTTACCAATGGAATAAAGCCTTACTTTGTCAGTTTCGCTCTTGTTTGTGTTTAAGTGGTTCCCAAGATAATAAAGGATGAGAGAGGAAGTCACGATGACACTACAAGTTTTATTTGTTTTACAGGAAGTTACGTACCGGGTATGGGGGATTGCTACGCATGAACCCTGTCTTTAAAGAGTACGGCCTCAAAGACCTGCTCCCCCTGAAGCTAGATATTCCAGATGAGGGTTGCACCCGACCAAACAAAAACATGTACTGCTTTGAAGCTGGTATGTTCTACTTAAAGTTAATTACGAACAAATGACAATGAGAAGCTTAACAAATTAAAGTTAAAAGACAGACATAAAGTAATATGGCGTTAGTGTTTATTACCATATATCCTTTTATATGCGGGATAATTTATAATATTATAACTATTCAATACTTCCGTAAGATGAATTTCATCTGATGATCTGACCTTAAAGTTTAAGAAAATACTTTAGATGAAGATTGGCATTTCTTCTAAAAGTAAATATTGTTCTAAAGTAGCTCAAGCATCTTTGACATATCTGCCTGTCTACCAGCCAGGGCCGCAGAAATCACTTGCCATCAGGTGAACTGTGTGCTCGTTTAAAAGAAAAAAATATATTTAATCAACCCCCAATCATTACATACACTTCGGTTTTCAATTAAATTATGAGTTTTTATGGTTAATGTTTGAAACACTCGAAGTGGTATCTCGAATGTAACCATAAGATACAAAGTTACGGATTGTAATGTTATTAAGATTAAAAATATTTTTATTTTAGGTGAAATTCGTGTTAATGAGCAATTGGTGCTAACTGTCATGCATACGCTAATGGCACGAGAGCACAATAGAGTTGCAGAAGGTTTAGCAGCTGTAAATCCACATTGGGACGACGAAACATTGTTCCAAGAAGCAAGAAGGATCAATATTGCCGAAATACAACACATCACATATAATGAGTTCCTACCTATCTTACTAGGAAAAGACGTTATGGAAAAATTCGGTTTGGTGCTGGAGAAGCAGGTACAACTTTTAATGACAATGACTAACAAGATAATTGATTTCCGCCATTATTTGTTCATCAATTATATTATTATAATTATAATATTGTAAAAATAAATTTCCGCAGGGTTATTGGAATGGGTATGATTCGGAAGTAAATCCGGATGTACTCGCGTCTTTTGCGGCTGCTGCATACCGATTTGGACATTCCCTGTTACCAACTGCCGTAGAAAGATGGTCAAAGGCTCACAAGTTTATTGGTAAGTCTGAATTAGTAAAACATGTGATTACAGAATAGATCGTGAATATTTATTTTCCAAATAAGTTTGTTTTAATTTTAAAATAAACGATCTGTATCAGAAAAGTCGTTTTAAGCTTCAACCACTATTGCTCAATCTTTGAACCTATTCTGTTCAATTGTGCAGAAGTACATTATTGATTTTGGTATACTGAGATAAATGGCGGGATAGGGATGTCATTACACGTTTAGTTTATATGTAGTTTTGTAGCCTCGTTACTTTTCCTCTTCTATATCATAAACTTTCGCCATTGCGCTAATCTATACCCACTATTTCACTTAGTGATCAAGAACTTATGAAATAATAAACTTATAATATAATATATGAAAACAAAACTTCTTCTTAATAATTAATGTTTGATTTCAGCATCAAAAAGACTGTCGGATCTCATTCGCAGACCTTACGACTTGTACAGAGCTGGAGTTCTAGATGAATACGTAATGGGTCTGATGAATCAAGTGGCACAGGCTATGGATGACTCGATAACACAAGAAGTGACAAACCATCTCTTTAAAAAAGTGGGTGCTCGATTTGGAATGGACTTGGTGTCATTCAACATGCAGAGAGGGCGTGAATTTGGTCTGCCTGGTTATATGGAGTTCAGAAAATTCTGTGGTCTCTCTGGCGCTGAATCATTCGAAGAACTGTTTGGTTCCATGCCTAACGATACTGTGCGAAAATATGAAACTATATTCGAGCATCCTATTGACGTTGACCTGTGGTCTGGTGGTGTGTCGGAACGCCCTCTTCCAGGCTCAATGTTGGGACCGACTTTTGCTTGCATCATAGCTACTCAGTTTTCTTACTCGAGACGCGGAGATAGATTCTGGTAAGATTGCGAATTTTCCCCCCTTTTACATTAAAAATTGGAAATTCTTGTAAAAGAAAGTTTTATATGTTTTCTCTTTATTCTTTTATAGGTTTGAACTACCTAACCAACCTTCATCGTTTACTCCCGAACAACTATCGGAAATAAGGAAATCCCGACTTGCACGTGTCATCTGCGATAACACCGATATTATTGATACCGTTCAACTATACCCTATGGTTTTACCAGACCACGAACTGTAAGTAATGCAGAATAACATTCATCAGTGTTCTATTTTTTTAAGAAAACAACTAAAAAAAGTAAATCAACCAACCACATGGTGCTACATCCTTGTTTCTTATATCCGATAAAATAGATTTGAACCAACATTAACGTTACAACATTACATATATAAATCAGCATGTACACGGAGTGCATGAAAAGGCGATTCTTGACTCACGTGACCCTACAAAGTAAATACAAAAATAAAAGTTAAAACCAATTGCTGTCGTCTGTTGTTTCTTTACAGTTGAACAGTACTTTGTCACCCTGTCCTTTTCTCACCACAATCCATGAAAGTTACAGAGTTATTTGCCTCACTAGGCAAATAACTCAATACCTTTATATTATTTATGTCATTGATAACGTCCAGCATATGTGATGACTGTATATTATAAATTATGTTATTATTATTATTATGTTGAAGTTGACATAAATTCAGTGTATGATGCATTAGACAGAGTTAAGGTGCCTACGCAACTCCGAATACCGATTTTAATTACAATACTAAGGGCTCAAATCGATAATTCAAAGCCCAAACTGTACAACTAGTGTCACTAAAGTGCAACGAGCACTTTAGTTTCTTAGAACATAAAATGGACTAAATTTTGTTAAATGTTGTCTGTGTTAAGCTTTTCGGCTTTTACACTTTCATCTATAAGCTATAAAATCTGGATGCTAGGTAGCCGCGCTCTACTCCAATGGAGCCTTTAAATAGTCCGTTTTCTATCTTAATTAATATCTAACATTCTAGAAACGACTCAGCTACTGTTTGAAATTAGGAAAACTTGATAAGGGATCAACACGAAACACGTAAACCAGTCGCCACCTACGAGGATATTCTGAACATAACCTTATCCCCGAGAAGTGACAATCTCTGGGGAGTTTAAGAGTGAACTACTGTAATTGAACTATTAATTTATAACAAAAATATTTTACAGAAATCCTCGTGTCCCATGCAGAAGTGGTATTATACCACAAATGGACTTTAGTAAATGGGCGGATCCTCTTCCGTTTCATGGTGCAGCGAAGCAGTTTGTGAGTAGTTTCACGTATAACCCGTTTTTGGGCAAGAAGTAGTCGCACGAGCACCAAGTATTTATTAGAAATTTGTAGTCAATAGTTATAAACGTAGAATACCTTACTGAAATTAAATCAATTGTCTTTATAATATATATTTTTATATTCACGTGCATGTTAAGGTATTTAGATTAAATAGTTCCTATTTAATTTAAATACCTTCCACGGACCATGAATTTATAAAAATTATAAAGGTATTAAATACACAATTAACTTGATGAAGGTATAAACATTCTTAATAAAAATTAAATTATTAAATAAAACATTTTAGAATATTTTGATGTTTGTATATCAGTAAGTGTTTCGCAATAATGTTCAGTAAAATGTATATATATGAGCATTATTAGCTTACTAAATATTCTATTTATAATCTAGATTTATATAAAACGTTGTACAAATGTATTTAGATACAGGCTTTATGCAGCCACTGCTTGATTGCCATATTTATATAGATGAGCAATATTGTAGCAATTTTTCACTTACACAAATGTAAATTGAATTTTAGTCTTAGTGTGATGTTGTTTAGCGTGGTAAAATAGTTTAACGGCAATGTAAGTATATAATATTTTTGTTTCAATAGTTGCAGTCATATGTAGTAATTTATTATGACCTGCATATTAATTTAAAACACATATAGATCTTCGTCACGTATTACAAAACACATTTGAACGTAAACTATAGAATTATAAATATATAAGATTGAAGTATGAATGTCACTCTTGCCTGAATATTATGGAGATATAGGTTAATTTAAGATCACGTAGATAATTTTAAAGTTTATATGACTTATGATTAAGACCTTACAATAATATATTAAGTAACCGCACATACACTTTAGATTAAGCATGTTAATAGATTAGTTGGTTTTTATTTATTTTATAGTGAACATTGCGCATCGTATTATTAAACCTGACAATATAAACGTACCTACAATTATGTAAATACACACCATACATTTCAGAAATAAATAATAGAATAATGATATTGTTTTATTGGTTATTACTTCCCAAATATTATATAATTGAATAAATAATTTGATACAATTAAAACTATTTATTAAATGTATTCACAGGTAACAGACGCGTTTATTCCATTAGAAGAAACGCAAAATATCACAGACAAGAAAACAAACCAAAATGCTTTTACCGATAAAAGCGATAATATTCATGTAAAAGAAAATAGTATAATTGACTGTGAAAATTTAGTTTTACCTATACACGAACAAAACAATGAAGTAACAGAAAAAAGTTCAACCCAAGTTACACAGAATGAGGAACCGTGTATTCATGAATCAAAAGAAATAACACAAAGTAATAATAATGACACTTTATTAAAATATATTTACAAAAAAAACGATAAAGTTAAGAAAACGAAAAAATCCTTTGGGCATTATCAAAATAAATTAAAAAGAAGAAAAAGATCCCTCACTATGCCTGATTCTTCTGATTCCGTTTCTAACAAAAAAATCCTACCTGTTATTGTTGATTATGTTACTTCTCATCAATCTAAAGATAAAGAGGACAGGGTTAAACCCGGAAAGCAAACTGGAAAAATTGTCCAAAGTTCTAATTTAGCAAATTTTAATATTGAAACAATCCACAATGACGTACTAAAAACACATAACTCTCAGACGCTGCCAAACGACAGCATTGAAATGTTATATGGAGAAAATGACCATGACCAAACAGCAAGGAAAGCCAAATCTTACTCTAGCTCAAAAATTGATAATTCTGAGAAACCTAATCAAGAACAAAATCGAGAAAGTAAAGAACTTCAGGAAACCATACAGCAGTTAGAAAACAAAGCGAATATTCTTGATTCGGAAGAGAGTCAAGAAATACAAGATAGTTCAAGTAGTACGGAAAGGGACCAAAGTGCGGAAACACATAGTATTTTAAATTCTTCAGAATATAACAAGGAGAGTAATGAAAAAGAAAAATACTCAGAAAGATTAAACACAATTCAACCCAACAAACCCTCCAGTGATGAAAATCAAACAAATAATATGTCTAATGAGGCATCGTCAGAATATAGCAGCGAATTAAATCAAGATCATACAATAGAAACTAAAAATCCTAATAGCAACCGCCAAATTGATTCAAGTAGTTATATAAAACCAACGCATGAAGTATCTAAGAATATTCATCATTTAAATAATCAAGACATTGTCAAATTCCCAAAGGATTCTATCGGAAGATTTACTGAAGAGGAAACTTTAAACTCATTAGCGAAATCTAATGCAGAACAAGGAGAAAGTAACGAGAGTGAAAGCATTGAAAGCAAAGAAAGTTACGAAAATTCAAACTCAAAAGAGAAGATAACATACAGTCAAAATAAAAAACAAACACATATTAACGACGAAGAAGTCAAACCTGTAGTAGAGCTTAATAACGAGAGCATCGAATCAAGCGAAGAAAATTCTGAAGAGCTTTCTAATTTTCATCCAAAGACCAATGACAAATTAGTGTCCGGTTCACCTGCGGACGATGTTAATAGAAGTACCGAACAAAAATCTGTACGAAATAATGACTTGAATAAAATTGACGTTAAACAACAGTTTGAAAGGATTCCATTAGATTATGATCACTCAAAAAATGAACATAAAATAGATAATAATGAGGACAAAGCCAAAATTCCTCCTATTGAACAAGAAATTTCAGAGGAGGAAAAAGACAAAGCTGGAACTTTGGATACATTGACACCAATAGTTGACAAATACGACGATAAATTGAACCTAAAATTTGATGATTTAACTATAAAACTGCCTGAAATAAAATTACCAGAAGACATTTTGTCCTTTGGGTTTGAAAAAGAAAATGAAAAGGAAAATAAAGGCGCTAAAAACCGAAATTCCTTCTATCACTATGATAGTGAGATTGACGATTCAGATGAAAACAAAGATGAACTCGTAAAAGATAAGGAGAATGATTTTTATAAATATAACGAAAAAGATGATGATTACGGTTATGAAAAAAGAAACAGTAAAATAAAAAATAATGATGAAGATGATGAAGATTTATATGAGAAATTTGTACGAGAAAGGTTTGGAAAAGAATCATTTAAAAAGAGGTCCGAAAGGATACAAGCTGACGATCATAAGACGGGTGATTTGAAATTTCATAATACAGTAAAGGACCTTCTTATGAAGACTAAAACTGTACAGGAACAAGCCGATAAAAGTGGTGACCCTAATGCTAAATATATGTGGACACTAGAATACGGGGAAAATCTATAATATCTTAGATGTTTGCGTACGTAGATTTATTAAATTATTGATTTATATTTGAGATATATTTATTATTAAAAAAATCCTTTATATTTGAATAATCACTAATCAAATATTTTAATTATACTTATGTAATAATATAATACATTTCACGAATTTAACATAACATTTTAAATTGTATCCTATTTTATCTTTTCTTGTGCCTGATTAATTACTGTTATTTTTAGTCATATTAAAAAAATCATATTAGTTTATCACGTACAAAGTCAATACTGACCTCAATATTTACATTCTCACGTATAAGTCAATATTTAAACATAAACAAACAAAATAAAATAACACGTTAGGTACATATAAGTGAAAGAAAAACGAGCTTCTTTTATTAATAATATAATTAATATATATTTTACTTACAAACAATAATGGGTAGAGTTTAATAATATTCTATTGTAACAAAATTTTCAACGTATTAAAAAAGGACTCGATTTATTGAGACTTTCAAGAGATGTACACTGCAGGCCAAAAGTTTAAGACCAAGGTAGTCTAAAGTAGGAAAATAAAGTAAAATTCAATAAAATATTAAATGTTTGATTAACCTGTTTAATCGTCTAATAGAAAATTGATTGACAAACAATATTCTTTAAAAGCGTAAAGAAATATTAACACTCCATGCAAAAAAAGGCTGATTTTTCATCAATAAATCCTCCTTTACATTTTATAACTTTTTTCACAAGTCACGGCATACGAGCAATCAATTTGTTAATGGTGTCTTGTGATATATTATTCCGAATTTCGCATAAAGCATTCCACAATTCTTCCCGCGAGGATGGGCCACGATTACGGACGTTCCTATCAAGCTCTTCCCACAAAAGTTCAATGGGATTGAGATCCGGGCTCTGAGGAGGCCAAACCATGTTTTTAACACCCCTTGTGCATCTTTCTCTTCTAAATATCCTCTAAATCATTTTGAGCTATGATTTGGATCATTATCTCGTTGCAAAATGAATCCATCTGCAATTAATCGCAACCCGTAAGAAACGGCATTTTGTTCTAAAATGTTTTTGTACTGTTCCTTTTTCAAAATTCCTTCAATTTTAATCAAATCGCCAGTTCCTTGGCTAGAGAAGCAACCCCAGACCATAATTGAGCCACCACCAAGCTTAATTCTTGGAACTACACAATCTGACATCATCTTTTCTCGGGCACTGCGTCGAACGTAAATTCTACGTTTTGAACTGAATAGTTCAAACTAGGATTCATCGGTCCAAAGCACTTTTTTAAAAACTTCTTCAGTCCAATCTTGATGGGCAAGAGCCCACTGCGTCCGTTATTTCTTGTCCGTTCCGCTTTATTGTTTGTGAACAAACCCAAGTACACTCGGGTAATATATAAGTCAGAAAAACGTGTTTTCAGGAGCTAATTAATCCTAATTATTGACCAATACGTAACAAAAGCAAATAATTACTTTGCTTAGTAATGAGGACATTATAAAAATATTATTACGACTCTACCACCTGGCTCTAGCGCGGCTGATTAGTGAAAATGAACAGTAAATAATAGTAGAAATATGCATAATAAATGTGTTATTTTTGACGAATGAAGTTGACTAATAACATGCATGTAGATGATGTTAATATTGAACAACTCCGATGCCGATTTGTGCTATGTAGCCAGTCAAAAGAGGATACAGATTAAAATCTTATGTTAAATAACATAAATACATGAATTGCATAATGTATTATAAATGAATAATATTTAAATTGCATTTGTATTTATTGAATTTATTTAATATGGAGAAAAAATATCCAAAGTACCTAGTATTTGCGATTAATATATAAAAGTATTTTATTATAATATTAGTTGTACAGTAGATGTCAAATCAGCACCCAGTTCAACTGATGGTAAGTCATGACTGCGACCTACAACTACAAGATTCAAGATCTGAATCTGAGAAGAAAAGCCGCTTTACCTGTAATCGGGTCCTCGCATACCTGAACATATTATAGGAAACACTGCAGCGTAATTTTGCTATTTCCTGTTGATATCCTGTGTTATAAGATTAATAATTTATATAACATCTAATGAATATGGTGTAGATAGACCGTACTAAATAACGGATGTAAAGTTATGGTATCTTCAGATGCTTTAAATAGTTTTTAATATATAATTCTTATATAAGAATATTTGAAGATATTTTTCAACTTAATTTTATTACAAATTAAAATAACAACAATAAACTATCAACGAATGGCTCTATCGTTTAAACGACATATATCTTTCCTTCTTCATAAGAAAAATAAAATAACCTAAAAATAAGTGATTGTAACTTCGGTTAGCTGATATTCCAACAAAACTAACGTCGTTAATAATCAATTGAATAAGCCTATTTTTATAAATATTTGTTTATTATTAAAACTTGATAAAAATGACTGAAGAGATACAGAAAAAAATGCAAAAAGAATTGGATATTTTTAATGGTGTACAAAAAGAATATCATAAGGCTGTAGCACAGAAACAACAATTAGACAGTCAACTAAACGAAAATAAAGCTGTAAAAGAAGAACTCACTTTGCTTAAAAATGATGCAGAAGTATACAAACTTATCGGACCTGTATTGGTTAAGCAGGATTTGGAAGAAGCAAGACAAAATGTTGTAAAACGAATGGAATACATCACTAAAGAAATCAAAAGGTCAGACGGATATATATCAGCTTTAGAAAACAAACAAGAAGCTATACAGACAAATCTTAATAAACTCAAGAATGATTTGGGAAACTTGAAAATAGCTACTTAAATGAATTATGAATAACAAGGTTATTACAGCAACCAATACTGTTACAATATTGCTAATATAGTGCTTGCTTTATATTTTGTTTTGTTCTCTGACATTTTTGCATTATACGGTTGTTATTTATAATTTTAACATAAACAATAATTTAATCAAAATTAATAACAATGTTTCACTTGCCCTGTCTACAATTAGTGATTCACATTAAAGGTTTTATTTGAATTCAACAGGGAGTACAAAAAGCTATCGGTAAAATTTGTGAAATATCTGAAGTCATTATTTGTATGGCATTAATTAAAATATTGCATTATATTCAACTACTGAATATACTGTATTTAATTATTATTACATTAATGATTGACTCTTTATAAACCATGTAACTAGTGTTATACTTTAAAATAGTAAAAAGATTTTCATCTAACATTTTTTTATTGTCGTTCCCCCAGCAATGCCCTCACAGTATATTGGTGTTAAAAATCAACAAAATGTAGCTGTGTTGGTGACCTATGACAAATCACCATCTCATAATAGCACTATAATGCACAAGTATGCTCAGCCTTGAACATTAAGGTGGGGTAGGTCTCAAACAGTACTCTAGTCAAGCCCAGCTATTTATAATTGAGCTACAGCTAGTTTAATTGTGGTGTAAAATCATGAAAATACTCAAGCATGAGAACAACATCAATATAATATTTTTAATTCAATGAAGAAACATGAAATTAATTTTAGATAGTAGCGACAATACCAAAGTACAGCTTGGTACTGCAATACTACTGGTGAGTAAGAAAAATAGGTGAATCAATTACTGATAATAAAGCATTCCACTTTAATCCTTGGGGAAAATGAGAACCAATAACAAGGATAAGTCTTTCGAGTGCCAAACTTGTTCAAACAAATGTAAAGTACAACAACTTGTTGTGCTCTACATGATGATGCAGACATCAATGGCTCAGGATGATAAACTCCAAAATAATCAATCCACTGAATATATAACAACACTTTATATGTGTACCCCAATTCACATAACACATTGTCGCTTTATTTTATGTTATAATATATTATAAATGTATTTAGGGAATAAGTATTTAGGGAAATTAATGCAATATTGGTAATAGGTATAAAACAAACAACTGTGAGTTGGCACTCTTAGGACATTACACATGGCAGTCATGAAAACATTATTTTATATTGCAGTGCAACAATACTGTATAATAGGTAGGAATTTGGTGTTAAATTTGTGTATGTTAAATTCTGATGATAATTCAAAATTATTGAAACTCAACACAACTATTTTTTATGGGCTACTAACAATAAAATTCATTAATTTACATGTTTTTATATTAATCCTGATATTTCCATTTGCTTTACTACTGATTTTTTTTAATAAAGTTGAAAACTGACACTTTCAACTAGGCCTTAATCTATTTTTGCACATGCAATGCATTGAACAAGGAAAAGGGATGAGCAGGATTGTGCATGCATGATGAATGTGTAACAATATTACTGTTCTCCCAGGCAGTTGCAGTAATTTTGTAACAAACAGAAGAGATCGCAATAGTCATGAGTAGTAAAGGATTTTGAGTGACTAAAGAAAACTAAGATAAATTTTATGTGGTACCTTTATTGTAAAATTATTCTTTAAAAATACAAAAATAACTACAGTGATGGCACAAAAGTTTGTACCAAAATAAACATATCACCCCTTATTATCACTGACATATATTTGATGTACATTCTTCTCCAATAAAATTGCTTATATAATTAAAGTGTAAATGCACAAATTACAAAATATATTCTTCATGCATATACATATTCCATTAATAGACACAACTATATAGTATCTTTAAAGTTTGGTTCTCGGTTTTATAATTTGAGTACAAAGTCTAGCCTCGGAGTACTTTTTCTCTGTAAAAACTTATATTTGACATTCTAAAACATATATGGGCAACAACCAGCCCGCGGGCCGGATCCGGCCCGCTGTAAGATATGATCCAGCCCGCGAGACATTTTGAAAAAACGCAATTAAAAAAATATTACATTAGGTACTTATACTCACGGGAGTGAGTGAGGCGGCAAACATCAAATCCTTTGATGTTTGCCGCCTCACTCTTTCATAATAGCGGCCAACTCGGCTTGCTCGATCAAATTCTTTGAGGTTTGCCGCCTCACGGGCGACATATTAAAAGATTTATTGCTTCTCAATTATTCTAAACTAGTTTATTACAGATTATTCCTTCAATCTGCCTATATAAGCGGGTGGATAGCCCGAACGTTAGTTCACCCTACTCGCGGGCCCCCTGCTCGCGAGTCTTCACCGGCGAAGCTGTAGAGGCCGCAAGGCCAACAGCGTTACTCATATTCGAAACAGAACGTTAGTTCAGTTCTATTTGAGCTACCGAGGTGATAACTTGGACAAGCGATATCCTAGCGAACTGATCGAGCCGTCAACTTGCTTTGTGACTTTGTGTGCATCTTGAGTGGTTACTAACTATAGTTTATTATTAAGTGTATGGAACGAAAAGTAAACAAAAATGATGTCTGGTGGAAAGACACGAAAAGTAAACAAAAATGATGTCTGGTGGAAAGACACGAAAAGTAGATACAGAGGGTCGCCAGTTTCAAGAAAAATGGACTGAAAAATTCTTTTTTATCTTGCACAATGGTAAGCCTATTTGTTTGCTGTGTAATAAAGCCATTTCAGTAATGAAAGAATTCAATATAAAGAGGCATTACTCAACTAAGCATGCTACGCTGCACTCACTGATAGGACAATTAAGAACAGACAAAATCCAGAAGCTTACCGCAAATATGGAAAAACAGCAACAAATGTTTCATAAACAAAGAACACAACTTGATAATGTTGTGAAAGCTAGTTTTAAAGTTAGCTCAAAATTGGCAAAGGAATTAAAACCATTTGCCGAAGGAAAGTTTATCAAGGAGTGTATGTTAGAAGTTTGCGGTATTTTGTGACCTGAAAAGGAAAATTAGTTTGTCAAGACGAACTGTTGTTCGACGTATAGAAATGATGACTAATGATATAAAAACAACATTGACTGACCGTATGGCTTTAGACGAGAGCACCGATTTGTCTGACACAGCTCAACTGGCTATATTTGTTCGAGGTGTTGATAAGGAGTTCACTGTTACTGAGGAATTGCTTATTTTACAGCCGCTAAAAGGAACCACTACAGGAGAGGGAATTTTTATTGAAGTTCAAAAGGTATTCACAAGTTTTGACTTGCCATGGTCAAAATTAATTGCAATATGAATTTTGAATGAAAAAGCAACAGAATTAAATGTGCAAAAATTTTTTGATAGTCCTAAATTGCATTATTATAACTTGTGTTCTTAGTCCATTCGACTCCCGAATGTTATGAATGTGGTAGTAAAAACCATCAACTTTATTGGATCCCGAGGGCTTAACGATGGTCAGTTCGCGTTTGTGGATGAAATATCAGCTGAATACAACGTAACATATTATTGTGAAGTCAGATGGCTGAGCAAAAGAAAAATGTTGAAACGGTTTTATGAGCTTAGAAATGAGATAGCCGACTTTATGAAAATAAAAAATAAACCACTATCTGAATTAAGTGACCCAAAATGGATATGTGACTTAGCATTTCTGGTCAATCTTACAGGCTATTTGAATGATTTAAATTTGAAAATTCAAAAACAAGGACAGTTAGTAAATGGTTTGTACAGCCATTTTCGCGAAAGCGTTTCAGATCAAACTACGCTTGTGGGAGTCACAGATGCTGTCTGGTAACAGTTACCATTACAACACGCTCGGTGCGTATGAAAATATTGCTTATGCTCAATATGCTGAAGAACTCGAGTTACTGCCGGAACAATTTTCGAACAGATTTAGCGAGTTCAGAAACATGGAAGACTGTTTCAGTTAATTTGCTACTCCTACAAAATGTAATGTACAAAATGCTCCAATACAAATGGAGTTGATTGAAATTCAAGAAAACTCACTCCTAAAATCCAAATTTGAGTAAAACGTAGTAAAAACGTAGAGTTGTGCGATTTCTACAAAAAAATACCTAGAAAAAGATAATTTTCCGCAGCTTAGAAGATTCGCAAGAAGATTGATTTGTGAGTTTGGCAGTACTTATAAATGCGAAGTTCTTTTCATTGATGAAAGTTAATAAATCAACACATCGTACCAGACTGACTGACGATAATATGTAAAATTCTTTACGTCTTTGTATCAGTGGAATTAATCCAAATATCAATGGATAAGTTTCCCAAATTCAAGCTCAAGTGTCTCATGGATTTCGGTGTATTTAACTTTCGTAGTTTGTAACAATTGCAAATTTAACGATTTAATTATAATGTACCATTTTTTAAAATTTCATTTTGTTATTTTAATAAATTGTACTATAATAACATTGTCGTATTATTTCATGTCTAATATCTATCGCAAAAAATATTATCACTAGTTTAAAATGCACTAAGTACTTTTAAACGTGGCCCGCGAGCGTATTTGCACGCTAAAGTTTGGCCCTCAACATGTTAAAGTTGCCCATACCTGTTCTAAAACATTAAATTTAATAAATGAGAATTGTCTTACAGGTGAGACAATATGATAGAAATCTTAAAATATAACATATTTTATTCAAGGATAAGCATTTTGCAATAACTTTATAATAAATTCTGATAACAATTTTACAATAAATATTAATCAACTTCTGCTAAATAAATCAGTCACATATTTGAATACTTAGTTTGGCCCCTTAGAAATCAATATAATAATTAATATTGATTAGTTATTATTGCTTTTAGGAATGTTGCTGTTATATTTCTGTATTTAATATAAGTATATATTTGAATACAATATTCAACTTACAAGAATAAAATATTATTTAGCCATATGCCTTTAAGCATAAGATAAAATAATGGATTTATCAGTCAATAGATTTGCATTTATAAAATTTGTAATATATATTGTACATAGACTATCATAAGTAGATTAAATCTTCATGCTATATAAATACTTAAATGGACAAATTTGTCATAAAATTCACTTAATTCTACTCTGGACACAAGGCACACTACAGAAAGGCATTTCTTGTTTGACAACAAACCTGCCACTAAGCAAACTTTTGCCACACATTCTTCCCGAGCAAATAAAGCATTCTGCATGCCAATGCATATTACTCCATGACACCCCTTGCTGTTCAGGGCCAATCACTCCACTACAGGCACGGCAGCGTTCTGCATAATATTGATCATAGCACGACAAGCAAATTGGGAGACCCGTCTTATCATCAGGGACATATTTTTTACCTCCAAGTGGAGCATCACAATGGTAACAACAAAAATGCTGTACATGAAATGCCCTACCCTCGGCTGCTGTATAAGGCCTTGTAAATATTAATTCATCACAGCCAGCACAACGAGGTATTTCCAGAACATTAGCTAAATCTCTGGCGCAATAAATTTCGCCTTTGTAGAAGAAATATACAAGGTCTGCCAATAATTCTCCGCATTTGCAGCAAGTGAAGCATTGTGGATGCCAAATTGCTTCTTGTCCAGCTCTTTCTGCTTTCACTGCTACTTCACCAGCAAACATGGGCTTGTCACAACGTTGACAAGGTACTCCTTCATTGTGCAGTTTCCTATTAAATTCCATCTCAACTGGACTTAAAGACATGTCAGCGAACTGAGTAAGTATTGGGTCAATTTGTTCCGCATAGTTAGTTACTGGATGTGCAATGGTATGAATGGCATTTTCTGCGAGATTATTATGGTTTTCGGAATTCCAATCAACAAGTGTTGTTAATTGCGGCAATTCACCAGGATAGGTACTATAGTTGGGTAAAGGAGGCGGCGGTAGATCATCCTCAGAATGTGTTTTAATATCTCTTAATGGTGCAGTTTGCTGAGGCTCTACCTGATTCGTTGGTTTTGACGAAGTAGAAAATTGTGGATTTATCTTTGTAGAGCAAATAGTTCCACTAAGTTCTGGAGTAGTAGGCTCATTTTTCCAGCTCCAGATTTCACCATTTGGAGCAAAAATAGTGCCTTTCTGTATCCTGTTATCAAGTATTTTAGCGGTACCCATTATGTTATTATTGCTTACAGGCCATAAATCCGCCATGATTTGAGCCCCTAGAGATTTACTAGTAAACTCATTAGTTTCATCTCGGAACTGAGGATTTTTGTTATACTCATCACGGAAGAGTTTAATAGGTAGTAAATAAACGTCATTTGAAACTGGCATATTTAGGTCACATAAATTTTTAAACAATTTATCGTAAACAGGACCATGTTCAACTGCACTCTTGATCCTATCAGATTCTATGCGCATAACATTAAGTTTATCTTTTACAATCCTACTAAGTATAGGACTTGATTTATAATCAGGCAAGTTAGCAGCACTACTAACAATGTTGCCTTGTAAGTCCAAAACTAGTTTCTTGTCAGAAGCATTCTTTGGAACTATGTTATATTTCACACCTCTCGAAATATTGGATACTTTTAATGGCAATGCATATGACTTGGTTGCACCATGAGATTTGCTGTTTTCCACAGAATATACTTCACCGTTTTGCAGAGGTCCCACTCTAACAACGTTGCCCATGCCCACAACGTGGTCTTTGATACGTGTGATGTATTCCTGTAAAAATAATTTAAATTATTTAATGTTTTTGATATTTATTTGGCTTCATTGATCTTACTAGATTTTTTTTTATGAACCTGATGTAGCATAAGTTATATAGATTTACTTTTAAGAGTTATTTCCAAAGTTACTATTATGATAGTGTTAATATTGATGTTTTCACTTAAAACTTTAAACTATACCATTATATTGTTAATGTATGTATTTATATTCTGTCAAGACAAACTAGATACCCAATTCCGAGAAGACAATAATAATTATGTTACTTCCATACATTTTTAAAGGAATTATTATTGTAGAACGGGATGAGAATTTACATACAAAAACATTCAAATAGTAAAAATTCTCACAACAATAAATTCCCATCAAATAAACAAACCGTGTGTTCGGATTTTTCTTGGTCGGTGGCATGATGTCGAGCGGCCGGAGCCACATCGTGGGGCGGTAGCTGTGTTCGAAGTTGGGCGCGTCGTTTCCTTGCTGCTGCGGACCCCGAAACTGGTGCCAACGGCCCTAAACATGACATGTACTCAGATACCTGAAAAGGAATAATTTAGATAAGTATATTTGAGACTGAAATAAGAATATTTTGAAAAAAAAAATTTATAGTATATACTACAATATATAACCAATGGCAGAAAGGCCAGAAACAGTACAAAACAAGACCAAAATACCAATACTCGTAAATAACAACCAAATTGATTGTAATGTGAATGAGTGCATTTAATAATTAATGATTACACCAAATGATCTATATATAATAGAATAAATCAGAATAGGCAATGTTTGAAAAAGATATTGGTCCTTATGGGAAATAATAAAAAGCCCAGAATAAGGGATGAAAGAAAAATCACATTCTATAAAAACATGCACTCTACCTTGCATGACATATGGATGCCTGAAGTGATAACTAGCTATGAAAAATATAATAAACCTGGAAACTTGACAGCAAAAATAAAGTCAAAAACATTGGGAAAACAGAACCAACCAGGGGGTATAATACACTCAATAAATAAACTAAAGTGAGCTGTGCAGGATATATAATGAGAGACAACTAAAACACACGGTTAAAGAAACTGCCAATTCACATACAAGAAATGAGAAAGAAAAATATGCTAGACTACTATGTAGGTGGTATAATTACATAAAAAGCATCGCTGGGATCACATGGAAGAGACAAGCTATATAAAAAGTGGAAGACACTGGATAAGCATATGTCATATAACCATGATACTAGATTAAAATTACACAAACAAAAATATACAAAAATGTGTAAGATTAATCACCTATATAGTAATATATTTTATTTTAATTACTAAAGGTTCTCTAAATTATAAGCGAATAATTAAAAAAAAATAAAGCTTATTAAATCATTTACTAATATTAATCAGTAAATGCCACCTTCAATGTAATAGGGCAACAGTAATACTCAGTTGAACATGGTAACAATTTTTGGATTTTTATATAACATCAGCCCATGTCTACAAACATCCTCAACAAAGATTTCTAATGCACATGCACTGTCAAGTCTGAGGTCAGTGATGGAATGCCTCTTTACCCATTCTTGATTCTTCTAAAAGCCACCTCTAAGCATGTTACAAATACAGATTGAAAAAAATCATTGACTAGAAACAATAACTAGTATAATGCCATTATTATTTATGTAAAGACTGGAAGCACTCACCCATCCTTATCTTTCCATAAGTAGTTTGAACTATGATTGGAAGAAGCTTTGAAGTACACAGATAAGAAAACTGTCAATTGTTTTTAAACAACTAACAATAAAAAAATAATGTTATCACATTTAAATTAACCAAACATTATTTTTTCATTATTATACAATTATGTTGTTTAATGGTTAACCTAAACTGTGCAGTAATTGATTACCAAGTAGACAAATTTTGTGCAGATTAACCATTATTCAATTTACAATAACAACAATATTACAAAGGTTTTACATAATTATCTATAATACTTTAATAAAAAAAAAATCATTAAATATTTTAATCTGGTTTTAAACAATTGCATAGAAATATCAATTGTTTTTGTAATGAACATTTTTATCTCTAAATTTTCACATCAGATTAGATAAATAATAAGATAATTACCAATTCTGTAGAAGCATTGGGAGGCACCCAATCCAATTTTACAGGTTTGTCTGTCACTCCCCGTATCTTTATCAGGGGTACTGCAAATTAAATGATATATCATCAATACAGGGGGGTAGCTTCTATGAATTCCATTCCTAAAGCATAAGGGTATTACTAGCAGATGTTAATAATTATTTGTAACACCTTCAATTATAGAGTTGCCACTATCTATTTATATCATTTTCTCCACTTAATAAGAAAACAATTTTTGTTTTTCTTACCATGAAGGGCATGTATTTAATTTTTTTATAATTACACCCCAAAGATGCGTAGAGACACAAAACTTATAAAAAAAAAGTTTTATATCAAATCTTATACAATAAATTACTAACATGATGCCTTTTTAGGTCTAGCAGTTCCAAGAAGTTCAAATTGTGCCCATCCAGACAGGTCATCATCTTGTACATCATGTACATCCTTACTGCAGTGGCATGCACGGCATACCTTTCGCCAAAAGTGTAGGTCTAAACCAGGACATGTTGGTCCTGTGAAAATCATATAAATTGTTAAAATTAATGTATCAGATACGTTTTTTAATAATTGACACAAGGTAATGTGTTCCAAATTTCACTTTCATATCCAGAAACTCAATGAATATAATATGTATAATATTTAACAGAGGTAGAGCTATGCTGCAGTTTGTTTATAGCTGCAGAATGAATGGGTCAGTTTGACTGGGGAAGGAACACACCCTCACAGAATACCAGCTTGAAATAGCAGAATAATACTGTTTTGTCTGGTAAGTGAAGGGATTTGGAGACCTTTATTACTGTTAATCAGGTGTTCCATCTCAGTCCTCAACGGTGACAACGCATCTGCATTATGATTCCTGGTCAAAGATGAATGTTGAAGTTATGGGTCGCAGGAGTCACGATATGCTTACCTCCCATTTATTTGAATGATCCTTCCATTGAGGTGTTGATTCACTGTTACGTCAATTGCATATAAATTGAATTAGTAATAATTATAACATTCTATTATAATCATGGATATAATCACATAAAAAATAAATTCTGACGGAAACCAAATACACGTTAGTCAAAGAACTTCTTCCAGTTTGTACCAATTATATTTATTCCAAGGAATATAATTTATACTTTTACTGTTGATAGTTTTAGCCCGCTTATTTCTTCTACTGTTAGCCAGAACTTAAGACTTACCCAGCTATCCGCCAAACTCCAAGCTTACATATCCAAAATTTGTAAAATACTAATAATGTATAGATTTCGACTGGCTCTGGCAGTCTTGTGCAGAGTGCAAAACGACCCCCCCAATAGATGAAGCATGACAAGTTTTTAGGAATATGGTGAATACAAGTGGCACATGTTTAAGCATGAAATGAATGTGAGACAACTCTAATCACAAAGGTGACAGTGTGTGACGTGATATGAACGTGACAAATGGAATACTGGACACTATTGTTAATAACTTGTATTTTTGATACGTAAGATAGAGAAATCTAATAGATACAACCCAGAAGGTTTTGATTTCACTACCTAGATACCGGATAGCAGGTGCAACGTATAAGCGTAATATTTCATCATCATCTCTTTAATGTACTATTGTACATAGGCCTCCCCCACAAATTGTTATAAGGCGAGTACGAGTCGTTGCTCCATATACCATGCAATCTATTATTAAAAGAAAGTAAATAAATATAATAGAAATGTGTTGTATATTATGTGAAGTTAATACTAGGATCAGAATTACTATTCAAGATAAAACAACCATACATAAAATATGATTGCAGAATAAATGTTAAAACAATTTATAGTAATAAATGCAGATTTTATATTAAATTTATAGGCATATCTTACCACATGAATTACATGGGGCGCCGGCGCCGCTATCATGACCGAGCCGGGCCTTACTTAATTTTTCCCGCTGGCTCTCAAGCTTAGATAACCAAGCAGGAGCTTCTGTAGTCTCCACACATGACTCACTCATCTGAAATAAATTATATTTTGTTAACTTTATAGTAATATTATCATTTATAGTAATATATTCAAGAATGAATCATTATAGGTTCGCAAACTAAGCGTTATCAATTTTGATTACTCCTCAGCTCGTAGCTTCACCTTTTGTTTTCGATAGCTCAGCACTTTGCCTAATCGAAAATAATAAAGTATAAACTAAATTTAAAATACTACACTACCACAGAAACCAAAGAAGTACTAAATCGTACACATTACTTAACTTTTAAATAAATTCTTTGAAAAAAAATCTGTTTATCTCAAAATAAAATTAACGAATGAATCACAGAAAAATAACAGATTATAATTTTAGTGTAGTACTCAATAGTCTGTGGTTCATTTTGTCATGAAATTAACACGTTACAACCTACATATGGCAGGAGTCACGATATGCTTACCTCCCATTTATTTGAATGATCCTTCCATTGAGGTGTTGATTCACTGTTACGTCAATTGCATATAAATTGAATTAGTAATAATTATAACATTCTATTATAATCATGGATATAATCACATAAAAAATAAATTCTGACGGAAACCAAATACACGTTAGTCAAAGAACTTCTTCCAGTTTGTACCAATTATATTTATTCCAAGGAATATAATTTAAACTTTTACTATTGATAGTTTTAGCCCGCTTATTTCTTCTACTGTTAGCCAGAACTTAAGACTTACCCAGCTATCCGCCAAACTCCAAGCTTACATATCCAAAATTTGTAAAATACTAATAATGTATAGATTTCGACTGGCTCTGGCAGTCTTGTGCAGAGTGCAAAACGACCCCCCCAATAGATGAAGCATGACAAGTTTTTAGGAATATGGTGAATACAAGTGGCACATGTTTAAGCATGAAATGAATGTGAGACAACTCTAATCACAAAGGTGACAGTGTGTGACGTGATATGAACGTGACAAATGGAATACTGGACACTATTGTTAATAACTTGTATTTTTTGATACGTAAGATAGAGAGAAATCTAATAGATACAACCCAGAAGGTTTTGATTTCACTACCTAGATAGCGGATAGCAGGTGCAACGTATAAGCGTAATATTTCATCATCATCTCTTTAATGTACTATTGTACATAGGCCTCCCCCACAAATTGTTATAAGGCGAGTACGAGCCGTTGCTCCATATACCATGCAATCTATTATTAAAAGAAAGTAAATAAATATAATAAGAAAGGAATATTCCACCATCAATGTAGAAATTCCTACAAGACAAAAACGATGCAACAGGGTGTGACCTTAAAAGTCGCGGTTCATTCATGGATAAAATATAATATAATAAATATTGAAAAACGCTTTAGTCGATTAATCATTTTGGGAATCGAAATTATTCATAATTCATCTTGTCAAGTAAATTTTGCAAAAACACCGTTTTTGCAAATAACGAATTTCTCTAATATGTAACCTGTCATTGCTCTGGTGTTAACTTTTATACTTTTTTTAAGATTTGCTCTAAGATACTTTTCTAAAGGTCTTTTATTTATTTTTTCATTTTAAAATCTATAATTCTAGTCTTCTTTAAAATCAAAAATAATTTTTAAAATTATCATTAAATTGTCTGTAAAGTAATAAAACATAATTCTACATGAAAGTAGACTGCTCTCTAAATGTATGGCATATAATAAAAAGATTGACTGTTTAAATTACAGTTTTCTTTTGAAATACTTTTTTTGTAATTCTACCACAATGCCATCACAAGGTTTTCTTACGCTAAAGAACATAATAAGATATATTTTGCATAAAATCTATATTTACTAGTACTAGTAGCTTGATAAACTATATGTGTATTAAATATTCCCGTATAATTTTCCACATTTCAACTCTAATAATGTTGTTTACAATTTTATAAAACTTGGTTTTGCTTTCATCTATTATTATTGCCTTAGCTGCGACTTTGACACAAAAAGTTTACGACTCTATTGCCATTACTTCAAAAGTATGAATTATCTATGGATGTTAAACTACACCATCCATCATTCAATGCGTTTTTTCAATATTGTTATCTGAATTTGATATAAAATTCGTAGTCTATAAAAAAAATCGTACAAAACATTGTCAATAAGTACAATAATTGAAACTTTACAGGACTGAATTTATTATACCTCATTTCAAGGTAACACTGTTTTTACTGCATTTTGGATTTTCCGTGACTCATAGGTTGGCCTTTATTTATCAATATTTTATACATTGTAGATGTCTTCAGGAAGGCCTATCAAGTGTGTGGTTGTTGGCGATGGGACTGTTGGAAAAACTTGCATGTTAATTTCATACACAACGGACAGTTTTCCAGGCGAATATGTGCCTACAGTGTAAGCAAATATTTATTCATATTGGATCCTAATTAAAATATGTAGAGATCGAGTATTTTTAGATATAATTTCTCTTCGAGATATATTTATTAGGTGTTTTTTTACAGTCTGGTTTTACTCTTACACTTTCAGATTTGATAACTATTCAGCTCCCATGGTTGTGGATGGTGTTGCTGTGTCATTAGGGCTTTGGGATACAGCGGGGCAAGAGGACTATGATAGACTGAGGCCCTTGAGCTACCCACAAACAGATGTCTTTCTTATATGTTTCAGTGTAACAAGGTAATATTGGTATTAAAACAAAAAATATATAGTGTCTATACTTTTGTGTTAATTTAAGTAATGAATTTACTTACTATATATGTGAACTATATATCCAATAAAAGTTTTTTTTAATAAAACTTTAGTCTACTTTATGCAGTATTTTAACCCAATATCATTTTACAGTCCTTCATCATATGAAAATGTTACTTCTAAATGGTATCCTGAAATCAAACACCATTGTCCTGATGCACCAATTATTTTGGTTGGTAAGTGTAAATATAAATATTATTACAATAATTAATATCTCTAATGAGCTGTGTTTGTGGCATTTAAATGAACAATGGCACAACATTCTAAAACCGTGCATTCCGTTAGAAAACAAAACTGTTACATAAATTATTTATTGGGTGTACAGTGGCTTCATATAGTAAGTGAAAGTGGTTTAGGCAATAAATATCTTGAGAGGAATATTTCAAATGACCTTGAACTAAAATATTAACTGCACATTAATAGTGTGATAATATTTTTAATATGCTGATTCACTATGATCAAATGTCATAACAAATAATGTCAAAGTACTATATATAACAAATATTTAAAGACTTGTCTAAATGCTTATGACATCTTATTAGAGTCAAAATAAAAGCTACTATCTAAATTTTTGTTTGTCTTGAGAAAGATCTGATCTTATCATAAATTTTGGAAAATTTATTATATTATATATTATAGTTTTTAATTAACAGGAACAAAAATTGACTTAAGAGACGACAGGGAGACATTGAGCCTGCTCTCTGAACAGGGAATGTCCCCACTGAAGAGAGAACAAGGTCAGAAGTTGGCTAACAAAATCAGAGCTGTCAAATATATGGAGTGTTCAGCCTTGACGCAACGTGGATTAAAGCAGGTTAGTTACTGTTACTACTAAGGTACAATATGTTCTATTGAGCTTTATTAATAAAACATATATTTAACTTGAGAATGTTTGTTATAACAAACTCTATCACATATTTTATCCATATAAGGTTTTACATTATTATTTTTACTTGCATCTCTTTAGTTTTACATGGGAGCCATACTGCAGCTTAAAATTAGCTGTACCAGAAATGAGTCAACTCTTATAACCATATTTCACAGAAAACTAAAGTTAAACACCTCAATGCTGTTGTATTTCTTATGAAAAGGGTGAAAGAACCTAGTAAACAAACTAGTTTTCTTTCTTTGGCATTCATCTTAGTCTTTTACCAGAGATGTCATTGCATGGATGTAAGTGTCATGGGTCACACAGATCGCATACCTTCGCGAAAATAATAAACTGGCGAAATATAGCCAAAGAAAAATCCAGAATATATATATATATATATCAGTTGCCGGCCTTTAAGAAAGGTGTAGGCTCTATTATTGAGCCTGCTGCCGTCAACTGTTTCCACAGAGTAGTTGCATACACATAGCACATTCATCAATTGAGCCGCTCAGTGCACACATCAATTAACTCCATAAAACGAAAAGTTGAGAAACGCGATGATGTAATGTATATTGTTTTTAAAAATTTCAAAATATATAATGTGGAATGCATAATTGCAGATATAGCTTTCATCTAACGGTATATAAAATTATGTTTTTATGTGACTGATGGAGTTAATCGATTTGGCAGCTGAAAAAAGTAATAAAGTTAAATTTAGTCTTTTCCTTTTTGAAGTTTTTATTACAGAAAATGTTAGTTATTATAAATTTTTATCACAGCTTTTCCATAAAAATGAATGCTGGAAGTTCGGTTATAAAATAATTTTCGTAATTAATTTATAGCAGCTTTATATTAGCGGCATTATTCTTTGGGATGATTCAACAATATTATAAATAATGTCTTCTACATCAGCTGTATGCGAGGATTCGTCATTTCGATTTGATGACAAGTTCTTATAGTAATCGTGTTTAACAGGAGGAATGAATTTTAGCAGGTCCATCATTTTTCTTTTGTCACAGTTCTACCTTTAGGATATTGAATAATAAAACATTGAAGAATCATCACTGCTTTCCTCGCTCACATTATTAGTCTCACTCATCTTGATTATAATGGTATAATATTTATTTCTTCAAAAAAAATCTGGGAGTAATGTTGAAAAGACTAAGAAGTACACAGTAACATTCAGCGTGCGAGATCACTGCTATACTAACTACCGCTTAAATTGTGCTTCTTTTTATCTGTTTACCGATGCGATTTTGTTACGAATATTATTGAGAGGGAGAGAGCATATTCGGCTGTTTAAAAACAAATAAGCGTCGATGCTCGGCCAGAACAGATACGGCGTTACTGAAACGATTTATTTTAGAGTATGGAGTTAATCAAAATGGCTTCTGAAATAAATTACTTATTATTCAGTTGCCAAAAAAATTTGCCATTTAACGGTGCTAATATTTATTATTAAGGAAAGTTATTATAAATATAAAAAGTTATGACTATACCAAGGGCTTTGACACTTAAATTTAATATTTTTCAAAAAGCTGAGTTAATCGATGTGTGCACTGAGCGGCTCAATTATTACACCATTGCAGCGGTGTTTGTGTAGAAACTGCAGAAATGTTATATTTCTTTGTGAATTTTTGTGTGACTTGCATGCAGGTTGGCTGCTTATTTAGTCTCAATCATACTGAGAGATTCTGTATCATTATAGCTCAGAGTCGATAGATAATGTTATTAAAACTTAAACCATGACTTCTCACAGGTTAGTAGGATGTAATCGTGACAATTTTTCATTACTAGATTTCACATGTTTGTACTACAAGTTGTCTTAATCCTTAGACTCTTAAGCTTTGGAGGTAGTTAGGTAGTTCTTCGCACTGTGGAATTGTGGTGAATTGTTGAGAATATCCAGAAATAGTAGCAAAATACTGCTGTTTCGTTTGGTGAGTGTAGAGAAGAGAGTAGTAATAGTGTAAAAACTTGTTTACATACCCTTGCAGATTTTTAATGTACACGCACGGCCATCATGCTCCTCTTTTGTTAACCTCGTTTAAAACTTGTAGCATAGTTGTCTTAGTCTTGCAATACATACTTGCATTCAATATACATGATTCATATCCTAGATCCATAAGTTAGCATCTATATGTTGACGAACGCAATTTTTAAGACATGAAAAGGACTAATTCAGTCTGATAATAATTTTTATAAATAATTTTACTAGAATACCTATAAAAAAAATTACTACAATATCAACTAAACATGTTAATCTTGCAAATGAAGAAAAGTTGGTTTAGTTTGATATAATGTTTTCAAACTCTTTTTAAAAATATAACGGAATCAACTTGTTGAGTTTCTTCTTTATTTTTATCGCCTTGATGTCATGTACACAACTAACAAATTTTCTTATTAACTAAAATTTTAATACCTTAATATTCTGGCTTTATATATGTCCCGCTCATTAAGTAAAATTGTTATTGTCATTATTTCAGGTATTTGATGAAGCGGTACGTGCAGTTTTAAGACCGGAACCTCAGAAGAGACATCAGAGGAAGTGTTTAATTATGTAAATATTGTATTGCGACCAAAATATCATTAATGACATTAACGCGCGCAGGAATCTCATAGCAACAGTAATAATATGTTTCTATACCAGTACAGCATTGAATTTTTTACATAACTACAATTATTGGCCATAAACCCAATAGTTCTTTTTTCACTTTGATATATCTGTACATGTTAATTTTTCTATGACCTAATTGTGCCATAATTTTCGTTTCCGATTGCATTTTAATTGTATATTAACTATATCTACATCACATAAAGATTATTATTTATGCTTCAGTATATTAAGCGAATGGAAAATGCCAAAGATTTACGAGTAGTTGTAAGTTTCACTTTTAGTTTGCATTGTAAAATTTGTAGCGGTTGGAAACAAATTGTTACTGTTTAATAGAACTGATTAATAATATTATTTTTATAATACGCAAACGAACCTCAACAACTCGACGTTTTTATATGTATTATTCAGCAAAATGTGAATAAGGACTGACTGTAGAAGCTAGTTGTGTATTAACATACTCAAATTAAATCTTACTATTAGTTGCGACAAATAGGATTTTATACCGGTAGGCATATTACAATTACAACATTTGTTAATATTCTCTATAAATTATATATGTTGACGAAAATTGATAGAGTATATTATTTTATATAATTTTTTTTTTAAGATATTTTAATTCGATACAAATAATTTGTTTACTGTTAAATAAGGATAACATATGATAAAGTCTCATTATAATTACATTTTAATGAATTTTGTCAGTTAAACTCGATTATTGCATTTTTATTAGTCAATGAATGAATGTCGTATTTGCCGAAAGTTACTGATGCAATTTGTTTTCATAACTTAATGCTTACATCTTATCTGTTTCACCTTTCGTTTTTCTTTCTTATATTTTAAATTTGAAAGGACTTTTCTAAAATATCTTACTCTCAAAATTCTCCGCAATCTTTTTAAGTATAATCAGTTAAATCAAACTTATCCTTTCCAGTACGTCGTCAGATGGTCTTTTGTAACATGTATGATCCTTAATTTCTATAACTTATGACGAACTAATAATACATTTCAAAAATTGTATACAGGTAGGCTTTGTACAATCAACCAACTTATTACACGATAATTTGGCGTTGTTATTAAGCATCTGCTTTAAGCGACGCAAAGTTTGAATTTTTATTAAAATACGATACATAATTTTTAGTTATTGCATAGATATTACCGACAGTTTTATTCAATTATTTTGCGGAATATGTTAAAAAGTGTTCAAAGTAAATACATAGGTCTTATTATTGAATGTCTTTGGATAAGTTAATGGTGACAGCTCAAGCAATTTTAATACGAGTTATTTTATATTTACTTGATCATGGAAGTATTTGTGTATGATATTAACGATTTCAGTTATATTGTATTGTTTAGTTTTGTATTGTCTTTAGATAGGCATGTGATGAAATCGTGTGTTTTATAGTGATTTATTAGGTCAAAATATTTTTGTATGTGAACATAGCTTAAGGGTAACAAAGCATTTAGTATGATCCGATTACATCGTATCGATCTTTCGTAAATATTTTATAGACTGCTTTGATTTACAGTGTAACGTGTATATAACTATTCAATTATTTATATAAAAATGCGCAATTTAAGAGTAAAACTTGTGTAATAATTCTACTTGCACTTCATAAATTATTAAATTTGAATCTTTTGTATTATTTAGTGTTACCCTTTTAAATTATTTATGTTTAAGTTATTTATCCTTTCCGAACCTAAATAAAATTGTGCGGTTCATAAGATTATTTTTATCCAAAATATTCATCATATTTGGACGGGCCAAGATTCATATGATTGTGACGAAATTTCATACATCTGTTGACGAACAGCTATCCTGTGGTGCACCGTTGCGTTCCCGCCTTTTATAAGTACAAAGTTGTTGACATTTAATTATTATTTTGTTAACACTATATTACTAAATTTAGCTTTTACTTTAACAGATAAATTTATTGGAATCCAAATTAATTTGTCGGCAAGCTTTTTCGTCGACAACAATTGTGTCAACCCGGGCCCGACATATCAACTCATTGTATAGATGTATGGTATCAATTTGCTTGTTTTTCTTTTACATGATCAAATCCATAGGATGTCCCGTAATTTACTAGATTACGAGATCGAAGAGTTGTTACACGGATCTAGGAACGATGGTAGTGGTGATGCAAATCAGGCAGAGTCTCCCAGAAGCTGGCATCTGCTCCTCCTCTGCCAGTTACTCCCTACGAATCATCATCGGAAATTCGTGGCATTGGAAAAAGAGAAAGAATGACAGCAATTTTTTTTTGACTTATCTATTGTGAATTCTTAGATGGAAGACTAATAAAATAAAAACTAATGATGTAATGGATTTTTTGAGAGCTTTGTCCGAGAACCAGCGAATATCTGTTAACTGGATCGCCGAGGTCAGGAGGAAGTAGAATTGATTCAGAATTTGCCTAAATGCCATCTTCAAAATATCGTCCTATACCACATGCACTATTAGATAAATCGGTCATTGGCCGTTATTCAAAACATTACGGCAACCTCGAGCCTGCGGAGCCCTAAACTTTAAGAGCAGATCCAGATGTCGCTGCACCAAATGCAATATACCCTGCCGGTCAAAAGCTTAAGACTGCACATAAATAACATAATTATCCATCAATTGTAATAAAATCCCATAGGATAAATAAAAGAAATGCACATCTGCATATTCTTTTGTTAGTATCGAATATTTAAAGAAGTCATTCTTTTGTTTACTTTCAAGTTATTGGACGATAAACATCAATTCTTTTCAAACACCAACAAACGCTGCGCTAAAGCCAGGTGGTAGAGTCGTAACAATATTTTTATAATGTCCATTAATTACTAATTACTTTGCTATTGTTACGTATAGGTCAATAATAATGACTATTTAGCTCCTGCAAACACGTGTTTCTGACTTATTATAACCCAAGTTTCCTTGGGTTTTTTCACAAAAAATCTCAAGTATATAATAATCTAAACTTGTGGTTTCTACAGTGAAGTCGTCATAAAATGGGAAAAGCTAGAGAAGTTAGCAGTGCAGTGCGTTCTGCCATCGTTGTTTTACATAATGAAGGCAAATCCGAATGTGAGATAGCTTCACAACTGAAGTTGTTATCGAAGACTTGTGTTCATGGCACAATAACTCGATACAGGGAGACAGGCCGTTTTCAAGATCGTCCACGCTCGGGAAGGCCGAGAGCTACCACGTCTAGTGAAGATAATTTCATTGTTGTTACCAGCAAGCGAAATAGACGTTAGCACCAGAAATCCGCGTTTAAGTAAACAAAACCTTAGTTAAACCTTTATCATTAACTACAGTAAAACGGCGACAGAGAGATACGCAGATGTATGGTCGCGTTGCCGTTCGAAATTCTCTGCTAAAGCCGCAAAACAAGAAAAAACGGATGCAGTGGGCTCTTGCCCATAAAGATTAGACTGAAGAAGATTTTAAAAAGTGCTTTGGACCGATGAATCCAAGTTTGAATTATTCGGTTAAAAACGTAGAAATTATGTTCGGCGCAGTGCCCAAGAAAAGATGATGTCAGATTGTGTAGTCCCAAGAATTAAACTTGGTGGTGGCTCAATTATGGTCTGTGGTTGCTTCTTAAGCCAAGGAACTGGCGATTTGATTAAAATTGAAGGAATTTTGAAAAAGGAATAGTACAAAAACATTTTAGAACAAAATGCCGTTTCTTCCGGGATGCGATTAATTGAAGATGAATTCATTTTCCAACAAGATAATGATCCAAAGCATAGCTTAAAATAATTTAGAGGATATTTAGAAGAGAAAGAGGAACAAGGGGTGTTAAAAAACATGGTTTGGCCTCCTCAGAGCATGGATCTCAATCTCATTGAACTTTTGTGGGAAGAGCTTGATAGGAACGTCCGTAATAGTGGCCCATCCTGGCGAGAAGAAATGTGGAATGCTTTATGCGAAATTTGGAACAATATATCACCATTAACAAAATGATTGCCCGTATGCCGAGACTTGTGAAAAAAGTCATAAAATGTAAAACGAGGATTTTTTGATGAAATATCAGTTTAGCTAACTATAGCTTTTTTTTGCAAGGACTGTTAATATTTCTTTATGCTTTTAAAGTATATTGTTTGTCAATCAATGTTCTATTAGATGATTAAACCGGTTAATTAAACATTTAATATTTTATTGGAGTTTTTCTTTCTTTTCCTAATTTAATAAAGGTGGTCTTAAACTTTTGGCCGGCAGTGTATCTCTGCCTAACATAGGACAGAAACCTTTGAATTTCACCAATCCTAGGATATCAATAAGCATTTTGTAACTTTTAGTGATTTTAAGTAACCACAATGTTTACATTGTGATAATTATAATGATTTTGCATGTATGAGAGATTTCAATTAGTACAAATGGTTAACAATATAAATATATTATTTTTATAAATTATTATTATTTTGTTTTACTATCACTCGAACTTATTACAATTCTCTAGATACTATTGTTGGCCTCACAAATGAGTTGTGGATAGATAAGGCCCCGTTAAATACAATCATACGTTTACACATTTGTAGCTTCAGAAGGTAGGGCTCACATAAATACAATTAAGCTTGCAAATAATTTACAAGATGGCGACTGAAAAATGGAAAATTCATATCGGATTCGTAAGGGTTAATTTCTTAAAACACATATACATGCCATTGAAACAATAAATTATTGTGGGAAACAATTTTAATACTTCATTACAATTATATTATTTATGCCTTCTAAACAAAGACCATCGAAAAGCATAAAATTTATCATTGATTATATGTAACAGAAATTATTATTTTTTTACAATGCGACAAAATGTTCGTTCTAGCCCCAATTCTGAAATCATTTATTTTTTTATTATGGCTAGCATTATATAGGCAAAATCAGCAGACACATCTTAGGACCAGTGACTCCCAACCTGCTCTAAAGTTCTAAACTTCTCTCTATCTTTACCCTTTTTTAAGGCGTAAAAACTGAAATCTATAAGTTGCCTTACGATATGTTTATGAACGCCTAAATGTTCATATTAATGGTAATACTGAAAGCGTATAATTAGATTTTTCATTTTGATGTACATTAAACGCGAGTGTATCATGAAACATAGGTTGGGAAACACATGGATAATGAAGAAAATATTATTTTTATCAACACCAAACCTATTAGCACAACGTTAAGACGAAAAATGCCATTACACATGCTGTTAAACAATACTGCCCTAATATTTTGTCCATTTATAACAGATATAATGATTAATTCACAGACACCATTTCGCTTGACTCATACACTGGCCGCACTAATAAACGTTTTTCACATACCAAATAGTTACACAGCTCCTAAATTTAACAGGACAATTGGCATTATGTGCAAAGTGCTCAGTTTAAGGCGCACAAATATACGATCACGACCAAACAACTTACATTTAAACAAAAAATGGATTAATACAGGGGGCAGGCGTAGCAAATATAACTACAATATAATTAAAAATGAGAAACAATGCATTCTGCTTATTGTTAAAATTCAAATATTTTATAACATTTGAAAAGCATATATTTTTGTAGAAAATTTTTTGGTGTGCCAACTGCTTATAAAATATGTTAGCACTGAAAATTATAATAAACACCTATATTATCTTGTAATCTTTTGTTTTAATATCATTTCATATTTAATACAACTAAAATATTGCCAAGTAAAACTTTCTAACCATAATATTTTTTTTGCTAAAACTGAGTTCTATTTGTGCTGTATAGAGTAATATACCTTTTAATTAAAAAAAACTTCATCTTTTAAGATGCCTTTTTAAATTAAATCTTACAATTAATAAAAGCAATTCATAACCATGAGGGCAAATTAAAATATAATTTTAATTTTATACAAATAATAAATGCAACAAAGTAGGAAAACTTTCTAGTAATATAACCACTACAAGAAGCCTTTGTAATTAATAAAATATTGTATTTTATTAACTTTTTATATCCCGTTTATATAGTGAATATATATGACGAAATTACATAATGTGATGATTAGGTTTTAAGCTGTTGTATCCATATAGAATGGTCACAAGTGTGATGAAATCATTATTTAAATAGAATTAAAGCTATAAGTCATCTTTGGAGATAAATGTACAACCAAGCTTATGCTTCTCTATTTGAAGAGAATTAAGAAGTTTTCCTTTAAGAACAATCATTGTAGTGCACAAAATGTCTCGAGTCTCACTATAGTTTTATTTGACTTTGCCTAACTGATGATACCATTAAACAAAGGTTTCAAATACTTGGTTTAACATCAATATTATGACTGATGGCTATCAGACAGATAGTGCCCTATCTTTTAAGTATATTGCAAATTCCTTAAAAAATAACAAATATCTCAACATAAAGATCTGGTACATAATTTTAAATGGTTTTATTTTAGCATTACTTTGTAATAGAGCTTTTAAGAGTGCCTTTAAAATGGACTGAAGCAAGTACTGATTTTGGCCACAATATAATTATACATGGAAGTTTTACAGTAACAATTAGAAGAGATAAAATATTTTCAATAGATGTATATAGATTGGCATATGGTGCCTATACTTTAAACTTATGATTACAATTCATAATTTCATGTTATACAGTATGTACATCATAAATATACGAACATAAGTCATACTAACATTTATCAATATTTTTGTATTTTTTTAATATTTTTCTTATAGAATAATATATATAAATAAGACACATAAGACATTCTTAATACAAAACAATAAAGACTATTTAGGATAAAAAGATATAAATATTAATAGCTTAGCTATAAACAGAATACTGGCATAATTATTATTATAGATTATTGTTTACCTGAGCGTTAACTTTCTTTTAGCAATGTAACAAGATTTCATTATAGGTTATATAAAAACCTTCATAGATGTTTTAAGAGATAGATAAAAGCAACAATTTTTTCTCTACACATGTATATGTATGTTATCTTTAATCATTCATATTGATGAAAATTTTCAAGATAAGCTGTAGAATTTAAAAAAATACAATTTTCAAGCTTAAAGCTCCTCATTTACCGGGCTGTAATCATCCTGATATCACATGGCTCTGTATGGACCTTGGGACTTTAAATATTGAACAATCAATGAGGGCCCTAAAGATACAACCTCAGGAGGTATAGCAGTCAATGGACAGTTATCAACACTCATTATTTGTAAGCTCACACAAAGAGCTAATTCAAATGGTAAATTACATAAATTGGGATTATCATTCAGATACAAGAACTCCAACTTTTCAAGGGTACCAATTTCTTCTGGTAAATACTGCAAATTATTTTCCCCAATACTAAGAAATTTAAGGTTACTCAAATGACCAATGGATCGAGGCAGTGAAGTTAACTGGTTAGATTGAGCAACTAATCTTTGTAGGTTATGCAGAAATCCTATTTCATTAGGCAAAACATCTAGTTTATTTTCTTCTATGTCCAAAACTTTAAGCTTCACCAAACTACCAATAGTGGGTGGTATACGTTTTAACAAGTTATTGGATAGTATTAACATTTCTAAATTCTGAAGGCATTGAATATCATCTGGCAATTTAACCAATTGATTAGTGCCTAAATTAAGCTCAACCATGTTAGTCCAAGAACCTATGTCAAGTGGGAGAGATGTCAGTAAGTTCTCTTTCATATTAAGCTTAGTCAAATTTTTAGCTCTAGAAAATATTCCATAAGGTATTTTGTCAATTTGGTTGTGCTCTAGATTTAGGGAATATGTATTAATGAACTGAGCGGGACCTCCAGATGGATAACTCATGAAGGAGTTTCTAGATAGAGTAATACTAGTCATTTCACAGAGCCTGGCAAGAAATCCTTCAGGAAGGTGAGAGATGGAATTGCCTTCTATGTTGAATTCATCCATGCGTTTACAGCGGCTTAAAGATAAAGGAACAGTAGTCAGCCTATTGTATCGCAAACCTAAACGAGTTAAGCATTGCAAGTTTCCTATAGTCTCAGGGATATCCAATAATTCATTGTGTTGCAGATCTAAAGTAGATAAATTAACACAATAGCCAATTTCCTGAGGTAGATGCTCTAAGTGGTTATGTGAAACATCAAATGTCACCAAATTGACCAATTTACCAATTCCAGATGATAACTCCTTGATCTTATTTTCTCTTAAACTGAGCATAGTAAGATTTGTAAGACTGGCAATACCATCACCAACTACTCGGATTCTATTAAATCTGAGAAACAGAGTTGTTAACGATGTTACTCTGTACACAACTTCAGGAATGTCACTCAATTTATTATGTCGTAAATCCAATACCTTCAGACATTTTAAATTATGAAGAGAGTCAGGTAAGCTTGTTAAGGAATTTTCATTCAATGCTAGAGTCTGCAAATTTGTTAAGCAACCAAACTCTGCAGGAAGTGCAACTAATTTATTTCCGTATAAATAAAATTCTACCAAATGTGTGAGATCTCTGACATTTGGTGGTAAGGAGGTAATGCTGGATTTGCTTAGATCGAGTCGCTGGAAGCCTTCTTCACGGCATCGTACGAATTCTTTGATGACATCCAGATCAGCTTGTATCGGTTTGTTCTTCTTTGTGGTCGGTTTAGGTTTGTTCGATTCAGGATGTTTCACAGTCACTACTTTCGGACGAGCTCCCTCGGTATTTGTCAGGGAGGCGGTTGATAATTTTTTTTCTCTCATACCGTGATATTTTTCTCTAGGGCTCACGGCGCCGATAGAATCTAAGGCTTCTGAATTTTCTCTAGATGAATTATCGAGATTCATTCCGATGAAATTTCTGTATCGTTGATCCGTCTTGGGTGGTATAAGTTATAGTACTACCGTTTCAAAATTCCCGTAGCATTCTACTAATCTTGTTGCAATAAACACAATCAATATCACTTTGATAACACGAAATTGTTCGACATTGAAGAAAATCTATGAACTTATTTTATTTTAAGTTTTGTAGTAAATATAATTTGCCACAATGACACTTAATACTCACAAAGAAAATTAAACAAGAAAATACGTTGTTCTAAGTATAATGAAAACGCAATACATTCTGCTTCGAAAATTTTCAATACACCTACAGCAGACCCACAGATAAAAAGATATTTTGATATTGATTTATTTCGAGAGAACGAGAACGTTCGTGATTTGTCATTGTGCACGTTAACCTCCGCGCAAACTCGAATGCTTCCATGTATCGATCGTTAATATTTTATATTTCGTTTTTCAAAATCGTCGAGAAATCAAAAAGCAATTTAAATACGACGCAGTCTTCTTAGTTTAATTTATTCTCATATACTATCGCCAAAAAATACCATAACCAAAGAGCGACAGCAACCTTTCTCAGAACAGAGCAACACGAATAGAACCGTTAATTTTCCTGAGACTTTTAGAGAATACACACTCTAAAAAAAAGTATAAACAAAAAAAATACTCCATTTCCATTTAAAAAGATTAGCAAGGTGAAGTAGCTATTATATAGCTCATAGACCCAATAACAGATGGGGAAGAAAGGTGCTTGTGTGGCATTTTCGAACAACGACTTAAGCAAGTTCAAGTCGATAATATTGCAAGTGACTCAGGATTGTGATTTGTGGCAATCTATAGAGGAGGAATATGTTCATCAGTAGATGGCTGTGATGATGATGTATATTTTTTTCCAATGCATATAGTTACAAATTTATATCTTTATTTAAGCTTGAGTTGGTACTCTTAATAGTGGTAGAGCACCACTGCAACTAGATACTAGAGATACATGGACATAAATGGGTCAGTTCGACCGAGCCAGCACCACACCCTCAGTGACTGTTACCTAGGCATTACACCTTCATCCTTTAGGGTGATTACGTATGTGCATGTTGAACCTTTTTGATTAAGATATTTATGAGCCAGTCCTCACTCACTATCAGGTAAACTGTGTGATCCATTGTCACTTTAGTTTCATAATAAAAAACTCTGTTCAACTATGTGAATAACCACCCTAAAATATTCATTGGCACACATTGGCTTGATGGTGGACTGGCGGGCACTTGATTGGTTCTTATTTTTTTAATTTAATAATTTACGACTTTCATAAGTTTACAATGAAGTATATTTTTTATTCTACACATGTGTACCGAATATATAATGAAGATTTCGAGTTGCGATTTTGGTCCATAGAATGTTCGCGTAGACTAAAACGTGATAATTAATATGTATTTACTTGAATGAAATAATTAGGCTTAGCTTTATAATTAGCTTTATAGGGAAATGGATAAGTAAAAGAAACGCTAAGACTTGGCTGTATAGACTCTGATCCCTTGCTTTTATCAATAAGAAAGAACGAAATAAAGTTTTTATTTCGTTCTCGTTCATAATTATTCCTGTGATTTTGACACTACTTTGACGGATCAGTTCGAACTTCCAACAAAGACTGTGTTGTGTTTTGTCGGCTTTTTATTGAAAATAAAGAAGTTTATTTCATATATTAAAATATTATAGGAATTTGAATACCATCAATTTAAGATTCAAGTAAAGATGGATAAAAGCAAAGAAAAAGAGGAACAAAGTATCATGGATAAATCCATGCGATCTGTATTCGGTAAATTTTGAATGGTTTCTTATACTTTAACTTAATCCTCTTCCTACATTTTTAATTTATTTCGTAATTTTTTAGTGGGTAATATTCCTTACGAAGCTACAGAAGAAAAACTTAAAGATATATTCAGTGAAGTGGGGCCGGTGCTGTCCTTTAAATTAGTATTTGATAGGGAGACTGGAAAGCCTAAAGGTTATGGATTTTGTGAATATAAAGATCAAGAGACAGCTCTTAGTGCTATGAGAAATTTAAACGGATACGAAATTGGAGGCAGGTCACTAAGAGTTGACAATGCCTGTACTGAGAAATCAAGAATGGAAATGCAAGCTTTAATGCAGGGTCCACAGGTATTTATATAATATTTTATGTGTAATACTTCAATTATTATATGGCACACTTCAGGTAAAGATTTTGAGATATTTAGTTTGAAAGGGTTGGCCTTCTCAATAAAAACATTATTTTCACAGATACCATCAGAATTGTAAATTTCTGGATTGAAAAATCTAAATGTGACCATGGAATTTAATTTTTTAAAAATTTTAATTTGATTTCTCCTTACCCCATAAACATACAATTTAACTTTAGTTCTAGTATTTCTGAGATGCACATTCTTTATATATAAATAAATATTTTATTGAATATTCGAAATATAATTATAAATTTATCGTATTCCATAGTAAGAACACCAATTCAGTGAAACAGTGCTCTGTTCCCAAAATGAAGAAAACAGTGTTTCTCATTTTTCACCTATATCATTCTTCCTTGCTTATGAATTTTCCTCTGAGTTAAAACCTATTAATTTTACTTTAATTGAAAGTAAACAGGAGATAGAAGTTTACTCCATTGTCAACAATATGAGTACTCATTTAATTACTGAATGGTAAATAAAGGACCATCAATTTTCAATTCAACTTTCAAAATTGATTGTGCCTTATCTACATTTTTTTCCATCAGTTCTTTTCATACTTTTGATTCACCAAAAAAAACTCACCTGTTAGTTTGTTTATATAAAACCTCAACCTAAAATGAATAAAGCATGTATATTGATTATGACAATTAACTTTGAAGGTAGAAAATCCTTATGGTGATCCAGTGGAACCAGAAAAAGCACCGGAAGCTATCAGTAAAGCTGTGGCTACTTTGCCCCCAGAGCAAATGTTTGAACTAATGAAACAAATGAAGCTTTGTGTTCAGGTATGTTGAGCTATTATTTTTATATATTTTTTTTTAAATAAAGTTTTATAAATTGCTGCATTGTGTTACTTATACTTTTGGCAAATGATAGTAATGTTGTTGTTTATTTATTATTTGTACAACTAATTATTAAAGTTTTTTACTGACTTAAATAATCTGTAATACCATCAGTAATTGACATATTTTTGACCTTCTACCTATCTCTTACTTAAGTAGGTGGTGTACTACTTTTATGTTCAATAATTTATTATAGTTTTAAATAAATTAAGGCTTATTTCTTTCCCCACATACAATAGGTAGTGGGTTGACAAGAAGCATTGTGTCAAGTATAACATAGATAACTTTGCTTGCAAAAGTTTAGCATCACCTTAGCATGTTCCTTAGCTGGGAATCAACTGTAGTTATGTATCAACCAAGCCAAGTATCTAATGCATTATATATGTACAAAAAAAAATCTACAAAGTATTTCTTTCAGTGCTAACACATTTTTATGCAATACTTAAAATTTTATCATTAGTTGTCTGTAATGAAATTAAATTTTTAATTTTCAGAACAATCCATCAGAAGCAAGAAACATGCTTCTTCAAAATCCTCAATTGTCTTATGCTCTACTCCAGGCACAAGTGATAATGAGGATTGTTGACCCTGCCACTGCTGTTGTATGTTATGTTTTATTTATGTTGTATCAACATATTGATAACCTTTTTTGTACTAGTTATTATGACATGCATTGACCAGTAATATTAATTCAAACACAAACTAAGATTGATGGAAGAATGGATGCACTTCTCTAAAATATGATATACCAATACAAAAAATCTATGTTACAAATTATTGCATTTTTTGTAAAGGGTTTATTCTTATTTGAATATGCCAACTCCTTAGAGAAGCAAGTGTTAAGAGAAAATCACAATTATACCTTGTAAGTATTACTTCATAATCTATGAAGATAGTTTTTTCTGATATATTTTAACATGTTTTTGAAGTAGTAGTAGTAGCAAGGGAAATCAGGCTATTACACAACCTGATAACATTGAAAACAACAGTGAAATAGCTTCTCAGCCTCATTCTGTGGATCTTCATGGGTGATGTATGATGTAAAATTAGGCAATGCAAGTTTATCATTAGGAATTAAAAACAAATTTAAGGATGTGTCCAGAATGAGACCTAATGGCTGTAATAGTATCACCTTTATTTAACTGAACTCCAGCACCTCAAATTGTCAATGAGTTACATGCAAACAGTTATGAAGGGACTATTATCATTAAAAACTCAAAACTGTTAAGTTAGAATGCATTGGTTGTATATTTTTACCCCAAATTCTTTTATTAACAGATATTCTAAAAAAATGCACTTTGACAATCTGCAGCAATATTTTTGGGAATATATAATAATTCAGTGTAATTTGGCAAACATTGACAAACCTTATTGCTATTTGCCTCCGCAATGAGCTAAGGTTTCTCTGATTCACTGATTCAGGTGCTTCACTCCTGAGGATGTCATTCACTCATTTTCAGTATTCCAAACAGATTTAATATTTATATTTATTTAATTAAAGATGATATAAAGAGCATGGTTAATTTTCACAAATTCAGAAAACAATTACAAACAAAATTATTGAAATTTGGACAGGGACATTCTATGTAAATATTATTCGCTAGCTGACCAGACATCTTTTAGGTCAGATAGTAGATAATATTTATTATATTTGTTATTTATTAATTATTTTATTTAGTAAATATATTTTATTAAGTATTACTTATACATCATATAAAAAGGTTACATATGTGGTGGCTTGTGGAGAAATAACTTTTTTTAATGACTGAACTATGATACAGAGAAATATTATGTTGCTGGGGAACTTGTTACACCTCAAAGAAATGCTTCCTTTAATAGTTAGAATTTATGAAAAGGCTTAATTTAAAACAAAAACTTTAACTGTTGCACAGTTCCTATCTAAATAATATCATAGTTCCTAACTTACAATTATTTGATATCTGATCTAAATGCAACTACTAATATTTAATTTATGAATTCCAGAGTATGCTCCATCCGAGCAATCCAATGCCTCCAATACTGCAGCCTGGTGATAAGCCCCTGGTACCAAGCAATTATGTACCAACAAATCAACCGCAAGGTAATTTGATAATGAGGCCCATAACTATTTAGTTTTTTATTTGCATGTGATGATGCAATGTCCATCATTAGAAGATGCGCATGGGATGAAACAATATTTACCATATAATTATCAATTCTCGCCTCTGCTGGGGCAACTTACGTTGTGGGTTTTATTTATTATTATTTGGGGATTTTTTGTTATTATTTATTTTGATTTTCTTTATTTATTTCCTATCTCCGCCCGGCTGGTCAATAGAATAAATAAATATGTAATAATTAAAATATATAAAAGATCATATAATACATATAAAAAGACCAACCAGCGGGAATCCCTCTACAGGGGAGACCGAACGGTCGAGGGTTAGGGCGAAAGGGAAAGAAACCTGCGGACTATAAGAGCGTCGTCAAGGAGCACCACCTTCTGCATTTGAGCCCGGAGTCGCCCGTCCCGGAATCCCAACCGCCTCAGGTGATTAGAGATGATTTGAGATTAACCCGTTTGCAGAGACCTAGAGAAGAACTATAGGAATAATTTCGTTCGGCATACATGTGCCAAAAACAGATATTTTGTCTTTTTATCTGTTTAGGCTTCACGAGGTTCGTTCTCGTCATATGTGATGGAGATGTCGACCAAAAATATCCTCAACTGTGCCCGGTCCATCGACACTATATCAGGCTTATTGTTTTTTTAACATTACTAATATTCCGGTTAACCACTCCAACTAAGCTGAAAATTCTTGAGCTAGGAAAGGTTCATGACAATATTCTAATGGGGTATTCGAACCTATGACCTTAAGTTTCGCAGGCCATATCCTAAACCATTAGGCTATTGACGCTTCAAAAACATTATACAATATATTTTTTATTACATTAATATTACATATATATTATTATTTTTAATAATTAGAATATTTGCAAGAATAGTCCGGTCTGTGATGATGGGCCGGTCCCAGTAGAGCCCGCCCCTTATTTTCGAGCACGGCTACCGGCATGTACTTATCATTATTATATTTTGCAGCGCAACCACCACCACCTTTACCATTACTGACCAACCCAATTCCACCGCCCGCACAATATGTCCGTAAGTACTATAATGTATAAATATTTATAACAGATCTATTACGTGACCACTGTACATGTGACCTGGTCGATTTAAACCACGGCGATATCTTACGGAATTCTGAAAGACATCATTTTACATATGGTATATTTTAGTGCCGTTAGCTTTCGCGCAAATATAGAGGCACTCTGTTGTCGTCTCCTTCCATATTCCGTTTTTCATTTGCATTGAGATCTGAGGATGCAGTTGTGTGTTGAGATCGGAGGATGCAGTTGTGTGTTCAGATAGGAGGATGCAGTTGTGTGTTAAGATCGGAGGATGCAGTTGTGAACTGATGCTAGATAGTTATACTAATATAGGAGCTCATTAACCGCAGCACGTCCTGCAATGGTGGACGTAGACCTGCGCAGTGCACGAGCCCCTGCCCCATCACTGGTGGACCAGGATATGCGCAACATGCCGCCTGTGCCGCATCCCGTGCCGCCGCCATTGCCCCAAGAGAAGTATAGTTTTTATTTGCTATTGTTACATTTAATTAAGCCATTCAATTCATTATATATATACATACATATATATATATATATATATATATATATAAATACTTATATAGTTGAAATAGTATTTCAATCAGCCTGAATATGACTTATTCGGCAATGTCGGTCAAAAGAAATGATAAAAAATTAAATTAGAACAAGATATTTTACTTGTTGCGATTATATTACATTCTAGCCTAACAGTACAGCGCACAAAGGTAAAAACTGAAAAAAATAATGTAAATTACAATTTAATTATGAAGCCCAAAAGCCCATACGTCACGACTCAGCAGAATAATCATTTTTACACATGTCATTATATGTTATCTTATACCTTTATTACCTGCAACACTGATCACGTGATACAGCCATAAAAGTAACAATGAACAATTTCACTCGATAATTTTACTAACAATTGTTTCAAGTCCTACCCCACCAACGGATTCTCGCGAAAAGTAAGTCATGTAGTGTAGTCATTCCTATGTCTTTTTTTTAATTAGTTTGTATATTATTATTTTATTATTATGTTTCAGTTATATATATTAGATACACATATGTAATAGTGCTGTAAGATGTCACGCTTCAAATCATAATGATAATCGATAATCAGAATATATCCAACTCAAAATCCAGCTCAATTAAGAATTGAATCTATCTACGAATTCATCGCCAAGTTTTTTTAACACAAAGTCATATGTAGTCAAAAATATTTATTATCCACTTTAATTTACAACCCAAAATATATACTATCATATATAGTATATAATTGGTTTGTCAGCTCGACCGGGAGAGGACCACGATCTCAGAGTATCAGCGTGAAATAACAGCATAATGCGACTGCGTTTCGTATGGTGGACCCAATTACAGGTAACGAGACATTCCATCTGTTTTTTGTGGTGGCAATGCACACGCATAATATGTATGACAAACAATGATAAGTGATAGTGATATCTACATGAGACTCTGTACTTTGAAATTTTGTTCAAGATAGATGTAGACGTCATCAAGACCACTTACCTACAGTGGTAGAGCCACACCGCACTTTGCGTCAAGCTGCAGAATAAATGTGTCAGCTCGACCGCGGTAGGCCCACGCCCTCACAGAATACCAGCGTAAAATATCAGCATAATGCTGCCGTGTTACGTCTGGTGAGTGCAGGGATCCGGTGACCTGTATTACTGGTGACGCGGTATTCCATCTCCAGTCATCGCAAGGGTGACAACGCATCTGCGTTATGATTCCTTCATAAGGATGAATATATATGTCATTGGACCGCAGGAACCACTTGCCATCAGGTGAACTGTGTGCTCGTTTGTTACTCACAATCTTAGAAAAAAATATATATATGTATGTACAAAAAAAGATCTCTAATCAGCTCATAGGAAGGTAGAAGCATGAGGCGCAGGTAGGGATTTATCTATTTGGTGGTACGGAGTGGGGATTACTCACCCCTTGTCTATGCCGTCATCTATCGTATTTTTAAAACTCGCGAAACACTTGACAGTTGCTTGCGAGACACCAATGTATCGCGACACGGTGGTCGAGAACCGCTGGGCTAGCAGTCCAGCCATTATACGTTTACAATCAATTCACATACAGTTTTTTTTACATTGGCAATAACAAACGAGCACCCAGACCGCCTTTTGCAATTGATTCCTGCGGCCCATGACATCTGCATTCATCCCTTGGCAAGGAATCATAATGCAGATGCGGTGTTACCCTTGAGGACAGAGATGGAATGCCCCGTCACCAGTTATAAAGGTCTTCGGATCCCTGCACTCACCAGACGAAACACAGTAGAATTATGCCGCTATTTTACGCTGGTATTTTGTGAGGACGTTGTCGAGCTGACCCATTTATTCTGCAGCTAGAAACAAACTGCAGTGTAGCTCTACCACTGCTATTGATTACAAATATCATAATTAAATGTAATAGTTTGCCTCAACAATCGTTATTCATAGTAACAAAATTGTCGACAATATTAAGCGAGAATATGTTTGCTTCATAAGAACGATTATTTATTTTGCATCTGTTTACACCTGATCGATCGATCGATCGTTATTTAAGTTTTCATAGTTAAAAGGTATTTCTACATGAACAAATTTACCATTTTTTGTATATAAATGAGTAACCATTAAATTATGTTAATTTATATCTGGTGTCATTTTAAGTTCTAGTAATGATGATTGTTTTTCAGTACATTTCAGCGCGACCCCCGCCTTACGAATACTCAAGGTTTCATCACGGATCCCCGCATGCGTATAAACGATCCACGCACCCAAACCAAGATGCCACAGCGTAAGTTAATTCAAAAATTTTTGAATATGTTTATAGTTAAAAAATTGTGGTTTAAGAAAAATAAATTGTTGTCTTAATCAAAAAATCAAAAACACACAAAATTAGCTCATTTATGTTTGCTGTAGGGACTGTACGTGTATTCTGTGAGTTTTAACTCATTGTTTTGTGCAGTCTATAAAAACCAACCATGAACCTGGTTATCATTCATTAGAGCCGTGGTAGCTCAGGGTCTAAACGCTCGCTTTTAATTCATGTTACGCGAGTGAACCTAGTTATTCCCGGAGCTCGGCTCCAATTAAATTGTTAAACGCAATTTGAAGTGCTGATAAATCGTGAGGAAACCTGCATGTCTAAGAAATAATAAGAATGTATATATATATATATTCGAAGACATGTGTAGTCCGCCAATCAGCAGTGGACCCACATGGTGGACTTTGCTCTAACACCTAAATATCAAAAAGAAAAAATCATCTTGAAAATAACTGAACTGAAAGTATATATTTACAAATTTGAAATTACTTTAGATACACTTGCCAATAGCAACATTCAAACAGAAATTCCAAAATTTCATCCGTCCATTTAATTGTAGTTGTCGCAATAAGGATTTACCAGACAGATACTTAGATACATAGATTTGTATACATGCAGGTATAAAAGGTTTGTTGACATATTTTTATTCTTTATTTATATAATAATTAACAACAATATCTCTGTGTTTACAGAACAAATGCCACCTGGAATGCCAAGCGTTGCTCAAGCTAGGACAATACAAGGCATACCTTCTGGAGCTTCTGATCAGGAGAAAGTTAGTTATATGTTTAATTAATAACTCACCTTATTGTGTGTGCATTTCGTAAAATTGATCTAAAGTGAAATTTAACTAACAAAAACAATTCCTTATATTCTTGCAAGAACTGCATTTTCTTCCATCTATTTTAAATTTTTTTTATTTCTTTACAGGCCGCATTAATCATGCAAGTATTACAATTATCTGACGAACAAATAGCTTTGCTTCCGCCAGAGCAACGAGCCAGCATCCTTATGCTGAAAGAACAGATAGCGAAGAGTACCCAGCAGCGTTAATATGCATGTAGATAAACGCAGATGAGTTAGAAAAACATATTTATATGTTCAAATAAATATTACAACTAAGACTGAGCATTTTTATTTGTAATATGACTGCCCTATATAACTTAATAAGTATTATTCGACAAGAATTCGTAGCGCTCTGTTGTTGAATGAAGTTGATTAAAAATTATGGTTCAGGAATAAAACCCTGTCCTAATTGAAACTACCAATAATAACATCAGTATGACGAGTGCTAAATTTTGTAGTCATTAAATATTTTATAACACATCTAATTCCATTAGTGTGTCACTTTTTATGTCAGCACTAAAGGGTAATATTATTAAAAATAAATATTGCATAAGATTGTTACATAGCATAGTCACACACAAGTATGTGGTACTTTTTATTGCATTGCATTGATTGAAAATAATAGGAATTAAAACTGTGTTCAGATACATTTATTACAATCAAATAATAATAAGTGATATTAAAAATATACATTACCGTAAAAAACAATATTATTTCATTACCTCGTTTAATAAAGGGTGGAGCTTCAATGTTGGAATAGCATCAGATGATAAACGCGTACATGTACCCCTTTCCGCCAGCGCAAATTGTATCATGTTTTTGAGGAAACTAGTAATAGTTTTCTTTCTCTAATACCCATTCATCTTTTATATAAGGATCGTTAGGAAACCTATAACGACGATTTATATTCAAAAAGCCTTATTTCAAAATTAAGACAATTCAACTGACAATGTAACTGACTACTCTAACAGGAAATATAGATATGTGTCCACAACGTATTTACCGCATGGCCGACGTTTAATATTCCAAGATATTTTTAGAAATACAAAAAAAGTGATGTACGCCATACAAATTCGGCACACGTCAACATTTATACACGACATAAGACGCGCCCATGATTTGATTACTTATTCTGTGCTAACAGTGCTAATTGCTGTTACCCTGGCCATATTTTAATATTGATATAAATATTTATAACATATGTCAGTAATACCATATTAAAGGTCTTAAAATACTGGACGTCAAGCCTAAGCTTTGTTTACAATAACAAAATGATAGACAGTGACAGATGTAATCGTATCAATGCTCGACTTTTTAACTTCTCACTTCCGTTTAGAAAAGCGCGTGTCGTTCAATTCTCCGCTAGTCATCGTGCTGTCTTGTATGTAACTTTGTTCGGTAAAACGTAAAACATTGCCAAAAAATATTGGCAGTGGTTTGTGTTCATTTTGATACGAACACTTACAACTACGTAGTTTTAAGGTAAAGTATTGTTTCATGTTTTAATAACTAAGGTAACTGTTAAAATAATTATTTAAACTAAACTAAACTAAAGTTAAAAAATTATCGTTATGCTTGTTTTAACATGTTTTATGTTTAAAGTAAGGGAACGTTATATATTGTTAAACAGAAAATTATTTATTGCGTTGTTTTTCAAAAATTTTTCAACAGCAAATATGCAACTTATATCTTAATGCAAGTTAATATGTCCGAATTGTTTAACCGTAACCTTGGCATCAACACATCAACGATGTAATTATGTAGTATTACCTAATTACAACAAATGCAAATTTTTTAAATTGTTCTATTGTAAATAACAAATCCTTTGTTTTTAACTTCGAACTATCGCTGTAACCCGGCACAATGGTACAAATATCAAGTGATTTTATCATACGTAAAAATCAACCTCAGTCAGCACATGACGTTCTATCGTCTAGGATTACTAGTTCTTTATTTTGATGTTATAGGTAATTTACGTGAGTGCGAATTTACTTCATTACCATGGATTAAAAGGTTATATGTTTCATCTCTTAATGTAACCTGATTCCGAGTATTTGGTTACTATATATTATTATTTCATCGCTTTTCAAATTTTGATTGAAAATTGTAATATTAAAATAAAAACAATAAGGAAATACAGTTCCAGTTCCTTAAAAAATATCGCCATCAGGGTACGTTTTGAGTACGTTTCATACTTTTGAAGTATGCTTAAGACGATATATCCATGACGATTTTCATCCCGGCATATCTTCTCTTTTTTACTAGATCTTTCATACCGAGTAGGATATATTACAGAGGTGTAATTATTCGTGCAAATACACGGAATCTATGTTTCTATTATATTATGAAAAAATTGTGTAAAATAGCAGCATACCTTTTGTGTGCTTGTTCTTCAACCTCATAGTTCCAATAAAATATATATATACAAAGCACCCAGATATAACAAACATTTGTGTTGTACGACCAACACAAATGTTTGTGTTACACAAATATTGTTTCTTGCTTGAGTGTCCAACCAGAAAACAATCCAGGACCCGCAATACAGAAGCCAGTTATTTTTACGCCACGCAGCTGTCCGTTGTATAGGTTATTATTACTTTAAACAACGTAACCTGTTTTGTCATGTGTTACCTTTTACTGTTTCTGTGCATTGCACGAAAGGAATACGCGGCATTTTTACGAACGTGACATAAACTCGAAAGTAAGCAAAACATTACCCAAGTGTTTTGCATTTAAATTGCAGAGTACGATAATACCTTGAAGTGTTGTATTGAAAGTTATTGGGCTCCGGTGTAAAAACTGGTTCCAATAAATAAATATATAATAAAGATAAATCCGAAGCAAACTAATTATTTTTGGTTAATGTTTCGGGTTTTTAGGTTTGATTCGGATAAGTTAATATTTGTTCAGAAAATTATGACCTGGGCAATCTTGTCCACAGTGTTGTTTCATGATTTACAAGATGACACGCGTTTTTTGGCCGCATGGCTAAATGATCAGAGTACTTGGCTTCTAAGACACGCGTCCTAGGTTCGATTCTCAGCTGAGGAACAAAATGTTGTGCACAACAAATTGGAGGTTATTCATCTGAACGTTCCTTTGATCTTCTAACAAGGGAAGGGAGGAAACGAGTGAGGCACATGTCGGTATGACAAAAAAATATTTTACAGCTTTGGTAGAAATCACCCACGAACATATCACCTCGGACTAGGGAAAGATACAAAAAGTGGGTAGTTCTGTGTTTACGTAAATATTATCATCACTATAAAACATCCTGATTAGTTGATGTGATTTGGAAACACACAGAAGTCACACACATTGTCGTTGAGGACCATAAGCAATGACGTCATAATCCCTTTTCTTAATCATTCTTCACCATATGGTGATATCAAAATTATACTATGTATGTAAAATCGTCAGCATGTGGCAAACAACTTGGTGACTAAAGGTACTGAGGTACCTAACCCCATTAAAACGATGCAGGCAGTTAAAAGGAATTTAAATAAGGAAAATACAAAATGTAAACAGTTTTCAACTTAAGGAAAGAAACTTGTTTTATAACCTCTTTGTGTTAATAAATTATTTATTTATTTAAACTTGTCACATTTGTGACAAGTATTAAGTATTTTTCATTAGTTTTTTTTTCTTTCATAAAACGCCATTTCCATAAGACGCCTCATAACGCGAGTGCCGTACTCTTAATATGACGCCTTGTCAAATTTGTCCAGTATAATTTTTCATATAGTCTTAAGTTTGCATAAAATTTATAGGATAAGGGAAGTTTCGACAACGAAAGAAATGGAATTGATGTAGTTTTTAATTCATCTATCTTGATATATATTTTTATATGCAGACCGCATATTCACCTAACAGTGAAACAAAATTCATCAAATAGGTATAGAACTTAATTAAAAATAATACAAATATCTAAGTCGACGCTCGTTCTAACAAGGATAATTAGAAATTGATAATATTTCCTACGACGACTTGATTAGATACGCTTTTTTTTTGTTTTTGAATAAATTTTAATAATATGCTTGACAGGTGAGTCGGATTTGCACAAAACGATTGAGACAATCGCTAGTGATTCGGTCACTGACACCTGTTAAAGGAATTCTATAAGAAGTTCTTTATCAGATATATGTATATATGTCTGTCTTATTTCTCCAAACTTACTGGAGGGTTTATATGTATATAATATATATATATATATATATATATACACATACATACATATAAACAGTTAGATAACTTAATCACGGACGAATAAAAAATGAATTCCGATTTAGGGTATTTATTGGAAAAGAAAGAGTAACATAAAAAAAAATTGTGAATATAGGGGCTCACTCACAGTTTATAGGAATATCGTAAACGAAATTCCTAAAGCTTAACGTTCTCACAGAAAATTATGTGGACCCCTATCCAAGAGACTTTGGCTCGCTATTAAGGTTAATAAATATTAGTCCAGAAAAAAAACCGGTTGATTGTTTTTTGGACATATAAAAAACTTATGTTAAATAGATGTCGTTTTTATTAAATTTGAACAAAATAAACAAACTCAGAGCATCAAGAGTTTGTTCCATGATTAATTTTTTTATTTCTTTCAGGATAAAATAAACAAGATGAAGTGGACATTATTTACAGCAGTGGCGTTGCTTCTGTGCTTGTATGGCGAGTCCAAAACGTGGTCTTCTAAGGAGCACAAGTTCAGAGATTTAATTAATGATATCCCAACATGGACACCTCGCCACAAGAATTCTGCCGACCCCCCTGACCACACCAAAGAGGTGGAGATGGCGAGATATGTAATGCACAATTGCGGTAATTATTGTTTCAATTATTGCTTTAGAATTATAATAGCTGTCGATTAATATAGACATAAAAAGTCTTGGACTCACGTTGAATATCCCTATTATATTAAAAAAAATTACATGTTCTACGTGGTTCATTCGCACTGTAGCTTTAAACTGTCTAAGCACAGTTTCATAGCATCATCATAAATAAATAATAAAATCATCATAAATAATAAACATAATATCCTTAGGGTTATAACGTATCATATGGTGATAGAAACAAACCGTAGACGGAATTTTGGAAAAAATACATTTTATCTTGGTTTTAAAGTGTGACCACAAATCTAATCGGTGATTATACCTACGGTCTCGATTTTGTATATATGACAAAATTTTGCAAATAACTAGTTTTTTTTGCAAATAATCGCTTAATACTAAATAAATATCTACTGTATTATATATTGTGCTTCGATATAATTCGCACTCTCTCTTTCTGTAATTGCACTTTAGTCCCTTGCTTTAATATTACCGGTTCGTGTTTGTTTTTGGGTACACGTATCACGCTTGTATGATTTTGCACTTTCCGAACTGACCGAGAAAAAAAGATGTATTCAAAGTGTCTTTGTATCTTACCGTATGGCGTAGTTGTTAGAGTACTTGGCCGTTGAATCGCGGGCTATGCATTCGATTCCCGACCGAGGAACTATGATTATTGTCAAGGTCGACCATGAGAAACTTTTTTCATCATTTAGTGTTTATTTAAAATAAAAATAATTTACTAATAAATTTATATTATTCCGAAATGATATGTTTTTCATTTTCCATTTTATTTACTAGAAGTTTTCGAAATAAAACAGAATAATAAAATATATATGCTTTATATTAAAAAAATTCTTATAAAAAAATCGTATAGATTTTGATCAGTTCTAACTACTAACTGCTGCGAAGCTATAATGGCGGATAGGCGATCCCAATAACACTTGTCTGCTATAGTTAGTATATGTTTTAAAGTTGGTCACCACCACTCGTAAAGCACAAGATCTTTATGGAAATTTGTCTCATCAATACGAGATGAGATGTTACAAAAATATTAGAGAATTTCCCTGGCTAGTGGATATCTATTTTTTATGGAAGTAAGGGTAAATAAGAGTAAATAGGCCACCTGATCGTTAGTGATTTATGCGACCCATGGTATGTAGACCCATCCTCGAATGGTAATCAAGGATACGTTATCACCCCTGCGTATTAAGACAAAACGATATATACTATAACGATAATTGGTTCTTCGTGCTCCTGTATTCATCACCCGAAACACAGCACAGATAAAGTAATTTAATTTATAATAACTACAAACCAATTCGCTGAAATATGTCCAGAAAGCTCAGTTCTTATTCAGACCGCCTTGGCTATTTTAAATGTATCTCGCTTGAAAATCGTAAAAAGATACTGGTTCTTATGTTTTTCAAGAAATTAGTTACTGGTTAACTTGATTGTCCCGCATTGTTATGTAAAATGCAATTTAATGTCTATGATGACAAAAAAATGTTAAACTTTTGCATTTATCTAAATATCATACCCCCCTAAGAGAACATTGTGCATTATTACGCATGTATTCTATGTGCAAACGTTTTAGTAAAGAAATTGATTTTGCATTAACCTCTAACAACGTGATAAAAAACGTGTTCGCAAGAAGCCAATAATAATAAATTTTCTATTCGTTTATGTTTTATATGTATTGTTTTATATATATATATATATATATATATATATATATATATATATATATATATATATATAAATGTGCATGCTGTGTTTTCCTGTAATGAGACAGTTAAATTATGGTATTGTACTTTGTAATATTTTAATTAAACTCATTGTTGGAAAACGAAATAAAGTAAATGAATAAATAAATCATGACAGCGCAAGTACATACATACCTCTGTAAACATGTGTTAAAGTGATACGATCGACAAATCAGATTTCCTGTATGTAAGTCGTAACAATAACGTTTGTTTTCAGATTGGGCATCCATAGCCACTATATCGATACAACCGGCTATCGAAGGTTTCCCATTTTCAAATGTAAAGTCGATAGTAGATGGTTCTCTGGCCAATTCTACCGGGGTGCCTTACTTCTACATGTCTCCATTGGACTTCACAGCACGTGATTTGTCGGTAAGGTATAAGATACATGCATATAGAGATAATTACATTTTTTGGGCTCAAGGCCGCTGTTAGCCCGAGGGCTTTTAAATTTTCACCGGGTTGAAGGTGACCGAGTGCTTATCGATCAAAGAACGGTATCGCAAACAAAATTATTCGTGATACCGCCATGTCACAGGCTCGTTCTCACCTACCGCTAGACGCTTCTATAAATGTTGACTCATTGATAAAAACGTCGCTAGAGTATATTATGCCATTTCTTTTCTTTAGCGCCCACCCATTCCGACGTGGTAACAGATAGTTTATAATAATACTGATATTAATTTAGATAATCCTTAAAAGCAACTGACCGAGCCGATGTTCAGCCGCACTCGCGTAACAGGGTAACGGTCCAAGCTGAGGCTCCTTCTTGGGAGTCCTTGTGCTGGTTATCCATAAAGGTATCGGCTGAGTGCCCTAAGCGCTCAGCCATCTTTCAACCCGATGAAGCTATAAGAAGCTCTCGGGATAACAGTGTCCATCAGCCAAAAAAAATACAAAGTATGTCGTTAAACTTATTAATAATGGATATTTATAAGTTAATATTTCCACCATTCTTTACACATCCATGATCTTTCTCCGTCCTATGAATAGTATCCATTTATTTTAGAAAAACACACGAGCTACCGTCCTCGTATCTCTTGAAGAAACCAGGTACTGCGAAAATCAAAAATGGGACCCTGAAGACCCTCGATGCACCAGACTCATGCTCTCGGGAAAAATGAAGAAGGTAAGTAATCCGTTACTATTTGGTTCCTTATAAAACTGTAACAGAGTCAAGTCAATGAGCCAAAAGACATGTTCATCTCTAAGGGCAGTTATTTCATCATTAAATTGTCATCTCGTTTATGTTGTGTACTAGCTGGTGTCCGAAGCTAGCGCATGCGTAGATATTGCATATATCTACGCATATCAAAAAAGCTAAAAGCCGCGTAACGAAACCACCGCGATTCAGAAACAGTGCACAACGCCATTTTACATATAAACTTATAATATTTTTCCTAAACTTAAGGAGAAGCTGTCGTATTGAATTTCATGGTTTTTCCTTCAAAAGTGACGACCTTCCCATATAAACTTTCAACCTCCAAACAGGGTTAATTGAACTTAAAGGTAAAATAAAAGTTTGATAAACGCCGATACACGTGTACTTTTTTTTCTAAAAAGTTATATGAAATTTCGTGTCTTTGAAAATAACGGACTTTCATGCAACCTTTTTTCCCCTAGAGGTGAAATTTCCAAAAATCCTTCTTTAGGGAACGCTAACAATATAAAAGATATTCAACTGCCAAAATTTCAAGTTTGTAGCCCCAGCGATTTGGGCTCTGCGTTGTTGAATCAGTAAGGAGAAGTTATTAAAGGTATGTCCTATAATTATAACTAAAATTTAAAAAATATATGGAGAGACGTAACTACATGGATTTATGCAGCTAACACATTTACCAGATACCTTGTAGCTATTTCATCTTGAGTTACAAAATCCCTGTATGCGTCTGTCCAGAGTAGATAAGCCAAAGTTATCAGTCGAGCTGTATTTACATTTGCGCCGATTAGGTACTACACGAGTTATTTCACGTTCATTTTATCTAATTCGTTATCATAACATTGCAAATGATAAAATTGTAATGGTTCATTTAATAAGGCAAACAACGCTGTTTAATTATTTGCCTATAATTATGACGATAAATCAAAAGTCAATTTTTTTATTTTTTTTTAACTTTAACAGGATTTCTTCGTAGCTTACATAGCATTTTAACATGTTTACCGTGGGATACCTGTTGTTTAATTACATCATACCAAACACCTTTGAACAAAATATATTAACTCAACCAATACTATTACGATGGGTTGCGGTCGACCATACTGGATTTCAAAAATTTCTTCCCGACTACAACAATGAGTTTTTCTATAAAATATCCTAAATGTACTTTAAAACGAAAAAGAAAAACATTACTTGCACTAAGTTATGGTGATGTCCACTTGATATATGTCACTGATTTTATTTCATCAAAATTTATATGATTTTCTTATAAATCCTATTTGTCAATGTCTGAACGTTCACATTAGGAATTACAAGTAGACTACAAAATACAAAAAAAAAGTATTGTCATTTTATTGATTTTGTTCCGTTACGTTACGTTGATCCGAGCATCAGCTGTTTTTGATTTTGTGTTTCATTGCTGGTTATTTTTTTAGTAAAGTAATGTATATTTTATGAAACTATCGTTTCATTTACCTGTACTAACATGATGGATCGTAAATAATGCTAATATTTTTTTTAAAATATGATTTTTTTTTAGTCCGGATCGATTTTTTTTCCGTCCCATAATCAAAGGTGTCATTAGTACTACCGTCTATCTTCGTTTTCGGAAGGGGTCTCCTAATATCCAGTATAATAATAAGGAATAATAATGCAGATTATAATCATTACAGCATCAGGCATGTGGTCGTGGGATCCAACATAACATATTTTCCAATACTTAGATCACATTATTTTAAAAAGTAATGGACTCACTTTGTAACAATGGTGTACATTTTAAAAAAATATATGTGTATGCAAATACATAAATTCGGCTAGCTATTACGAGAAAAAACGACAGTGTGTGCGTACTGGAGAGTCGGTTTAATTGCTCGCAAGTGTAGTTTAAGCATATAACCACTTGAGACCAGGTATAATTAAGTTGTAGAGCACTACCAAAAAATGGAACGCTTACGGTGCGTGATAAATTGACAACGGATCAATGAGAAATACAAACTTGGAATAGGTTTCATAAAACTTTTAGACAGATTGTGGTTACTTACCTATTTATCTCTTTACAGGTTAAGGAAGAAACCCCAGAGTACACATTCGCTAAAGCCGCATTGTTTGAAAGGCATCCAGCTATGGCACATTTCCCCGCAGGCAAGTATCTTTTTTTGTTGATGTCGGGGAGGGGGGCGAATAATCTTCATCCTGGGTGGAAGACAGGATTATGTGTGATGTGTTCCCTCGCCGTACGGTAGCCAGGAACCACTCCGTGTTGCTGTCTTTCTAGGGTTCGCTATCTTGAACGATGAGACCCCCACGCTGATTGCTCGCGAACCCGTGATCCCATTTTAGTCGTCTATACGACCGGCAGCTTAACCCCATGCTTAAAGCCCTAGACTAAAGGGCGGAGGAAGATAACTTATCTATGCAAACTTTTGTATACTCTTCCTTCCCTGAGTCGTTCATTTCTATTCTTTTCGTTATGTTCGTGAAACTTAGGCTTGGGGACTATCACACTTGTGATATTGGAGATATTATGGTAAATCTTAGATGGTTTCTATATCATGGGTATTCTGTGAGGAAAATTTAAACAGTTAGTCATTTTTTTACCCTTGCTGCAGAACAAAATTGATTGGTGGGTCGACATAACTGGGGAATGCTTTTTTGCATAATATCAGTAAACAATAGTAGTTTAGCATTGTAGTGTTTTACATGCTAAGTAAACCCAATCGGTGACTTGATTACGGCCAATGAAGTATTCCATCTTGGTTCTTAGAAGAGACAACGCATGCCGATTTCGTCCATCTTAATTTTTTTTTAATTCATTGAGAGTAACAAACGAGCACACAATTCACCTGATGGCATGTGATTCCTGCGCATGGGCCGCAAATTTACATTCATCCTTGAAAGGAATCATAATGCAGATGCATTATCATCCTTGGGGACTGAGATGGAATGCCTCGTCACCAGTAATAAAGATTTCCGGATCCCTACACACATCCATCATCTCGATTGTTCCTTTCAAAAAATGTGACGCCTATAAAGCCTAGTTTTTTTTAACGCACAGACGTAACACATCTTTTATTTCCAGACCACGAATGGTTCGTAGCAAAAATGAAAATCGCTCAGATCGCAATGATTGACTGGTTCGGCGGTGCCAAATACATCTCCGTCAAAGAATACCTGGGCTATAATTACACCGGCACCGAAATGTTGAAATATTACAACCGCTTGCTTCTATAAAGCTATTTATACACTAGGGTTTAAGATTTAATATGGGAAAATTTTATAATAAAGAAATGTCAACGACGTGGAATGAATATAAATCACTTGTTATTAATAACAAACTGGTGTGATAATAATGTAATCAAACAGTAAAAGCGTATTGTGATACAAAATTATAAATTTTTATTTTATATAGAAATATATGTACATAGAGACACTATTAGTGTTTTTATAAAATAAAACTTGTCAATAAATTGACTAATTTTTCCTTATTCCTTTATACATCACCTTGCTCAATAATTATCGGTTAATACTTATGATTCTTATGATAAGATGAACGCACGTTACTAGCTACGAAATGTTTCGTATCCAAATAAGAGAAAGAGACACTGCGAAAGGTTTGATAAATTTCCGCGTTCGACGAGCAAACGCGATAAACAACGGTCTCGAATGAGTGCCATAAGCGCCCGGTCATCTCCCAACCCGGTGAAATTGTAAAAGCCCTCGGGTTAAGCGGTCATCAGCTCGAAAAAAAAAACCGGCAAACAATGCTCTTGGTACATTTTGCATTTTCATTCGGCATCACACTCTATCTCTATCTTTGCTTATGCTATTACCGATGGCCCCACGGGGTGGTCTTGATGACCTGTATCATACCTGAATGCTGGCTTCGATTTCCAGAACGAAGAACAATATTTGTTCAGCACAAATATATGATTTTGTAAGTATGAGTGTTGTACTATTTGTGTTCTTTCTTGTATGTTACAAATACAGTTACAATTACACTGGACTTGGACCTTCCCTTTTCTTTTTACATGGGCCTGCATGCCTGTGCATACCCACCCCTGCGTGGGCAGCCCGCCGACTCGCATCCGAGGCGAGCTCGTCACGAGCCCATCCGGAGCGGCCTTCTCTGGCCGGCCATTTGGATTCCTCTTTGCTTCACCGTGGCTAACTCCAAACCACGGTTTGGCCCTTTCCTAGTCCAATATAATGCATGACGACAAGAGATATCTCGGCACTATAATATATCCTGCGCAGTTGGTGCCGATGTATAGTGCTTGAAATAGATCAGGCCATTATATCAAAAATGTGTATATCAATCCATACATTAGCTGCTTAATCTATTATATTTTTTTTATATAAAAACTGTGTGTTGAATAATAAAAGATATTTTCATAATACCGCGGGCACTTTCGTATTACTATTACAAGATTCCGATTTTCTTCATATTTGCTTTCGTTATATCTAACGATTTCGGCTGCACAGGTGAAAATTTACAAAACAGCCTTTTAAAGCTGTCGTATATAGGTCGGTTCGACCGGGATAGAACTACAAATTCCGAAATACCGGGTGTAAATACGAGCAATAGCTTCGGGCTACTACATTCTGCCTGATAAAAGAAACAGAATACCTTATTGTTCACCAGGAAAGAAACGAGGTCACGGTTCACCTGATACTAAAAGATTTTTGTGACCCACGGCATACCTCCTACATTAATGTTTGAGAAGGAATCATAATGCAGACCATTACTGCAACAGGCATTCGCTAATCGTGTAGTCGTTTGTCATAATTAATAAATATAAACTCATAAAAATATATACAGTAATTGCACACAAGTTGCAGCGTACGATGAATGTTTACCTAGCATTTTGCGTAGCACTCTCGTAGAGAGTAGCTGATAGCGAACACTTAGACACTAAGCTGGCACGGATCTAACTACTTGAAAATAATAAAATTACATAAATAGAAAACTATAGATTAACTAATTTTAGACGAAAAAGACCAACGTGTTTTAGCAAAGAATTTACCTAATTGTACCATATACTTAGCTGACATGAGCAAAAAAGATCAATATATATATATTTATTTTTATATATTGTCAAAAGTAGTCCATGCTTTCGCAGATTTACTCTCGCAGGTCCAAAAATTCGACAGCGAAAAGGTGCTGCAAAAAGATGACCCATATGTATACACCGATATTGTTCAAAATTATAAATGGTCTTGACAACTAATTGGTTCTCTTGCCGCAAAAATGGACATAAGACCTCGGTTGCGGCATAATGTGCGGTTTCTCTTAGTCTGTTCCAATGAAACTTGTTAAAAAGTAAATAATATAAGACCATATCAAGAAGTTATTTATATTATATAAAATATAACAAAGAAAAATAATATCTTACAAAAGAAACTTGAAGCTGACTTTATCCCGTAACTTCCGTAGTTGTCCATAAAAGAATCGACAAGATTGTTTATTGCTTCGAACGAAATATAACAAATATTAATAGTAATATCGAAAGGATTTACATCGAAGCAGAAGCTCCTCCCTACCTTATCTGCGAGTCTATACTTCTCTCTTAGAAATCTACGGACCAGATTGTTTTGACTTTCAACAAAGCATAGATTGAACGGCGAAAATGGTATATATGTATAATTTATGGTTTAATACTAATAAACTACCAAAGTTGACGTGTCTATACATTAATAAGAATTATTTAAACACTAACGAGCGGGTTATAACGGCTAAGCTCGCTACCTATTTATTAACCTACTTTTTGATTCTCTTATCTCATGTATTATAAATATTTATATTCGTATTTGTGTAGGGTATCTGTATATTATCTCTCCTTTCCTTATCCCTCGCATTTGCTTTGCGTTATTTCTCTTAAATTTTTGTTAGATATAGACAAGATTCTTAATAGGGCAATGACAGCAGTAACTGTACTAAATTAAATACGTTTATATGTACCTATTTCGTTGTTAAATAATAAATCCCGCATTGTACTTAATATCCAAACCTATTTGTTTGTATACTTTCTTTTTCTTCTCTTTATTCTTATGTTATTACTGCTTACTGTTATTATTTTAATTTTAATCAAAAATATATTTATTATATTTTAATAAAAATATATTTAATAATTTTTTGACGAAGTATCTTCAGTTAACTATAAACCTAAATAGTACTGTGGCAATGTTCGGTGTCAAAATATCACATTTTTTACAGAAGAAATTATATAAATAGATACACTACAATATTATATTTATAATTCATAAGATAAGACAGTTCAAAAGTAGGTTATATAAATTGATAACAAGCGTAGTCGGTACATAGTTTAAGCATAAATAATAGAATGCCATACGAATATTTCTGTTGGTTTGTTACAAGTTGAACAGAAATATAGGGCTTGTCGCAGAGTAATATTTAGTCTTTGACGTCGCTATCGCCCTTCTCAATCGTAAGATACGCAATTTAATTTGGTTACATGGGCGGGTTGCGCTCAACTATAACCACGGGGTGTAGCGATATGACTAACAGGCTGCTGGGTCGCAGATTGGCTCGATTCCTATCCTATGAAGAAAATGTGTTCAACACTAATTGTTGGTTTTTGGTTCTGGAAATATTTACGTCAGTTACATGTCTCTGGCACTGTATCCTATATGTACCTTCTTCCGATCTTATGGCACATGTATTACAGGAGATTAGGAGTGAAAAAACAGATTTTCGCGCATGCTTAAGAAACTATAAAATATATTTTTTTGGTAATAACCCGAAAGATATGGCTGTAGTCGAAATCTTCAGGGAGACATTTTACCTATAAAGAAAGACATCAAAGTAGGTATTTAAAATTTTGGAGGTTAATAAATGTGTAAATTTATTTTTATTGCATTGCATCACGTAACTTATATAACTTAAATAGTAGACAAACTGATTTATGCTTAGTTTTTAGATAAAAATAATTTCCCATGGGATTTTCATTTATAATTACTCCTAATATTAAATGTTAAGACTTATCTTTTAATTATATTATACACATACTAATTAATATTAAGAATTGTCAAACTAAAATACTATCGTTAGGTCTGGTATACATGACCTATAAAACAAAATAAAGTAAGATAAAAATTTACACAATTTTATCTAAAGTTGCCTAAATAAATTAACGTCACTTGCTTAAATACTCTTTGTATACTTAAAACGTTTGCAAAAGGACAACAATGTCACGCGGCCTTCATGGTCGTTATTGATATTATATTTTACCGGGTTTCTAGAATTTTTAAAATAGAGGTAAATTGTAGTTTAAAATGTTACTTTTTGATTTGTATTAATTTGGCCTCGTGATTATTGTTTAACACAAAAACTAACTCTAAAATAAATATAGTAAGTAATGAACATCATAATCATTCTCATACAATTAATAAAATTCATAGTAGACATATAATGAAAATTTTAAACTTCGGTGCATTGAAAATCAAAAAGATCCATACAAAAGATAATTTTAATATATGTGGTTTTTAATGCACCGAAGTTTAAAATTTTGAGAAGCAATCCCACACTTTCACAACGTGAACCTTCTGAAAGCCAATGTGTCAATGAATTAGGTTTAATATCATCTCACATAATCACATGTGAATTTTCAAAAAATAAATTACATTGCACTATCTCATAGAAGAGTCGGTAGTAAATTTACTTTCGTAAAAAAATAGACTATATGACATTTTTTTGACGAAAAAATCGGGGTGGCTTTTTTATCATTTGTATTACCTGATGATATTGATAATATATTTATGATAAATAAGATAATGCATAAAATATTTAACTTTAACTTTTATTTTACTTTAAATTATGTCCTTCAATAGATGAAACAATGACCAAATAAAATAAAATTTCAAATAGTATGGTTGATTAAAAATTGTATATTTAAATACAAAATAGCTCTTATAAATATCAATAAATCAGATTGCTCAGTAGAGTCAATGGGTTGCTATTACTAATATTAAGAAATTCTTCTGAATTTCTTCGTTTGCCCTTTGTGATAAGAATTAGACTACATCTTGCGAGTTGTTAATGACTTTCAGTGTTAATTAACTTTCAGGTGATACTTTCATATAAAAGTATTCGCTGATGAGTATCAGGCTCCAGATAAATGTGAAGAGTACACAAAGGGCTCCACGAAAACATTAAAAGGCATTGCAAATTCCGAGCTGTTTCATGAGAATTTTACATTTGTATTATATGCGCAATGTTATTACACAATATATTTTAGATCATGTAAATTTTAAGGAAACTTCATTATCCCACAAAATATCTTCTACATCAGTTCTAACAATCATCAGGTGGCTAACCATCCCATCCCAGTTGCGAAAATTTGTAATAATGCTGGAGATTTAGGAATTGCAGTACCAAATCTTATACACTACTGTACATCAGACTGAACATTAAAGATTTTCGGTGCGTTTCCTGATATCGCAACGGCATCATACCTTATATACTTTTTTTTTATTGGTGCTTGGAAGACTTGAATTGCACTTCTGTATAATACATAATACACAATTATCTAACCTAACAGCTGATAGCTGTATCTAAAATAAATATATAAATAAACTAGGATATATAGACGCGGCCAGAATGTATTCCGATCGTCCTGGTGAACCAAAAGTATATCATCATCACTTCTTATTGCTACTAAGTTATTAATATAAATATTTGTCAAGAACAGTTTAGATTCACCAAAATGTTGATTTTTAATTATATTTTAAATTGAATACATTAAAATCCTAGATTCCGAATCCCCAAATCATTATAATAATTGGACTTTTCCATTACAGTGGACGCAAGAAGCAACTGGTGGCGAAATATTATTGCTTTTATTGTATGCATGATTAACAAGTGCATTTACTGGTTCCTCATTTTCCCTTGTTACTTCGAGTGGCATAGCAATTATCTAAAACAATTAAGAATTAATTAACTTTAATACACAAACATTAAAAAAAATACACTTACAGGACTGGCAAAAAGTAGGAAATTTTAAAAACATCTTATCAATTATACTATATATCAGTAGTGTCATGGCTCGTTTATTTGTACCCTTTCTGTCTTAAAACAATAAAAAAAAATAACATTCAAGGAAAAGAAAGACAATTAACCAGCTGCTACCCTTCCTAGGCGTATGCCCAAAGTATGTTCTGTCAGTAATGATACAAAAGTTATGGTATAAAACTGGTTATTGTTCTCACTACATATCAGAATTAGGAAATGCATTTCATTGTTTGATCATTTTACAAATGTAAATAGCTTTGCATTTTAAATTATCACATATTGCTGCAGGCATGGTGTGTAGGGTGTAAAGGGGAAATTAAATTTATAAAGTAATTAACAGTTTGCAATTTTTTTCTAAAAGCAGAATGAATGGATCGGCTCGACAGGGGATGGACCAAACTCGTAAATCTCAATCCAATGTGAACAAGCTATTATAATATAACGCTGCTAGTATAATGCATATGCTTTTTGAATTTTGTTGAGTATAGCTATAATGGCTGATTATGGGCTTCTGTCATCTCTTATCACAGGTGTGCCTTCATCATCATCATCTTTAACAAAATATATCAACACATTCTGTATACAAAGTTGGACTTGCATTTGTTTTACTCTGTTAGTAAATGAGGCATTGCTATTTAACTGGAGAAAAATTCTTCCAAATATATTGGCTATTGATGAGGTGCAATGTCTATTAAATACTTAGATAGCAGTGCACTTTGCGACCAGCATGATGAAAATATAGGAGTTCCAAGATGAACCAGTTTTGCTGGCATTTCCCTGGTAAGGCTTTCGTTTTACAGCGGTCTAAAAGAGGCTTAGGAATAAGTAAATGTGTTAGGGTGTGTGTGTTATAAAGGCTTACATAGTAAGGAAATTAATAATAGAAGTTGATTATAGATACATACATTTTCTGCATACAATTCAGCATCAGTTGCTGATGGTAATATATTGAAGTGACTAATATCTTGTTTTTCAACAGAGCTACTGACATTTTCTGATAACTTCAAATTTACTGATGCCATGTCTAAAATATTTGTTGAATGGGGCAGTGTCGCGGTAAAGTTTAGGTTTCCTATGGGTCTATTATATATCTTATTATTGCCCATATATTCAGATATGGCTATATTTTCTAGCCATTTTTCATGCAAACTGTACAAGTTTCTATATGTAAAAAGCATCATATCTCTTGCTCTACATCTCTCATCCATTAGTTGTTTTATTGCTTGTTGCAACTTAACCGTCTTCTCATTAAGTAACTTTTTACAATTAGCCAGTTCTTCTACCATTAAACTATGGACAAAAGAAATATAAATCCTTTTATATAAATAAATACTAACTGAAAAGTAATTTAAACTCCTGTGATCTACCTGCTAGCAAGAAATTTACTCCTCCATACCTCACATTGTCCAGCAAGCCACTCAGTTTGTTCCTGCAAAAATATTGACATTGTATGAAATATTTATATATAACATTCAAAATTTTTATATAAGGCTAATAAAAAGAACATATTTAAGGTGAGGAGTATAGATATATGTAATGTATCACCCTCAATGAATAAATTCGAAAAAGCTGTGAGAGCCATATAGGCTAACAGTGCAATCATTAATAATCAATGAATAATAAACATATGATAATGATGATGTTGTCCTGATTCCTTTCACCCATGGTTATATCTTTTGGTTATTACCAGATGACATCAAATGGGCAGAATATTTTATAATGCCAAAAGCATTTTCACAAACATTGAGGCACTGACACATCATGCCCTTCCCATGCCAATGTAATGCTTATGCAATAAGTTTGGAGAAAGATGCAGTGTCAGGGACAGGACAAACATACAATACACGCAAACCCGAAAACCAATACTTTGTGATACTCAAATATTCTGAACCAACATTCCTCAGCGGTAATCAAACTCAGGAACTGTGATGCAGTCAGGTACTCTAACCACTACACCATGTGGCCGACTGAACCTAAACCTGGTTGAACTAAATCAAATTTTATATTTACATACTTAAAGACTGAAGAACAACCAACAGAAAAATTATAAGGTTGTTCTCATATTTATGCTAATACTGCACATAGAATAAAACTAATTTTAACAGTTTATCACAAGTATTTTTATTATTTTTTTCTAAAGATTCCGATTTATCAATTGTTTTAATGGTGCATTGAAAAGTGATTGAGTAAAAAATATAATGTTGCATGTCATGCCCAATCACTGTATAGCTTAATTAATATACATGTGATATTTGGTTTAATATTCAGATGAAGTTTATATGCATTACAAGTTGTTTTTATCCAAGGCTTAGGAGTCCTGCTAGAAAATTTAGCTACTCATAAAGAATACCTGATGTGTTGAAAGGTGTTGTGCAGAATTAAGTAAAGCATTTGCTAGATGTTTCTTATCTTCATTGAGAGATTGTACTTGTATTTCCAGGTCTTCCCCCATTGAGGCCACCAACATGGTTTTAAGTTCCTTGTTAACCTGCAAAAAAATTATTTATTTCATCCTCAAATCAAAATTGAATAGTTCAACTAAAAGCACCTACAGCCTAATGGTTTAAGGTAAAAAATTGTGTGTGGAGTGGTTCAAATCCAACATTCATTTATTGTCATGGACCATCTGGCACAAGCAACATACATACAACATAGTTGAAGTGGCTGTAAAAGAAGTAGTATATATATAAACTAATACATATTTTCCCACAACATCCTCCACATATTATGTTTGCTATTCAAGCCAATCACAGGACTCAATGAATCATATTTCCTTAGATCCTTAAGTCATTTTTAAATATTTTTTACTATGCAATGGATGACCTATATAAAAGCATATTTGAAAAGAGAAAATCTGCAGCAATGTTATAATTTTGGGAAAACACATTTGCAACACACAACAAATTTGTGTAGACAGTACAACAGAATACAACATTGCTAATAAATACCATAATAATATAGTAGATGCATTTCAAACTGAGGCATCGGGCAATAAATGTCACTGACAGTAGGAATGTGCATGCAATGCAACCCGTTATCGATACTTAGCTACTTGTGCACGCGGGGTCGATGCGTCATCGTGAGCTTCATTAGCAATCTGACTCCTGATTGATTGTTACGAGTAAGAGTTGTTATTTTTCTATAAAAATATAAAAACGGCCCTTTTCAGGGCCATATTATCTATACAGTTACTCTATGATTATGTTGAAACAAACTTTTTATCTTACAAATTAAAAACTTTTTTTTTCAGATAGCGAAAAATTATTCCTATTAATACTTAACATAATTTAGCATATTGATCGTACCTATACTGTTATTGATATGCCACTCTATAATTCTTACACACACCTTTCTATAAGACCTGTAAGTGCGAGCGAGACAGATAAATATGATTTATGACCCGAAGCCTCAGTTCATAATGCATCGACTATAGTATATGTTGTTTTAATTGTGTATTAGGTGACCAAATCTACAATAATCCATTATTTTATTGATATCATTTAACATAATTCAGTATGCAAAATCTTAAAAATAGAAAGTTTTTATTGTACATAACAATTTATACACATAAAAGGATATAAGTGGAAGGATTACTAGACTAGCCCTTTTACTACATTTTCTGGTTTTATTTCAATTTTATACAGAAATCCTTTTTATTTAATTTTTCTACTAATATGACATATTTTCATTGATACAGATTCAGTCTCATTTAAAAATTCTTTTACTTAGAATCTTTTTGTCAGCTCTCAAAAACAATGATTGTAAATTTTCTTACTGTGTTATGTTATAAAAAGTGAATTATATGTACTTCTCAAAATTAAAATGATTGCACAGTTTTTCTCTTTTTAAAAATGCATTTGGTAATATATTGTGTAAAACATTAAATCAAGCATAATGACAATAATTTTACCTGAACTTGTTGCTTTAATTGCTCTTTTAAAGTTTCATTCTGTTGTATTGAGTCTTCAAGTTTCTTTTTCAAGCCAATATGTATATCATCTTTATCAGTATCTATTATAGATTTATCACTTATTGATGCTAACTTTGGTCTAGGTTTAAACTCATTTAAATTGGTATCCATTTGTGACATCTGAGAGATCAGTGTATTGATATCCATGTTATTCCTCGACTTCTTTGTATTTTTAGACATTGCTTGGGTTGTAATAGGTTTAACAGCACCAGGGTATGGTTCATAAGGAACAAATTTTGGAGTTTTGGAATACACATGACAACTTTTCTTATCAGAAGTGATTATTTTAGAAGGATATACTTGGATTAGACGGCCAGACAAAACTGGATCTATACTATTAGATGACACAGTACGTTTTGTCTCATGTTTTGGCTGGTTTTCTGCAGTACATTCAGCTGATTCCATACCGTCGCCTGCGGTTCTAGCTTTACTCAACATTTCTGAAATATTTTGTTTTAAGTAAGGAGGTTATTTATATTTTACATTGCTCTTAAGATTAAAAATACATAGGAACAATACCTGAGCGAAAAGAATTTAGTTTGTCCATTCTTTAAAAGTAATTTAAAGTTTAAAAGAAATATTGTTTACTAAAATTATATCGTTTCTTGTTGCTTATGTCATAAAATATTTACAATCACATTCACGTATAAAGAGTATAAATATGGAATTGTACTCATACACAATACGTACTAGTAATCATAAAGTATGATTTTGACCAAAGACTCCAAAGAATATCACCACTTTGTATATTTCACTTCAAACTTGTCAAACTGACACAGTGTTGACAATCTTTGTTAGTTCCTTTTAAATTTAGTCGACTTTCCCCTTTCTCCAATTAAAATGAAACGTTATAAGCGATTTCAAAAGCCAAATCCTGTTTTACTTATATATACATTCCATTAGATATTTAGAAAAAATTACTGGACTGATAATGATAATAAACATAATTAGAACATACATGTTATTAATATGACATAAATAATATTAAAACATGTTAATATATTAAACTTGTATAAAATATGCCTTATAGTTTTAATATGACTGCCTTTGTTCCCACAATAGTTTGTGGTGACAAATAAAATATGATAAAAAAACCATCTTGCATTTGTATATAAAATATTCGGCCGTTAAGTCCCATACAACTTATTGTCTCATACGATTTAAAACAAGAAACGATACAAAGATGAACTTTGATATTTTGTCTTATTGTTGTGAACAGAATCATTTGATATCATTAAAATTATTTAAGCACTCAAAATAAAAAATAATAAGTTTTTGTTTTAATAGTAGGCAATTCAGTGGCTGGAATTAATCCGAACTCGTCAGAATATGGTAAATTCAGTTAAAAATGCATAGAGATACAACTCATAGCAATGCCAGTTAATCAAGCCGATCGGAAAGTACCTGGTCATCAACGATTTGAGCCGCTCTCCGTTGAATGCGGTCAAACGGAAGAAACTGGGGTGCCCAAAGATGATAACAGTATTTCATGTGAGGCTGAACTTGCGCTTTGTAAAGTTGCATACAGTGGGCCGACATGAAGCACTGCCTCTATTAAGCACGCCTAGTTTTTTGGAGGCCAATTCGGCGTTACCCTCCATGTGACCGCGGAACTGATCGTGACTCAATATGTCAACGCCAAGGATTCCGATACCAGCTGAGGTAGCAAGGGGAGTGTTTACAAAATAATTCGATGTGACAAAGGGAATCTTTTTAGCGGTAAACGCGCAAACTTGTGTCTTCGTGGGATTAGATTGGACTAGATTTTGTCGGCTGCATTCTGTAACTTTAACAAAGTTTAGAGCTCAGAGACAAGTTTGTTCCGGCACTAATTGACGTTTTTCAAGAATTATTGGCGCGGCCAGTGTATAACGCATCCCGTGTGCTGTCATCCACATAACAATGAATGTTATTAATTTGCAACATGTCATTGATATCCAGAAGAAACTCCTACTCAGGTACATCCTAGCACACAGACTTGTGGAACACTGATATTTACTGCACCGACCCGAGAAAACTTGACCCACTTGCATAATTTCTCGGGAAGCCTATAGCTTTGAAAGTAGCGCGTTGTGCCAAACCCAATCGAAGGTCTTCTGTACATCCAGAAAAAGGTGAGTTCCCCTGTTGTCAAGAGTCGAGTTGGACGACAAAAAGAGAGCCTAAGAAATCAGCTTTGCGTGGGCCACGTCGTCTCCTTTGTGCAGAGATGGCTGATAGAAATTCCCTTGGACAGCTTTGGAGAAACCAAAATGCACATTCCCGACAATTTTGCCAATGTGCACAGACTTTGGTTCTGCAATAGCTCTTTGAAGGTCCTGAAGGCAGAATTGTACTTGTTTTAAACAAGACGAATTTTGCATCTCGTGACGCCGATGCATCTGTCCAGGCCTGGTTTCACTACTTATAGTGTAGCGGCCCGGTATCACTCCGGCTTCCGCGCATATAGCGTGAGGCTATTTTGCATGAATGACCCTAACCAAGCTGGAATGAAGAGTTCCGTCCTCTGAGATAATCTCTGACATCAGAGACAGAATCGGCAACAGTGTTGGGATCACCCAGTGAGAAGCAAATCCGCCTCTATGGGTAGGATGCAAAAAATACCGCATCCCGTCCCAATTTGGTGACCTGTAGTTCCACACATGGCGATAACCTGCAAAACGGGCACGTGAGAGCCGCTCTTTCGCTCGATCGGGTGTCGACGAAGACGGGTGACGACGAAGTGTCCGGATGAGATGTCAGTAGAAGGTCCAACAGGGAAGGTGTATGATCCTCCACGTCTGGAACCAGCAGAGGCCGAAGTGACCAGTTATGACAAATCAAAGTAATGAACAGATCTTATAACGATTCGTAATTTTCTACCATTATCACACATATACAATTTTCACACAATCCATCCACCTTTTCCTTGGTCTTCCTCTCGCATTGCGTGCCTTTACATTCATCACCTAGCAATATATGACTTTCAGCCCTTCTCATTACATATCAAAACCAAGTCAGCCTGTGATTGTTAAACAAACTCATCACATGTACAACTTTCAAACTTCGTTTTATGCCTTCATTTTTCATCTTGGCTTCATTCATGTTACATGAACATTGTACATTGTTAAAAAATTAAAATCTTTTACAATAAAGTATCAAACTAGTGTTGGTTGCACATCATGGAATTACCATTTATTTAACAAATAGTCTACATAATATGCCTGATTATCTATAACATCAAGATGATACAAATGTGGGCCTAGAATTACTTCACTTTACTAGTAAGCATGGAAGTGAAGCAACTTTTTCCCACTTTGTAGCTATTTTGATTATTCATAAAATCTGAAAAACAAAGGACTGTTTATCCTTAAAAATAATTACTCAATTATAAATTTCAGTACCCAAATTTATTCAAATAAATTAAAATTATTCATATAAATCACTATGCCTTATGCCTTCAATGTTGATTCTAATTCACCATTAGCTTGCATTTCTTTAATTATATCTAATCCACCAATTAGTTCTCCTTTTACATACAATTGTGGGTAAGTTGGCCAGTCCGAGTATTCTTTAAGACCTTGACGAACTTCTTCATCGGTTAATATATCAAAGGTGTCATATTGTACTCTGAAAAATGTATTAATATACATAATCACTATTTATTCATAGTAATATGAAGATAATTAGTAAATCTAGACAAATGACAGCTATAGCTGGATCAAAAATATAAATTTTAGCAACCAGAAACTGACATGTTATAAACTTGAGAGTTTTTTTGGTTACAATGATATCAGATGAATGAATACAATGTATAGGGGTTACACATTTTTAACAATGAATATAGTAATTTGCCATTTATAAGATAAGTAGTAGGATTTTACTCTTTGTAAATCTTTAAATAAATAATTAGAAGTCTACATCAAGGTAGTTCATACATGTCTCAGGCAAGCTCGCATCTGAGAGAAGTACTCAAATATTTACAAGTGTCACCAGGATACTAAACATTATGTAAAAAAATATTATATCTGATACTTCGGTTGATTCAAAGTAAAAATCCAGCTTACATAAAGTATTAGCTAACACAAATCCAGCTATATAATACCATTTATCATCAGGTTTATTAATGTAATATGATTTTTTTTCATAAAATATCTAGGATGCTAATGGCACTAGATTATTTTACTGTTATACTGCAAACACCAAACAATCAGGTATGTGTGTGATGGGTCATGATAATTCATCCAAGCTAGGAAAAACCATGTTCAGGAGCAGCCTACTAAATGCTGTTTATAAATATGGCAGTTATGTACAGAAATTTACTGTATTTTATATGCTATGTATACATACCCTGTTTCATTAATAATTTGTATGAGAGTTCTGCTAAACCCACATCTAGGCGTGTCCCGGTTGCCTTTCATAAAAATCATCACATTGTGTCTGTTAATGAGTGCTTTAAGTCTCTCCTCTATTGGTTGTTTAGAAGATATTGTAGGGGGAACAAATTTCCCGAAACTATGAGCTTTTACTTTAGAGGTAATCTGGGAAATATCAGCTCCATCTACTCTGTCAATTTGTGCACCATTTTTAAAAAATATGATAGTAGGTACTGAATCCACCTATAAAAGTAATAATTATTAAAAAAACGTACGAAATCGTAAAATATGTGCTAATCTGTTTAAAGACTTCCTTATAGTTTGTAGTAGGCTGTAAACTAAAATTTTCAGATATATATATATACATATGTATATATATATATATAAATCCCACCTGCTGTGTATAAGCCTCCTCTCTAGTCGGTGGATTATGCTGAAACACTTTTGTTTCATACATAATCCACCCACCATGCTGCACCATGGTGGATTGGTATTCTTTACATGTCTATGAAATATTGTTTTTGTATTTCTTAGACAAGCAAACAGTTTCCTAACAAATTTTCTGTATGTATGTGATAAATCAGCACAAAAAATTGCAATTAACGATTTTATTGGAGACTTGAAATCAAACTCAGTTTGCACCCAAACTGTGAATTAAACACACAAGTTTACCATGTTTCTTTGAAATAATGAAATATGTAGCTAAACATAATTCTTGATTATTCATGTAGGATGCAACCTGCCTAAGCCAATTAAAACCAAAAAATATTAATGTAAAAAAAAAAATGAAATCTAAACAATATGTCCTAAAGAACATGGGCCATTCTCCATACATTGCATGGCCCACTAAACGAAGTTCAAGGACCGTAATTAAATTAAGTTTAAATAACAGACTATATATCCCTTTTATTATAAACAAATTAAAATCAATATTGTTCATGGGGATACAGAGATATTTAAAAAATAAGAGACTTACAACATGTGTAGCAATCCATTGTGATATCATATGTCGAATTTGTTAAACATTTGATGGTGGTTGTCTATGATTGCTGGTGATAATTACACCACAATTAAAACATCTAAGTCCTTCCATTATGCACAACAAAATATAATAAGCAGGTATATCGCAACAAAACACTTAATAATATCCACAATGCGCATGAGTGCGAAAACGACTGATCAAATGTAAAACGTCAATAAACATTAAACAAGCATAGTTTTTTTTTGCTCAAGATCAATAAATATTCATTCATATAATGATTTATTCTACGGATTTAAAAGTATAAAAATAGATTTTTGTTTAGATATAATATTTTATATTAATTTTAAAATACATTAATTAAATATTTTAATATAATTTGCCAGTTTTGTTTAAGAAGATTTAATGTGAATTGTTTAAAATATAAATATATTTATCCTATGCCAACTCCTTCAATATTATCAATGTAGCTTAGTCATGCTAATTTCTTTTTAATAATGATTTTAATTATCCCACCATTAAAATACCCTTAAATTTTATAATAAGTATGTAAACATGAAATGTTTTTTTCTATAGATATTTCATTAATGTCCTTGAGAGCACAAGTAGCTGGGCCAAAAATGGCCAATCCTTTGGATGTTGAAAGAAGTATTTAGTACTTCTATTTTAAGGCCTGTTCAAATTAATTTAATAATTGCCAAAAAATCTAGTATACATAGTAGTAGTAGTAGTAGTAGCGCAGTAACACTAGTTAATATTAAAAAGAAAGCAATATTCAGTAAACTTAAATGGTTACCTTATACTTCAGTGAGATTTCTGATAATCTTTCAGCATCACAGGCACCAAATTTACTACCACTAGACTTAATTTCAGGGAGTGCCACAAGTTCCTCAAGCACTGCTGTTATTTGAGGGCACTGTTCTGCCCACTCTGTGGAAAAATGTACTACTGTTACTTGTGGACAGCTGAAAAATAAAGAGTGAAAGTTAAGTAGGATTATCAACATATTATATACAATTAAACAACATCTGGCAATATTTATTTATGTGATTTGAATTTCTTTATTAAATTTTAGTATTTTTATCTCAATATTAAATAACAAATTGTATCTTTAATTCTTTATACATAAAATTATAAAATCTATTAATTATCACAAGAAAGGTATTTATTAATATAATAAATAAAGGAGCTTTAAAATTTAATAAACTTAAGACCATCACAGGTTGCAGAAACCATTGCATTGATAGAACAGAGGCCAAGACAATGTGAAATTACTACTAAGCTGACTGCCTAAGCAGTGGAAGCATTAGAAGTACACAACCCTTGTAAGACCTCTTCATTGTCATGCAGTTTTTGAGAATCTCGCTCCTCACTGCTGTTGAGGTAATATTCTCCAAAATGCTAGCAGTAAATGTTAGATGAAGCAAATTGATTGAATCAAAGACTTAACACAAGTCCCCTTTCTTAGACAGCACCAAGTAGCTCAATTTCACCAGAGGACATGTCAATTGGGCCTCTAAATAGTAAGCGAAAGTGCTGTTCATAGATAAGTATTGAATTAATCGAGAAGATCAGCCAAAATTTGTGGAGAAAACAATGAGACAAGTTTTTACTAAAATAAACTTCTTGTAATCTAGGAGGCAAATTCATCAGCAAAATCAATAATCTTTCAAAAATGTTTGTTTACATTCAATTTTATTAAAAAGTGAACAGGGGACAGATTATTTCGTTATAATTAATTGACCAGTTTGTACAGAACATACCTACTTACATTGTCTTAATAACAGAGACACAAGGATTCCATGAGATATTCTGATGGAACATTAATACGTTGACTTCAATCAATTATCACATTTATAAAAACATCTTAGCAAGTAAAACATAATCAAACTTCACTATAAAAACATCAAAATGAGTTCATGGTCAAATATAAATTGCGTTTTTAATTTCACAGATTATAGGTTCAACAACTATTTATAAATTTAATCCAAATCAAAAGAACTTACCTAATGAAATTAACAAAATTATCGATTGTATCTATGTTATTTACAGACATTGTGTAATGGGGTTAGCTTTATTTTACACAATTTATTCGGCTATATCTGTAAGACAAAACAGTTTTATTTATGCATCCTACATTATTTTTCATTTCATGTAAAATTTAATTTTCTTCAATCCAAGTTTAATTTTAACCACTTACCGCCGTAACCTCGTAACACATTCAGACAAACTGTATCAAAATGGTAAAACTAAAAAAAAGACTACCGCTGTCAATTGTCATTTAGTATTTTTTATAACTGTTCACTTGACTACTAAACCATAAATAACGTAAAATGAAAACTATCCCCATATAAATCACGATTTTAGAAGCAATTTTATAATATGCCAATGCAATTCAAGTTTACTAGTACAAGTTTTTTTTAATAAAAAGTGTTCAACCCTATTTGATAGAGCCAAATAGGCTTTGTCCCATATAATATAAAAATGGCAACTTAGTCCATGGAGTTTTATATGGCATGAAATCAAACGGCTTCCTTAGCTAGGTGAGTACACCGGAAACCATTTCAAGTGTTAAGCGCACATTACACCCTATAAATGAAATCGAACGCCTAAACATTTTAATTGTGTATATTGACTATGAACATGAACATTTTATACAATTGTTATAATATTTGTAAGATTATTAAATATTATTGTAAATAAATGTTTGAAATTTTACCAATAACTTTAAAACTACTTACACTTAAACTTTAGTACTATAGAAATTTAGAACAAAAAGAACAAGTGGAAGTATTATAAAAATTGTTTTTCGTAAGGGTTCATGTCCATGTCACGTCTTGTTTTTTTATTGTGCTGTAGCGTCCTTTAATAATGTTTCATTAATTATTTCCAATTTTAACTCTATGAGTAAGCTTTTGTAAGTAATTTGCTGATCAAGTTTTGAGTTACACCTTGGACACCCTCCGGAAGTATTATTTTATAGTTTATAATAATCATTATTTTATTTATAAATATTATTAATAATGAATATATATATAATATTATTAATAATGAATCAAAAATAAATATTTATTTTTGATTTATTAATAATGATAATGTTTAAGTTATTATTGTCATTTTTTACTAAACATATTGTTACTGTTACTGCTTATGTTTTACTTCAGCGGGTTTTTTCAGCATCTTTGTAAATAAAACAAAAAATAATCATACCAGAGAGCTCAGCCTTTGGAATAGAGTAAATGTGCCTGGTTACTGGTAACTTAAAAGATTTAAAAAGGTGTGCATTGTTGTTATAGAAGCAGATTGAGGTTATAATTATGCAGTAAAAATAGAATTGTATCATTGAATTAATTTATTATACTTGAGTTATTGATACAAAAAGTAATTAAATATGGCGTCTGTATCTACGGCACCGGCACCGGGTATGCACCAGATTGATTTATCCAAGCTAAACCTTCACCAGTTGGCCCAATTGAAACAACAAATGGATCAAGTAAGTCAAATTTAATACATTTTTCAGATGATTTATTTTATTTTTTAATATTTATTGTTTTGTAGGAGTTAAACGTGTTCCAAGATTCATTACAAACTCTGAAGATCGCACAAGGCAAATTTGCGGAGTCTGGTGAAACTGTAGACAAAATAACACCAGCGACCAAGGGCAAAACTATCCTGGTCCCTCTAACTAGTTCTATCTATGTGCCTGGTACAATTGCAGATGTAGACAACGTTATAATAGATATTGGAACAGGCTACTATGCACAAAAGGTAAGTTTTTATGGCCTATTTAGATGAATCATTAATGCTCAAACAAAGTTTTATAATCTGTTATTATGAAGCTATGTCCTATGTTATAGATTTACTTATGTTTTTCTTCATAACCATAGTGTGATTGACAATTTTGTTCACTGCACCCATTTCTATATATAGTCTCACATATTTATAGAATTATGTCGAGTTGTTTGTTATCATTACACTAAAGTTTTACGACTATGATTTTCAGGATGAGATATCTTAGACAAAATTTAAATTTGTACATATCAGTGATTGCACTGTAATAATGGTATGCTGAGACTTGGTATATATAGTAAATCCTACATAGATAATAAAACGTGAACAAAAAAAGATTCACCCGTGTCCAAATGAGGTCGTGGGTGTGCCTCGGTATCACCCTCATATTGCCCCCGCCAACGTCGAGGACATCGCAAACAAGATTATTCGCAATACCGCCATGTCACTGGCTGGTTCTCTTCAGTCCATACAGATAGAAGTGTCGCTGGAGTTTCTTGCGCCACTTCGTCTCCAGCGCCCGCACATTCCGAAGTGGTGGTACAGATAGCCAATAATAATAAAAGTGATATTAATGTAGATAATTCTTAGTAAGAAGTAACGGACCAGGCTGAGGTTTGGCTCTCCTGGGCACCCTCCAGTCAGTTGTGGAACAGGGTTCCCTCTTGAGAGTGCTTGTGCTGGTTACCACTAGTAGAGGTCTGGACTGAGCATTAAAAGCGATGGGTCACCTGTCAACCTGGTGAAACTGTAAAAGTAACAGCGGCTATCAGCCCAAAAAAAAAATGAATTTACAAAAAAACTGGTTAAGTAAGCTGGAATGCAGATCTTGTTATTAAACAAAGTCTGTCATGAGATATTGAGAGATATTGGAATTTATTTTTTAAGATAAGAAGGTGATAATGGAGAAGAGAACAAACAAAATTCTGGATTTATGCCTTTGTTGTATGGAAAGCCAATTAAGCTGAGATTGACTGAAAACTATGATATCTCCTCATTCTAAAAATGAATTGAATGCAGATGTGCAACAGGCACACCAGCTTGGCATTATTAATGTGCGGACAAGCATGAACTTTGCTTTCATGGGAAGGAAATGCTTTAGACAATAAAGAGCCTGTAAGGTGGCAGTGGCTGTGGTTAATTTCTGTGCCTCTTTTTTTATGATTATGTTTGCATACTATGATATTAATAATAAGTGCTCATCTATATAGTCAGTGTGCAAATTAGTCTTAAAAGCTGGTATTTAAATACTAATTAGCCAATTTTTAAAGAGATCATAATTCCGAAATTAATAGAAATATACAAATTGTGATATACATACAAAATAAACAAATTTATTTCATTACCTCAAAATTATAGGTAGCTTGACAGAGTAAAGACCATGCTTGTTGATTTAACTCTAAATTGTATTTCAATTATTTATGGATATATAAATTAAAAAGTATTAATTTAAACTTTTTTATACTTGATATTCTTATATTTCAGGATATTGATGGAGCTAAAGATTATTTCAAACGAAAAGTTGAATTTGTAACAGAACAAATGGTAAAAATTCAAGGGTTAGGATTAGAAAAGTCAAAAGTACGAGATGCTATATGCAAGATGATTGAAATGAAAATGCAGGCTCAAGCTCAAGCAATGAGGGCTTCAACCTCATAACAACTGCTAAGCTTGGAGATTATTAAATTGCTTCAATGTTAACCCCACTCATAATTTTGCTAAAGTCTCTTTGCAGTAAAGTTTGGCAAAGACTAGTATGTCATTATTATTTAAAAATAAAAGTCTTTTTAAAGCTTAATTTATTAATTGTTAGTATTTTAACTAAAATACAATATTATTTGTAGCATTTTCTTTAAAATTAAAACAATAATTTAACAAAGCTATATAATTAATTCATGCAATTAAAATTGTACTGGTGTTCCTATGTGAAATCCCAAAAAAAAAGAAACAATATGTTGGGTCCTTATGTTATTAGTGTAAAAAAGCTTACAGGCTGAGGTAACAGTGAATTTCTTAACTTTTATTTAAATAAAATTTCTAAATATAAACAAATTTTCATTATGACTCTTGTTTAAGGCCTTGTATATTTCTTTTTAGTTTAGATTTACTGTAAAATTTCATGTATAGGTAAAGAAAATAACATGGACTATGGACCAAATAAATTCAACCAGTGTGTTAATTTTGTGTCAAATTAATTTAGAAAACCATGGTTTAGGGTATGGCCTCTGGTTCACGACAATAGTCAAATCCACCATGCAACTATTGTTTTGAATCATCTCCTTCATCTCATCCACAAGCATTTTCAGCTTAGTTGAAGTGCCTAACCAGAATGTTAGTAATAATAATAGCTCAGCTAGCATTTTTATAAAAAAAGAAAGAACAAGATGTACTTGAATTATTACCCCTGAAGCCTGACTTGGAATGCTTCATTACCACTAATTGGATCTCTACACTCACCACTTGAAATACAGTAGAGCATTATGCTGCTATCTTATACAGGTATGCTATGAGGGTGTAGTCCTTCCTATGTGGTTTTATCACTGTTAAAAGAACTTGCAAACAATTGTTGATTTAATAATTGAGGCAGGATCATATCCTCTGGATAGGACATCAAAATAATAGCTGCAAATTGTTAGAGATTTTTGTGTGATGAGACAGGCTTTCTATATTAGACCGCAAAGGTGAGAATACACTCAGTTGTACTCTTCAAACTATAAGTCGACTGCAGAATGTAAACCATTATAAGAAATCTTTTACTAAAACTGCATGAACATACTTCACATGAGATAAATTACATACATCTGTCACATTTACAAGTATTGATCTACATATGTATGTAATATCTCATGTGTAGTGTATCACATATTTTCTCATATCATAGGGCACTCTAGATAAATGGGATGTTTCATTATTTTATCATATAAGTCATTCCACTTGAATTGCACATGAGGAGGATTGCTGATGGCTTTTTGCCCATAGCTTTTTAGTTTAAAAATCTGCCGATTCTCGCTTTATTATAAATAGTGAATAACAGTTACTGGATATATAAATATCTGGATAGGAGCATTTAAGGGTTGAGGCTTCTGGTACTTAGAAGAAGAGCAGCAATTATGGGAAATCCTTATCAGTTAGGGTGGCCAATACAATCCTGTAGGATGTTTACAGGTTTACTAGTCAGAGAAGATGGCTACTATTTTCAATTTTGGCTTAGGCCAATACTTGTGAAGTACAAAAAAAATATTTGGTATATCACAGTTAGCTGTATTTGAACCTTTTGTCTTGACTCTCTTAAAAGTATTAATTCGCAGCATTAAATAAGTAAAGACTGTAAGACTTATTTTCTGTCAGTAAGGGAATAAAATGCGAGTGTTTGTAAGCAAAATTATAAGATTGTTTATTTAAATTCTATTGATGGTGACAGTTCACGTTCATTTAGTTCAGTTGTTCTGCAATTAATGCCACATTGATACTTCCATTGAGCCAGTGTGAAGGCATCCGGGACACGTTGCAATATATTATTTAATTTTTTTTATTTGTCAGATGTGTAGTTTGTGCAATATTTAACTTCAGTCATGAGTCTTGACTCGTACTCGAAGTTATATAAAGCGCGTTATCGTCCATTAGTATGTTAGAGTGCCTATTTTTTTTACCAGTTATCGGGTATTCGGTATCCCCGATTTACCGGCTGAAATAATACGCTTTCATTTTAAGTATTTATTCTTTGAGTCATCTTTTATGCAGTCAGTCTCTAGTCTAGTCGCAGCTTTGTTCTACCACGAAATACAGAGTGGTTAAATGCTTCACATATCAGCTAGTTGATGAATATTTTTAATACTGTACTACTCTACTTTAATACTGTAGTAGCATGGCAATCCTATTTTCATGTGTAGGTTTTTGTTATAAACAAGTTATATACGATTACAATTTGGGATATTCTTTTATTCACAATGCCATGTTTGTATTAGATATATTAACCTAACGTCACAATCACATCAGTACAGACTATTTATCAGGTAGAACAAGGTAGAAATATCAATATCGCTAAAATAAGTTTTGGTCTAAGGGATGGAGGTTTGAAAATGATCATAACAATTTTTATTCTTTCATTTTACTGGAAATAAGAAAATCTTAAAAATAAAGAGCACGTGCGACACCAAATTATTTATTTTTAATAGGCCAAAATGATGCACTGGTATCTACATTATAGTCGCTTAATCTATCCTTACTAATATGTATCTACAATATGTCTTATAGTCACAAAACAATATTAACTAAATAAGGCAACGACTATCCCTTAATTTTGTAAACAATTTTTACACATACTTTTTTAAATTAAATTTCAATTTTACATAACTTTTACTAACTTGAACACTTGAGAGGGTGAAAAGATACATAAAATTTAAATTTTAAATAGTAGATAATAAGAAATTTACAAGATGAGTATCGTTTAACTTGTAGACACGTACAACAATAGACAGAATAAGCTGTTATAACAAGCTTTTAAAAGGTCATTACGGAAATGCAATGCCATTGTTTATTGCATATTAAATAATAAACTGTTTGTTCTATATTTACAATGATAATCTTAACCAGAGTATGTACTTAAAGGTGGGCGTCTATTCAATAACAGCACCTTAGTAAGAATCAAGTACGTATCAGTAAAAATATTTATACGTAGTCTATTGAAAGTAAATGCTAGAATTCTATAAGTATGTACATTTTATTACATTAGTTACATAGTATTAAAAAGTAACAGTAGATTTAAGTAGATCGGTACAAAGATATAGTAGTTGGAAAATTATCAACCTTGTTTGTATGGCCTTTGGCGCCACTAATTCTTTCGAAACCATTATTAATAAGCGGCGTGTAAAGTAGGTACTTCGAAGCATTATACAAACAGATCGCTCGCCATTTCGGCGAAATCCTTATCTCAAATGGTGTAGTATTCTGGTGCAAAATCGTTAGCTAGGTTGCTTAAGAAATGGAAATCTGAGGACGAGTTAGAGTTTTCCCCTGCCGCTGGTGTCCCGTGCGTTGCTTCGTAGAATTGTTGGAAGGAGCCATAGCCATCGGCACATTCTCCACTGCTCGGGTAAGCCTCATTCGGGGCAGATGGTTGGGATCCTCCTGGCCCGTACCCAGCTGGAGTAACGGCCGCCTGTTGGCTGTAGTTACTCGCATCATTCCATCTACCGTATTCATTGGGAGCGTTCTTCTGACTGTCTCCTGCGTAGTATGCATGTGCGTGTTCGTGTTGTCCGCCTTCATGGTAATGGTAGCTGTAATGGCTGTTTGGATACGCCATGTGATCGGCAGGATAACCCTGCTGCTCGTATCCTGGGTGACCGTAAGCTGTTTCCTTCCCATAAGTGGTGTAACTGTAGTTTTGATACATTTCATGAGGATATGCTTGTCTACCAACACCGTTACTTGATCTGGTTGATGGAGAACCTTCTTGAGGTCTCGTGTGCTGTTGAGTTCGGGTGTAGGTGTGTTGTTCGACGCCTTGTAAGGCGGGTCCATATCCCTCAAAAGTTCTGTTACCCTGTGGATATTGAGCTAACTTTCCGAATTGTTTCGCGTCCATACGGAAGTCTGCGTGTGGCCCAAACTGACTGGGTGGTACATTGCCTCGTATCACATACGGCGGTATTGCATTAGGTACTGCTTGCGGGTGAGGAGCTCCTGGCGGCACGTTAGGTGGCGAAGGCCGTGGGTAATGCCCGAGCGGACTTTGGTGCATGCTGGATGGAGTACCGGGTGTAGACGATGGTGTTAAACTCACTGACGAAAATTTCCCGCCGTCCGGCAATCCAGCAACAGTCACGAGGCCATCTTTTGAAGAAGACGGTGATACTTTGCAACCCGTTGCGTCTAATGAAGGTGAACGTTTTCTCGACTCTTGTTTAATTCGTTTTGCCAAGTTTCGTGGTACAGGAGCCAGAGTTACTGATGGATGTTCGTCTCTTGAGTCATCTTCGGCCAGCTTATCTAGAGACGACGATGAAGCAACGCTCGAAGCGCCGTCACTGGCGAAACTATTATTGTTCGTTGCACTGGGTGTATTATTGTTCCTCGTTCGAGAAGTCAGCTCTGGTAAATCTTCAGCAGGCGAACATAAAGCACCAGGTGGCAGCTCACAACCCTGACAACTCTTTTTGCCTGAAAGTGGACCGTCATCATCGAGAAACTTATCACGTGCTTTTGAACTCTTTCCGCCCTCTGAGGTGGTTGAATCCTTGTCGTCACCGTCTTCACTTTTACTTATCGTTTGTCGTTTATGCTTCATACGCCTGTTTTGAAACCACACCTTTACCTGAAAAAAATATTATATATTAATAATAAAAATAAGACCAACTTTTTTCGGGATGCACGCGAGTTGATATTCTTCAGGGCTGAGATGGAATGCCTCGCTACCAGTATATGGGTCTCCAAATTCCTACACTCATTATACGGAATACAGTAGCCTTAAGTTGATGTTCTGTGGGTACGTGCCGACCCATTCACACTAGCTAGAAACAAGTTATTACGTGGCTCCTCTAGCACTGTCTCCCCTTCCCAATTTAGAAGAGGACATATCGAGATAACCGAAATTACATAAGGTATTATATACGATATTCCTATTTGTAACAACAAAAGTAAAAAGAAACATTGCAACAAGATAATGTAACTTTTTATCTACACTCGCAGTACGAAATATTACAGCGTTAAGGTGGTATTCTGTAAGAACATCGCCCTTTGCCGGTCGAACCGACCTTATTCATGCTGTAGTTATAAATAAGCTTCAGCGTGGCTCTTCCGAATTTAGAAGAGGACACATCGCGAGGGTTAAAGCAATAGAAAGTAAGATATTCCTAGTGGATATAAAGAAGAAGAATAAAAAGGGACATTGTAAGATGATAATATATTTTTTTAGTTTAAAAATTAATATCTTTTACCTGTCTTTCAGTGAGGTCAAGAGAGGCAGCTATCTCAATTCGTCTCGGTCGACAGAGATACTTATTGAAATGAAATTCTTTTTCTAACTCTAAAAGCTGTGTGTTGGTGTAAGCTGTCCGAAGTCTCCGTGGCAAGCCATTTTCTGGAACAAATATTATCCTGTTAATCAATTATATTCACCTTTATTTATAACTACAGCTAGTGTTACTTAAACATGCTATATCATACGCTGAATTATATATCATTAAGTGCCCAAAAAGTAAATTTAAATTGACGTTTTATTAACAAATTGAATAAAACATATACGAAATGTCGGTGCAATTTATCACAGCAAACAAACATCAAAATTTATTGGGAAATATTTTAAATTAGACGCACAGACAAAAGTTTTTTTTATCTATGTATAGATGATAAATTTCTTAGTATATACTCGTATTATACTGAAATTTTTTCCCTAATATGATTGAATGTATTAGCGATAAGATTGTACATTCCTAAACTGGATTACGGACACGGCAAGGTTTCTTCAGCTTCAGCGATTTAAAACTTCATGAAAAATAGGAACTAGATAGTACTATTTTTACAGGACTATATGAGCGATATAACTGCTTGGAATTAGAACGTTTTTGTGTATAAACCCATCTATAACTACAATTGAAAATACAGTTGCTATTAAGGTGCCCTTTTCAATTATAGTGTAGTATTTCTTTTTTTACACTCTCTCACTAGATGCGTGAAAATTACTGTGAAAGACGATTTCGATTCGATTACTTTGAAATATAATAATTGTTGCATATATTAATCTGCATTTGGCTTCAGATATATACATAATAACGAACTTCCTAAGTGCGTACTCCATTTAAATGGCAACGTTGCGACATTATTGCAATGCGTATTTTAGTAATCTACCTTAAGGTTGAATAGAGGGGAGATACGAGGGATGCAATCAGCAAACATTATCCAGGTAGTGTTTAATACTGAATAAAGAAATAATAAAACTTGAATTTTATGACACATAGTTTACGCGTCTGTGAGACTAGTAATTTTCAATAATTGTCGCTTATATCGCAGTCTATATTAAATGCCACGCTTCGTATTAATGTTTTAGACCATTCCTGGAAACTTTAAATAACAGGGAGCTTGGCGCTCGCGGGTGCGCTTTCCTTTAATGTAATAACTTGATCGCATGTCAGAGCACCGCCCTTGACGCCATTGTGTCGAAACGGTACCTACTTTTTATTTTATCACAAATAAGAATTGGAATTCGAAATTCAAATTACAAAAGGGCGGCGAATAATGGGGTGATAGCGTTCGCGTGAGGCGAACGTGTAATTCGTGTGTATTCGCATAATTAGTGTGATTGTTATGTATCTTATACTGTGGTATTACGGGAAAAAATGGTTTGGCTTGGTTTTAAGTTTAACGCGGTTGGCTCCGTGGTGGTGGCAGCTGATTGACGTAATTCGTCACTCTCGTATTCGCTATTGGCCAGGGGCTGTTGTCAATCAAACTAAACGCGGCTCTCGGTTCCACTTGGCTGCACTAGACCGCCCTACTGTGGTTACTTACGACATCATACGATACACCTATAGGAGTTTTAAATATTTGTGTTGGTAACGATCAAATATCAACATGATTTCTTAAATATATATTTCGTTTATAATTCATAACGTTTCTATTTATATTCTTTGTTACTATTAAAAAAAGTTGTTTACTAGGGTTTTGTAATTGAATTATAACGTATATATTCCTATTTAAAAAATTTGGAATTCACTTAATAACCTATTTGGTGACATATAAACTAAAATCCAATGAAGATATTCCATAAGCTTGTATCAATTAAATGTATATAATAGTAAATGGCACATGCTTTACTTGATAATATAACTTATACGAAACTACAATTTTTGTTATAACTAACGACCGTACACACGTTAACTGCGTTAAATTATCGTCAGGGTAAACTACGTAGCCCTTGGTCAGCTACTTGAAATACAAGTTAGGAAGGTATCGTTAGGAACAAAAGTGTAGCAAATATTATCTAAAACTACGTTTCTAAAACTTCGTTATTCCCATGTCATTGCTTGCTTTTTTTTAATATTAAAAGATCTCGCTTAAAGTTAGGGTGCTTAGTAGTGTATGCGAACTTTGAAATTTAGTTTATCTTAGCCTAGGAATGGCCAAATATATCAATTAGCACTTGTACCTCATGTCTCCGGTTTTATTATTAAACATATGGAATATGCAGCATTGAAAGGGTATTTTGACGCTGATAATTTGTAAGAGTATGAGACCTCGTGTGTGATAATGTATCATATCTGTTCAAATATTCACCTTTATTAGTATTTTAACAGAACTGATATAAGTAAAGTTATTATAATTTTAGCTCTCAGTTACAATTTATTCGGAACTACTCGTATATTCTCTTTGATGAATATTTGGAACAGGAACTAAGTTGAGTTCCATGTTTTTGCGTCGCGTATAGAAGAGAGGCGATTATGCGAGCTTGAGAGGTGCCGCGTATAATGTTCGCATTATCTCGATATTCTATCGTTACGCATCACTGAGCAACACTATCTCTATGTTAGGGTTGCTAGTGTTGTAGAAAAACCTAGTGTAATGCGTTTTCTTCTGTCATTTCATAAGAGTAAAGAGAGTGGTGATGACGTTTTGGTGCATTTTTACGATTTTTAGTTTTCCGTATACAAACGGGTATAAAAAAACTGATGGAAACATTACAAATTTTAGCTTTTTCAGAGAATTTTTGTCTTAAATATTATAATTAATAAGTATTGTAATTAGTAGTCCATGATAGATGTCAAAATTCAGAGAAGATATATATATTTTATTTTATTTTGACCCTTGTATTGTCTTTAATGTATGAGTTCACAAATGGAATATCTCATGCTTACTTTTTTGTTAAATATTATAGATAATATGTGGTATAAACGACCAGAATTCATCTTCACTAGAAAGTTTTGTTGTAGCTACACAATAATAAATACATATCACTTTTTTTAGGTTTGGTACTGGTTAATTATACAAGTTATTTGTATTACATTTACTTTTTTTTATGTTATTACTAATCTGTCAATTACTGGTAAAGCAGGGTTTGTCTAAGTCTTCAAAACATCTACAGTTCAATTCTCTATTGAACTTGAATACACTGCTCGGCCCCTTAATTTCTATAAAAATAAAAAGCCTTTGTATCGCTATACGTTATTTAACTTTTTTTAAATATTTGTCACAGCAAATATTACCATCCATATTTTCTTTATCGTTTAACAAAAGGGTCTCATGAGGCTTTAAAATATTAGTATAAACCCTTGTTCAGATATAAAACAAGTGGGGTAATAAATGGTTGTAGAATCGTGTGTGCTTGTTTAACCCTCTAGCGGGCCGGTCGACAACTCTCGGGTCGGGGGTAAGCAGGAGCGAAGATTTACTGCGGATTAGGGTTACTTACATCGGTCAAGTCAAGAGTCGCCTTGTCCGCACTTCATTTGATAATAGTGCCTAGCCCGTTGTTTTATTGATTTATATAAGGTAACGCGATATGTTTTTAACACACTGCTAACTATATATTTGTCGCCATTAATCTGTTAAAATAATATCAGTAATAATTAATTAACAGCAAATAACAGGTTTTCTGTTAAATTTTTGGATCTTCTAATCATTATTAAAGTTTTCGTCCCGCTATTGGGCGCTTTTTTTTTAATTTTAGAAGTCGAAAAAGAAGAAAAGTCTAATTAAGTAAATCTCATTATATCCAAATACTCGTACTTACAAAGACGTTAAAGTTAAAACACGTGATCATCATTTACTCGTCGGTGCTGGATCTGAGATATTTGTGCTTCGATACGAGTAGCGTAGTTATAAACACATCGGGAAGGACGTGTGCCGAATGAGCCCTCGGGGCAAGTTTGAATAATTAATCAACAGCCGGTAAAGGATTAATGCGGTGGCCAGTTGGCGGTTGGATGCCATTAGAGAACGTTCGATGCCCCTCACTAAATGGTGTGGTCACATTATTTGTGTCGGGCTCCCGAGGTAACGTAGGGTGCTTCGGGAACTGTTTAATTAATTTCCTTGTACTCTTTGATTTTGATACATGCTTTAGAGGAAAATTACATAAAGCTTATAGCGAATGTTCAACGCCACATGCTGACTTTACCATGATTAAGTGCCAAACATTTATTTAGAATGCTACCGCTGCAACAGAAAAGTTATAAAAAGGGGAGTTTTTCGGGAAGAAATATTACGTTATGAGGTGTTACAGGCATAAATGTAAAAATTCAATATTTCAAGAGCGAAAAAAGTAAATTTTTCCGCTACTTCTCGTTTATCGTTTAGGGTGGTGTAGCAGAGGTAATGTATCTGATATATGTTATAGTTATACTGAAATCTATATTGTGCAAAATCTATTTTGGATGCTGTAAAATAAATAAATATTTATTTTTATAACCAACGAAGTAAATTATACTCAATGTAAGAAGTGTCATAATAACATGTTTTATTTTGTAATAAATAATCGTTACTTTATATGACCGGTTAACAAGTTGGGAATTGCAGTTAAGTCAAGATGATGTTACATAGAGAGATTTAGTTTAAACAAGTAATAAATTGGTTGGGTAGCAGTTGCGCCATGATGTGCCAGATATATACGTGATTTAGTTTTGGTGTTTTTTAAAAGAAAGATTTGAGTGGTGCCATAGACCCTTAAAAAAAATGATTATTATTATGATTATAAAAAATATACTCATACTTAAAAACGAATAGTTCGTATTTTCATACAAATATTATCGTGCCTGTGAATCTAATCCAACACTCTCGGCATGGTATCCACCAAGATATTTATATATATATATATATATATATATATATATATATATATATATATATATATATATATATATATATATATATATATATATATTAATAAACCAGAAGACTGGTACGAAATGTAGCAATAGACTAGATCCTTGAAGACACCTCAATCGATCATAAGGAGACAGATTTGTATTTTTCTGATTAGCCGTATCGGGGGCCTATTTGACATTGTCACATCAATTATAAGCATGGATTACTGAAGACAGATCTGAGACGGTTCAATTTGAGAACGGGTGGTTGTGTTGCTTGGCATGTCGGAGGGGAGACGCTATCAGGAAGTGACTAGAGATTTCCTTATCACTGGTACAAAAGTAAATACTTACATAGAAAAAGATATTATTCCACAATAATTGTAACATCGAAACGGTTAAGATATAAATCGAGAGTGGGACGTATACATATGTATACGTCCCATATATACGTATATATATATATATGTTTATATATATATATATATCCAACGTTCGGGAACGTAAAGTTCCTTGATTTAAAATATTATATAAAATAATAATTTCTATTATGCAGCTTCAACGTAACTGAGGTATTTAGGTATAATTCAACAATGGTAGAGCTACGCTGCAGTCTGTTTTTACCGGCAGAATGAATAGGTCAGCTCGACCGGGGTAGGATCACGTCCTTACATAATCCCAGCGTAAAATAGCAGTATAACGCTGCTGTGCTTCATCTGGTGAGTGCAGGGATGCCGAGACCTTTATTACTGGTGACGAGGCATTCCGTTTAAATCCTCAAGGGTGACAACGCATCTGTATTATGATCCCTTGTCAAGGATGAATATAGATGTCATGGGCAGGAATCACTTACCATCAGGTGAACTGTGTGCTCGTTTGTTACTCTCAAGGTAATTAAAAAAAATCTTTTAATTTTTTAATTACCTTAAATTCTTTTATAAAAAATTATGTGTGGTTCTACTCAATTTTTTATGTTATACAGTGGTTGGTAAAAATATAATAGTGAGTTACATATTAATATAGTAGTGGTTGTAGCAGTACTTACTAGTACTACTATTTATTATGTAGCTAAGTAATTCTTATGTCTGGGTTTTCAATCGTCAGCTAATACAAATTTAATGATGCTGTCACTCTCTATTATACTATTAAAAAGGAGTCAGCATGACGTTTATCTTTTAAATATTTCTTACTCCGATATTATATATATCTATAGGTGCAAGTCAAAAGTGAATTAAATATAAGAAACTAAATGTGCTACGGACGATACTAGAGCGTAGTATATTATCTATGCTAGAGCGCCACGCTATCTTCTTCATTTGCCGTTTGTCAATTTTTGTTGCCATTGTATGTTGACTATTTTATTATAAAAAATATATAGATTATATAACGTAAATTATATGTTTAGATTAGTGAAATTATTTTCTTTATATAACATTCAAAATAAATAAATTTAAGAGAATATTATTATATTTGCTCAAAAATTTTTATTTTATTTCAATAAGAAATTGTAATTAAACATTATATAAACATCATATAATACTGTAATTCCTATTGTGTTCTTAGCTTTCCATACCTATGTATATATTTATACTTTGGCCATTAGGTACTATAGAAAGTTTGTTTCAAATGCGCAAGTGACGGTGGGTGTCGGGCCCCAAATCCATTTGGCTGATGCAGAAGGTTATTAAAAGTTGTCGCGCAGCCAGACGGCGAACTCCGAACACTTGACAGACTGTCCCTGGAGACATTGGTTCGAATCCGCTAAAGTAAATATTTAATTAATCTGTAGATATTAAGCTCGAATAATCTCTTTTTCTCGAGGTTCCACACCGTTTTGTTTTCGTATTTAGATTGTTTATCTACAATTTTGTAGATGTATGCTTTTATAAGCAATAACTAATTTAAAACTAATTGAGGGAACATACTTTAATGCAAATTATCTGAAATAAACAACGAAGCCGGTGATGGGTAATGGACATCTAAGCGTATCTTATCATGCGTACTGCCACTGCCAATTCTGTCCACTAGCGTGGTGCTTCCGGCATTTTTCATTTTCACACACACACATACGCAGTCCACTTCTGTATTGACTGTTGAACTCATAGTAACAGTGAACGTTAACAGATCAAATTTGTAACTGCTTATAGTGCCGATTATATATTATTGACTTCATTTCTACCATCGGAGGACCTCGCTCTCAAAGAATTTCTGTGTAAAACAGCAAGTAAGAAAGAGAGATTTTCTTGCAAATTCATTTGCAGTCCGTGCTACACTACTCTGGAATTCCTTGCCCGATGAAATCAGACAGGTCAGTAATAAAAACAGTTTTAAAAGTTTGGTTCGTGATTACTTACTGAAGTTATCTGAAGTCAGTTAAATTTATCATCCACTTATGAAATTTATTGGTAGCTACCGCTATTGTATTATATATATATATATATATATATATATATACTATTATGTATAAATATATTATTATGTATATATATGTATGTGTGTATGTTTGTGTATGGATATATGTATTTGATATCTATATGTATGTATTATTATGTATGTAGTTCTTGTATTTGTTATTTTTAGTATTTTTTTTCTTCTTTTATTAATTAGTATGTAGAGACACCTGTCATACACATATCTCACCACACCTTGGGTTGACTGGTAGAGAATGCCTTTGGCATTAAATCCGCCCTTTGTGAACTTTTAACTTTGTTAAGGTTAATGTAATAAAGAGTAAATAAATAAATAATTCGGACACTCAATTATTATAAACATTTGACTGGGCAGAGTCAGTCTTCATTAAAAACTATAAATCGCTGGATTGGATGGTTCTCTCAAGAAAGAAAAATGCCTTCTACTTAATTAATACTAATTTCTATAGTCGTATAATAGTGCGTATATTAATGTTCCTTTGTCTCTTGGGGTAAGTGATAGAATACCCAATTACTGGTAAAGACATCCTATCTTAATCTTAAGGAATAACGACGCATCTGCAATTTTATCCCTTATCAACGGGTGTTGTGAGTTTTTATGGGCTATTTTATTCAATATTTAACATCCATTTTAGTCTTTATTGGTGACTATCCATCTGCATTACGATTCCTTATCGAAGGTGAATTTGGAAGCCATAGGCTATGAGTATTGGTTACAATTGATGTGTTAAATGGATGTCCCGTATCCGACATTGCATTAGTGCACCTTCTCCTATTCAAATTGGCGTGGGAATGATGAGTGACTCTGACTTTTCACCAATGCTTATCGTACTATAATATGTCCAACGCAGTTGATGTTATCTGCTAATAACTAGATATCGCCGTGATAGTAATCGAGCAGGAGATCCTCATATCATGGGAATTACAGCAAAACGCTACTGTTCGTTGTATGGTGAGTATCTTCTTATATACGTATTCGAGGACTCAATTACAGGTGATGTATTAAAAGGCATTCCATCTTATCCATCAGGGGTGACAACGAATATGCATCTTGAATCTTTGTCGAGGGTAGATATAGATGTCGTGGAACGTAGCCTATAGTTTTTTCTTTTTTTTGTGTCATATTGTACTATTTGCTTTTAAATTACAACTGAATATTAATCTTAAACTTACATATTTAAATTTGGCTTTGTTATATTTTGTCAATTTTCTCTACTAATTATTATATTGTCGTTCATTATATTTGTATGCAGTCTTCGCATTTAACTGTAGTGGCGCTATTCTATTGTTCACATCGTTCTCATCTATGGTATTGCATCAGTGTACACTTGGCTTGTTGGCGTTCATTAAATAAAAATAAATAAATAGCAGGTGGACTATGTGGTTGTTTGTAATCACTAACATTATAAAAAACAATTAATCGTCATGTTTTACCCATGATAACCAGCTCACGGACGAACCAGCTCCCCCTCAGTTCCGTGAGCCCTGTGTCCTATGAAGCTGTAAGAACAGCATAGGCTAACAGCATCAACATCAACAGAATCTATATTTTACTCATGTCATTTCAGTAAAGTTTAATGTTTGTTAAATTATTATTTCTTCTTCTATACGCATTTTTCATTATAGAAAAAAAACAAATAAATTATTACGGTTCAGTACATCAGTAGATGCTTTTAAAAGTTATAGCAACGACCTTTTCCATCTTTATTAGGGGGTCGATAATAAAGACGGGACTCCTTGGGATATGCAAAGTGCTTTAAGACTGGCGGTATTTAATTGCCCTTGAAAGGGGCGACAAAAAATAAATGGCGTACGATATAAATAACGGTGCACTTTTCATAATCGCAATTGTCGCCGGGAGAATATTTAGAGCGCAGTAAAAGCGGTTTGGGGTTACCATGCTCATCGATTCCACCTGATTTGTTTGCTGCATCTAGAATTTATAATAATATCTTGTTAAATTCTAGAAGTACTGAACACCTGTTTTATCATAGTTTATCGTGAGCTACTAATTACAAAATATATATTTCCAAAAAGTTTACAAGAATATAAGTAACTATGCTCTATTTCTAGGGGTGGTTCTCCTTGTAAGCAAGTATATTTTATAATTTTGTAGACTGAGTGAATATACATTTAATATAAATAAAGGAACATATAATCGGACGTTGGCATATAATTTATTTTCTATTTTGTATTTATATTCCTTTTAACATTAAATAATAATTAATAAATATATCTGTCGTACTTACTAGATTATCAAAAAAAACGAAATGGTAGCGTCGTTTCCATATCACCGCTATTAAAAACTGGTAACCCTAGTTATTCTTTGTGTGTGTGGGGGAATGTTAATAGATAGGGGGTGAGAGGCCGTTGCATGAAGACGTCTGGAATTCTTCCTTCTATTCATTAGTTGCTGGAAACCGACAGGTAATGCTGGCGAAAGACATGAACGTGTATATAAACAATTAATGCATCAGATAATTATTTAAGGGCTACTCGTGACAATTTTGTATATTTTTTTACAATTTTTTGAGTAAATTTGACGCGTATAACTAATGGAATAAAATTTAGCTTTTTTCAATAGATACTTACATAAGAACATAATACTTATTGAACGTCATTTCTTATCAATTATAAATCCAAAGTTTCTGTTAGGTTTAAGTTTTAATTAACAATAGGAAGTATTTTTTTACTTAATCGTATAGAATCGTAAGAATACGTAGACAAGTTTATATTATTCTCGCCTGTCTGAAGATTAAAATATCACCCTATTTGTATATGAAAATTGACTTTTGAAGCAGGAAGTTTTAATTTGAAAATTTGTTTCTGTATCATATTGTTAAATCTGCGATAATATTTTCTTTATTTGAACCAAGTTCTAAGTTAAATATGATCTGTATAATTATATAATCTATAAAGTTACCCCTTGTATTTTTTGACTTTAAGAGACTATATGTCTATATGAACAAGTTTTAAATTAATTCGTCAAAAAATTTAATAATATAGTCCAATGGCAATATGCAACATTTTTAAGAAACCCCAATCTTTAAAATCCATAATGAGATGTATTAACATTGTCAAAAATAGAATTTATAATTTTCTTTATAACGTAAATTTCGTTTTTTTTACGTTATCCAATTCGGATAAAATTGATATCAATGTAACATTGTATTTTTAAAGAAAAACGGACTTAAAACAAAGAATAGCGATTATAGGAAGCTAAAACCCACAAAGAAGCAAGGAAGGCATGGCGTTGGGAAATAAATTTTATTTATCAAATAAAAAGGATGGCGCGGTCGTTTTTCACCGCGATGGGGACATTATCGCTTCTTTTAATTATTATCCCGCCGATATTTTATACGATGCTCACTATCAACTTCTGGGACTTAAGCGTTAACAAATAATTTAATTCATATTTTTGTTTAGTTTTGTTTTAGAGCAATAAAAGTTTGATATTATTAGTATACGAAATACTCTATATTAAACATTATAAATCTTTAAATTATTTATATTTGTAATGATTAACGTATAAACTAAAAAATGTCATAAAAATCGAAGAAATTACAACTATGATAGGATGTTTTTAATAAGAATTTATAAATTATAATATTATAATTTATAAATTAATTATTTTCGCATTCTATGAGTTCTGTGTAGAAAAGTAAAATTTTATTAAAGGTAACCTTCAATCAAATTTTAGAACTACGTGTCAGTGTCGAAGTATGTCTTAAAAGTAAGTACTTCCAATCTATAAAATATAAAACTAAACCAAATTAAAAAGGCAACCATCTGTTTAAATATATCTGTACGTATAGAATAGCCAAGCTTTTAATTCGGACGCAAGGCGGTGCGCCCTAGCCACGCGGCCTTAAGGAAATGAAGGAAAAAAGCGGCGGAAGCTGTGCTGTCCTCCCGTACCCTCCCCACACCCTGCCGTAGCCCGCTTGTGGCTTTTTAAATGGAAATTTATTGTAAAACACTCCTTCAATTCGCTCCCGAGAATCGCGTTCAAGAATTTTTACCTAGTGAGCGTTGCGGCATGATTGTCCACTTTGCTGCTTTGTTTTCTCTGCGAACTTTACTTCACTTGCTAAAGAAATTTTATTTATCGACTTAACAATTTTAGACGAAAAATTTACCGGGTATTTAAGAACTTTATGAATCTAAATTGGATGAATATTGCAAGAATTAAAACTTTTGTTTCTTTGCGACGGTGGAATAGTGAGTGATTTGCGATCACTGATATATTCATCCAGCCTAGGTAAGAAAATAAGATGAATATTACTCGGAGAAGACGCTGGGTTCCTTAAAGCACGAAAGTTTGATTCTTTCTCGATCGATACGACGCATCCAAGATACAGTCAGATATTAAAATTTCTATCTGTTGCAAGATGTAGAGACTCATGAGAAAGACTCAAACTATTATTGTTATTGACAGAAGTTCCATAAATTGGATCTGTTGTTAACCAATTTAATATTAATTGAAAGCATATTCTCTCAAAATTAAGGGTAAGTGAACTCTTTAAAATTGTACGCCGCGGCAAGTTCATAAAATTCACTCAGAGTGGAAAGCTGCCGGTCCCCACAATTGAAAGCCGCGAGGGAACTCCGGCCTGATAGGGCACTTACTGTAAAAGTTAAAGCTAATTGCCCTTAAGACATATTTTTAATTTCATTGCCCATTCCTTCTTTCTAAGTATTTGTCGGAGTTCACCAACTCACAGTTGCAGTCCGATAGCAAGGGTAGCTTGTAATTGCTATTTTTACGAGATAAGGTCACAGTTTTGATTGTCGAACATATTTTATTTACTTGGTATTTAGTTGATAGCACTTTTAAGGAATCATTTGAATTCGGAAAAGATGTATGTATTTTTAAGCAAATTTAACTTACAAATTTATGAACAGGTAGAAATTTTGATTTTATTTTTTGTTTTTATTTAAAAATTATTCCATTACATATCCATATTCCATACATCCATTCCATAATAAAAAGCTCAATCTATATAAGCTCAGGTTTTATTTTATTTTGTAAATATTATATATATTAGTTTTATATAATAATCACAATGATTTTTGAATTTATCATTAGTACATCTAAAAGGAGTCGAACGATACAATGGCTTGCTTTTTTATTTAAGCTACGATAACAATTTTAATGTGAAAAATAAATTGAAAATTACCAGGTGATCTGTAAGTGTATAATATATTAGTATTTCATCGTCATCATTAATTCAATTATTTACTCATATGGGAAATTTTATGAAAATAAAATCTGCCGTTTACAGGATGTTATTCGGTACATAGTTATGTAATAATAAAAATGTAAATAAATCAGAGAGATATGAACGATAATAACAAAGACATTTATAAATTAGTACGGGATAGATAATATTACGTTTCAGGGTTACGCGTTTAAATAAACACTACAAAAATTATCACTACACCAAAGTGAGTGAATAATGTAATCACAAACACGACTTGGAATAGAATAGTATTCCACGCAGATGAAAACGCGGGGCTCGGATATTAATAAAAGTTTGTGAATGCAAAGTATAATGATACCAAGTTGAATTCACAGCCAATTTCACCTACCGTCTATCGTAGGTGGTATAATCTACGACTCCTACAATACACCACTACTATCTATTAAGTCACCTAAATTATTGATTATGAATCGGGGTTAATGTAATATCCATGTTATTGACATTGCACTCATTAATATCTTCCAATCTAATCATGGATTAAGATAAAGGACGAAAAATCAGCGAGTTTATGCTATATCCGCAATATATATATAATATATATGATATATCCGCAATTTTGAAAAATTTTACGTATTAGACATCATCTGGTCATCATTTAAAATATAATCCTGCTCGATACCAGCAAGAAGGAAATTTCTATAAAATTGTTTCAAGAGGTTCGGTAACACTTACAAACTTTGAATAAAGGGCTAATAAAATTCAGTAGTAAAAAAATATATGTTAACTAAATAAACATCAATTTTAGCAAACAGTTCAAGAAAATCATTACCGTTGTTGAATTATCGATAATTATGTGTCACTCATAAAATCAGCTTTTTATCTTTTGAAGAATATATTTAATCATTTTTTTTTATAGAATAAATGGCATTGATAAAACATATTATCTTATGAATATTTTATATTATGATAGAATGTTTCATATATCTGTATTGTAATGATAATATATATAAATATAAATATATATATAATATACATAGTTAAGATATGTAAGGGTTCAAAAATGAAAGGGTTAGTAATATTGAACATAGGGCATATTAAGCTAAATCTTCTTTGGGATTAAAGAAAAGATCTGTAATTAATTATGCTTAATTAAAATTATTTATTTAATTTACAAAATAAATAACTAAATCGTACTTATATATTTATGTCTACGAGTATATACTTTCAGTCTTATCATTTTGTTTTGTTTTAACCACTAATTTGGTCTTAGTTATTATTTTTTTTCTAACTTTTATACATATTTGTTTGAATAAATTCACAATAATATAGTTACTTTGGATGATAGATCTGTTCGAAATTGGTTAAAGCTACGTCATCATTTACATGCTAATATATATTAACAATGTATCAAAAGATGGATAAACAGTTACATTCGAAATTTCATTTGTTTTCTTCGTTAGCAATATAGTTCCAATATCTTGCATGCATAATTTTCGTCTTTCAAGGCGGTGGTCGGTAGTCGCTACCGTCTTTGTGCTTATTTCTCTTCATTCATTTATTCTGTCATTTCGTTTTCATACAGAAATCATTCGTCATTTGAATTCGGCTCAGGACTTTTCGTTTTTTTCGGCCGCTGACCTGCCCACCGCGGGGTTGCCACAATGACTAATGTTATTATAATGGTTTATTTTTCTTTAACATTCTTATCACTATTGTAGTTAGGCCGGCGGCGAGCAACCGAAAATAAATGTTGCCGGTTAGTTTTTATGTATGTAGCAATCTATTAAAAAACGGCTTACATTTTTTTGGTTATAGATTCAAATCCTAACTTGGAAATGTGGTAACTTTTTAGTAACTTTTTTATTTTTATTATTATAGATAATTTTTACTTTATTTATTACTTATGTAATATATTGCGTATATAAAAGAGATATACAATGTATACATGGTCTTATATTTTAAACTGACATGATAGGACATATGGAGTCTAATTAATTCAATTACCTTATATTAAAATATTAAAAAATAGAGTAATATCGTAAGCAGTCCTTAATCGATTATGAAAAATAATTACTCATATAAAACTATTATTTCAAATGGACATGGCATGTGAGTACGTTTACAAATTTAGAACTTGCAGATGAGGGAAGAGTCCACTTTAATATTATTTATATTTTATTTAGCTTACTACTATCAAGCTAACACTAAAACGTTTAGTTTATCGGCATGCAGTTCAAAGTGGAGGTCAATAGATGTCGCTGATAGTTTTTATGAACGACAGAGACCGTTAGTCGGATCCACTGAATTAGTGCGTGTCTGTTAAAAATCTCATGTCGAAGTTAATAGGGACTTGTGAAATAAAAATAACAGTTGTTATAAAAAGCATTAAAATTAATATTACTGTGCTTATATTGTTACGAAAAACAATAAATTTAATCTCGTTATTCTAGCCTAATATATACATATTGGCAATATAATTACCGTTTAACTATCTATCTAACTTCTTTACCAAAATTAACAAAAAATTAATTCTTTGCTATTGTGATTTTTTATAAAGATGTAAGCATATAAATGAATAGACCGATAAATGTCAATAAGTACTCAAACTAATACATTTTAAGGCACTTAAACCTTAAGAGTGTATTGAGTAAATTAACGATAATTTACAGTTATCAGTGCTTATAGAACTGGCCAAATTCAATAAATGAAACTGGCAGTCTTGCCTGTTCATCATTAGCCTCATTCTCAGGTTGCAGTTAAAAAGAAGCAAGTCAATCGCTGTCCCGACGCAATCAAATGGAAGTCTATACAATCGCCAGTGTGTATCCATTTTATAAAACTCGCAGAATAATAAGTTTGAACTTACTCAGTTTTATTCTTTAATCTTTTGCAGCTTTTCGTTAAAATTTTTCTCGTCTCAATGCAATTGTATCGCGATGATTAAATAAATATATTCTATTTCTTTTATTACTTGTTTAAGTGTACAATGTTTTTTTGTTTATAGAAGTTTTTCGAACTTCAGGTTATTATTGATATACATTTCTTTGCGAAATAATCCGAAAATTCTTTCCTTTGAAATGAGGAATTTTGAATCGCTTTTAATTTTATAGTTTGTTTTATTACATTTTTGTTTCACTGCTTGTATTTATTTACGAGTTACATGGATTGTCATTCATTTTTAATTTAACGACGTGAAATCACATTATTTATATCTCGTAAAGATTTAAAAAGATGTATTCGCTATTTTCACAATGTGTAGGATTTCATCAAATTACTATATGAAAAGCGTCAAGTCCGGACACATTATTTATTTAATTTTATAATAAGTTCATAAGTTTTATAATGCCTAAGTCATACTAGTTGATGTCTACGTCCCTGGCTGAGAAAAAAAGGTCTATCTCTTGTCATCGGCGGCAATAATACGATAGTTGTGATGTCCAGTTAATCCGTTCTTGATTTGGTACCGTGTGTGTTTTAAATTATTATAAAAAAAATGTACTAACTTCATGATCAGCTCTAGCTTATCTGTCTAAATACTTGAACAATCGAAAATAGGTGATAAATATAAATACAATTGTGATGCCAATCAGCAACAGCGTGACAGGTTTATATTTATTTAGACGTTGAGCCGAAGATAGACGGCTAAATACAGAGACGTATCCGCCAAAGCGTTGTTGTCGGACGCAGCGACGAAAGACGCGGACGACAAACGCGACCGGCCTGTCACTCACAACGGAACACCATGTGAACAAGCAACCGGCTCTTTTTATACTGTTCATCTAAAAAATTTAATAATCGATATGTTATAAAGTGTTGAAAATATTTATGATGAAGTTAACACTGTATAGATTCAGGTTTATTTTGTGATATTTATAAGATAGTTTGAAGGAGTAAGATATTTCATTTTCAGTAGTCCTAAAAATTTCTAATTTATATTGAGTAAGAAAGAAATTGGAAGTGACAATTTCAATAAGAGAGCTTTCAATATGCGATTGGTACAATAATTCAAAATACATAAAAGAGCTTAAAATATATAGTCGAAGTAATAACCCGTGCATCGTAGTAGCATTAACCTTTAATTTTTTTTGATTCAATTTATCGTAATTTAACAAACGGTATGGCACCACACAGCTAGGGCCGGTTGAGGTGATTTTAGTACTCTAAAGTTCGAGACGGGTATATTGCAAATTGTTCAGACAACTTGTGATATAACTGTAGCTTCAGTCGTTCTGGCATTTGTTAATGTTGCACCGGGAAATAACACTATGTTAAATAAATGAAGAATAAAAAGTAACTCTTAAAAGAAAATTTGAATGAAAAGATGAGCATAGCGTCAGAGTATTTTGAAAAATGCTATATCTCATATCCCTTATATTCTATACAACTAGTCGATTTTGTTCCAGCATTCTAGACTTCGTTTGAATAAGGGATTGTACACCATTGTATAAGATATAAGATTGTAATATATTGTAAGTTGAATGAAATGAGTATGAAGAATAAATACGAAACAGGAATGCTATGTTTAATTTTCATGCTAGTATTCTGCGAGGGCGTCGTCCTTCTCCGGTGGTGTCGACCCATTAATGCTGAACCTCGAAATAAGCTGCAGTGTGATCAGTTTAACCAATAAGTGTTTTAGAAACATTCTCACCATGTTAGTTTTTGATGTATTTTATAGGATATATCTTATTTTGCAGAATGAATCGACAGGGGTAGGACCATGCCCTCACAGAATGCCCGCGTTAAATAGCAGCATAATGCTGCTGTGTTTGCGTCGGGTGAGTTTATGAATCTGGAGATTTTTATTACTGGTGATAAGGCATTCCATCTCAATTCTCAAGGGTAACAACGCATCTACATTATGATTCTTGTCAAGGATCCATCAGGTGACCTGTGTGCTCGTTTGTTACTCTCGATATATATATATATATATTTACATCGAGAGTAACAAAAAGTATATATATGATGTGACGTATACCTAGTTTTAGTTAGTTTTAGCTGTTTCATTAGTACCTGCTTCTCCTGTAATTTCTCCCGGGTTTAACTGTTAGAGAATGCTTGTTAGCATTAAGTCCGCCTTTTGTTTGTCTTTTTAGTGACTTATGCAAAAAAGATTAAATAAATACATATCAGGTGTGTGGTATCTAACTAGGTATACATCAGCGTGTACATAGCATAGGTGTGAAAATTAAAAGTTACTGAGACGATAGAATTGAACTTTTTTTGGTTGGGACATATTTGTGTTATTGATAGTATGAACGATTTAGCTAGGAGGTTTTTTCAACAGGGCAATTAAGTAATCGTTTTGCAAACTTAGTTACACTTTACAGGATATCTACAGCTTACAAAGCATTATCTATCTCTATCTAACTTTATAATGGAGAAACTTATTAGAACTTGAGGAGCCCGACAACATTTAAAGTGGCAATCATAACGCGCTCAGATAACAATAAGTTAGGCCATCGCAAACTTGCTTAGGGCCGGGCTTCATTAAGCGGACAATGCACGCTGACGTACGTCCGAACTCCGGCCGTTACATGCAAGTGTCGCCTATAGAGTGGACTCCAAGTGGGCAACTTTGCTCTTGAATATTCTACTCGCGCTTCGTCCACTTGTTTATGGACATTCCCGCGGCAATTTCCCGGGTTTTGTGGCTTCGCAAACTTTTGTCCGCATGTCCCGTTTACTGTCGCCCGATAAGATTTACTGCCTCACTGTGAAGAAGGGAAATTTTACTGGCAAAGTTTATAGTGTCAACTTTATGACGTTAGTTTGGTACTAAGATATACAAAATAGAAATGGCTAAGTGTTATTTTTTTTAAATTACACAGTATCATACGTTATAGTGGTGTTGTTAGAGTTAACTTTAACGATATATAGTATTTTATGTATAGTAAAATTAGTTGTATCTATAATACAGAATAAGGAGGAGACGTATCAATTTGCTGTATATATATATTTGTAGAGACATATTTCATTATCATTCTCATCAGATTGCACAAGACCACAGACTTTTGTTAAATTTGAATTAGTATATTTGCGTGTTTTTTTACGAAACTACGGGTGAAAGACCGATGCACAGTTCACGTTATGGTATGTGATGAATGTGGCCCTTAAGAAAAGGATTCAAAATGCAAAGACCTGAGAATGGCTCGTCACCAGAAATTTTATATACAGTTTCTTACATTCACCATACGAAACATTTTTTCATGTCAGTTAAATAGTTTTTGTTATGTTACTGTATTCTGTGAGGGCTTAATCTCTGGTTACTGAATCTAACGGCAGCGTGGCTTAAGCACTATGTGTAAATAATATATCATTAAAAAGAAAAGTGTATATTCATGTTTTATAATTTTGGTAGATTATTGCGCAACGGCATCTATGAATGATAACATTAGAACTTAATATTAGTAGGGACAATATTTGCTAAGTGAACCTAGCTTCATGGATAGGGGAGCAAACCGGCGTTAGTTGCCCATAACATCGTCCCTGTTCTGACAAAAGGGCGCTTACTGCAAGTCACTCATATCGATATCAGACGGGAGTCGTCGGGTTTTGTTCTTACAGTTTTTGCGTAAGATACAAGTTTGAATAGGGATCAGCTATTTATTTTAGAATTTACATGATACATTTATTAGGATCACTAGGATATGATTTGAAGTGTTGGTATTTAATCACTGATATATCATAAATAGATTATCATTGTGTCACATAATATATACAAAAATAATTAAAAAAAAATTGTTACTTTATACAATACAAGTAAGTTCTATACAATTCATTAAAGTTCAAGCTTCAAAAGTAAGTTTTTATATATTTTTATTGATTTAAAAACATTATTTTAAAGAATACAATTGGCAACTAGGAACATAAGTCCAACTTCAAATATGTTCTTTTAGTAAAAGTCTTACAATCTATTGTAGTAATATTAGAGATAATTGTATAACTTGATAAATGTGCCACACTGTGGACATATATGTGTATGGCCTTATGTATTAGTAACTTTGAGTTATCTTTAAAGTACAACTCATAAAATGTGTTTCATACACATTTTATGAAGTACATTCTTTATTTATCTTAGTCTAACTTTGAAAAATCTATAACGATTCGGACCACTAGACGACGACTAACTAGTGCAAAATAATTAATTTACAAATGAGTCTTAGTTATGGATGACGCAGTAGTTAGTGGTATACTGTAATTATCGCTAAAGTAGACTTTTATTTATGTGTATATAAAAATAAGAAATATACCGTTAAACAAACGCAAAAGGTATAAAGATATTAGACTTTCACCGCGATCTCAATATTTGTGGAGTAATGATCTGTTGTAAGAAAGCCTACGGTGAGCGAGTGTTGGATATTATAGGTTTTTTGCTGTGTAGTAGTTAGTAGCGGGAAATCCAGGTGTACGCAATGAAATGATGGTAGTTGGCTAAGGAAGAATGTTTCCCGGGAAAAGCGAATCGCGTCATTCGGGCGGCGGTGCAATTTACGTAAAGAAGTGCCGGAGCCGCCCTCGGTGCGGTGACGAGGCAGCCCGTTACATTTGCATCGTGGTACAGACAGGCGAAAATATTTAAAAAAAAATAATCTTTCTTTGAGATATTCTATAAACATATTGCAAATGATAACAAAATATACTTTATTCATATAGACTCGTAATAGTTCCCATGAATTGTTCAACGTGGTGAAGATGTAAAAGCTCTCGGGCTTACAGTGGCTATTAGCGATTAAAAAAAATACTCTTACTAATAGCTACTAATCTTTATTTAGCCCAGAAATTATAATAATATTGATTATTATTTTATGTTAATTATTTATAGGATCGAACATGGAAGCACTTCTAATCATCGCAATAATTACTATGATTGGTGAACGTAGACTTATCCCATAAACTGCAATGAATAGAGCTTCGTTACAGTTCAGCCTGAATCACGTTGTTTTTTTTAATTGCGAAAAATACAACACATTTACACGCTATCTAATAAAGCTATAAAAATATCTATTCATATATTTGTATCAATACAATGTAAAAATGATTGGAGATATATAACATGAAGCTGTATTACAAGCGTCTTTTTGTACGTCTCCTGGATGTACTAGATTTTTTGATACCTTACTTTATTTTGCTTTAAATTCAAGACTCCTTTTGACGGCCCTTATGTTTTTTGAATTGACAATCAAATTATCAATAACAAAAATAAGTTGTAATATGTTTTATCATTAAATTGGAACAACCAAAAGAAATTTTATGAACAAAACTGACTTGATATTTTACAGAGTTGAAAGTACATTGATTCTATAAAATTACGGTTGTATTAATAAATCCAGTTCTTTTTAAACCGTTATCTATTCTCTTACATAAATATAATAAATAGGATCCTCGTTTATTTGCTTACCGTACTAATACCGCGGTGAGTTTGCAACAATCACCCCAGTATTGCGATGCAACATTTCTCTGTTTGCAAATAAAAAGTTCGAATGCTGTTTCACTTGATTATGGCATTACGTATAGAGTGTACCAATTGGCAATATTATAAAAATATGAGTCAAGTTTTATAGTGCAACTTTTATAAAGTATTTTGATAGTGGATTGGAGTGTATTGCAATACACTGTTATGTTATAAAAACTGTCATATTTGTGTTAGATGGTTGTTTGATTTTTATGGCTGTTGGAACTGGGTAATGTCAGTAACAAATCCACCAATTTATTTTTTCATTTTAACCTATGCTTTACTATTTTTAATTATAAGGATAGATAAAATGTCGTTTTTTGTTACACTAAGAGAATGACACTAGTTTATTTTATAAATTCAAAAAATTACAAAAAAAATAAACTATATATATAATAACAATCACCGTATTTTTTCTTATGACTTGTGTCTGCGACTGCCAGGTTTTAATTTTGCCCAGTGAACGACTTCGAATTTTCTGCAGTTTAAAAAAGTAACTTATCAGTTAAATAGAACAGGACGGACCTATTTTAAACTGGGAGCGAGAGGAGAGACAACAGATTGTAAAGAGGGAACGAAAATAAAACGGGGGAAGAAAGTTAAGCGTCCGTGACTTTTCAAGATTTTTTCGGCGTTTATTTTTTTAAAAACTTTACGCTCCCTGCCGTTTTGTAGCGAGTATATAAATGCCAGCATTTTCCGATTTGTCATTTCGTTTTCCTCATTTATTTTTTCCGTTCTGTATCCCTTTAATAAAAATTGACTTATTGAAATACGTATATTGTTGCATACATTGATATAAGATACTTAGAATAAAATTAAATATTAAAAAAAAAATTAATATTTTTCTATAATATAAGGGGTGATATAGGTACGAACATACTGTTAGTTCGATCGGTGTAAGTATTCGGTCGAGCCGACCTATTCATGTTGCATCCAGAAATTATCTACCACTCATATTGTTATATATATATATATATATATATATATATATATATATATATATATATATATAATTATATATATAATGATATATTATATTAATAAATGTCAAATAAGAATGTTTATGTCTATTTTGACATTTCTTAACTGAAATTATAACGTTTTAGTATATTAATCAAAAGCCCTTTTAAAATCAAGACCATTTCGATAACTTTTATAAACAACAAAAGGAAGTCATACGGTATATGTTGTGTAGTAGAATGAAATCTATATTAGAAGCAGTAATAGCTCCATAAGCAGTAACGAAAGCAAACTTCCGAACCATCTAATTACATCGGATCAGACGAAGGTAAATAGTAAGAAGGCGCCTTTCGATCATCCATCACCGATAGAGAGCCGGCTCTTTGTGGCCACCGACCAATTACCGGCATGAAAATTAAATTCACGAAATCTAATTAACAACAAATTGTTTTATTTATTATGATGCGTGGGGGTCATTTGTTCCTGTCGCTTCGGCGCCCGGGGCGGGTCCCCGCGATGCCCATCAAAAGCTCTGCTCTCGATACCAGTTTTTAGGTGTCCGTTTGATGTTTTAGAGACAGTGTGACGTAATAACATTGAACGTTGACCTTGAGGCCATGAAACTAATCGAAACATTTCATTTGTTAAATCAGATCAATTTGAGGTAAATTGACTGTTACGCATTGGTGTAAATTAATTTCTGTCGATCTCTTAAATATAGTTATATGATTCTTTTTATATGGAGATTTATTTCAAACATATTTTAAGGACTGATTAGTTCGCAAGTTCGTGAGATAAAAACATAAAACCATACATTTTAGTATTATACCCATATTTTTTTTTAGTTCACTCTAAATCTTTTTTTTTCATCGGTTCAGCCCAGAGCTAACTGGAAGGCATTTTTTTAGAAACTACTTGCGTTTATGTACATGTTGAATCTTTAATAATTTGTCATAGATTATTACCTGTTACTGGCTGTACATAAAATGTATAACAAATAAATAATTATTATAGATACTTGGCACATACTTATGAAAATTTATTAATGTATCTTGTAGTTTAATACAAGAACACATTACGATACCTGTCCCAACATTGCATGGACTTATATGGGTCCGCGTGACGTATGTAGTGCGGGCGACTCGTAATGTGACCTCATTTGTTATGTTCGTAAAATGGCCGTATTACGTCCCGCCGACAGCGAACACAAAGACCGACGTTTTATTGTCGAGATTGCTTACAAATGGATCGCATATTCCCTGTTCGACCCTGACTCCTTACTTTGTATATTCTTCTTCTGAACTTTGAGTATAATTTAATGCAACAGCTCTAATAGTTTGTTTGAGTCTATATATAAAGGCACTGTGCAGTTCTTTCGTTCTATTAAAAAAAGTACTAACAGTGGTGTGGGGTAGGGGCACGAGTTCACAGAATACCAGCGTGACGTAGCAGTGGTATCTGCTGTGTTTTGTAGTGTGTTGTAGGCTTCCGGAGACGGAACTACAAGTAACGAGGCATTCCAACGATTACAATCAATATACACAACAATACCTTCAGGAGAACTGCCCACCCGTTTCGAGTTTTCGATGTTTATATTAAAATGTTATCTAATATTTATTTCCAATATTATACACGGTCATATTCTATTTTAATCTAATAATTTCTGGAAAATGTAGAAATAATAAATGAAAGGGTGTTCACAGTATTACAGTTAAAATACTGCGTTTGAGATACGAAGCCGCCTGTCCCGCTATCCATCATATAGAAACCCCCGGGGTCAGTAAGCCAACGACGGGATCACCCATAGATGTGCCCTTAGCCACTGACCTCTTCATAAACTGAAATATTAACAATTTTACTATTTTATTTTGTTTATGATAATATAATATGATATAATATTTTAAATATTTTAACATATTATATCATATCATAAAGGTGGACATTACAAATAAAATAGATAAAATATCTTAATATTTAAAAAGTGTACAATGGCTAAAAATGGTTATATAAAATTTCTTTAAAACGATATATTAATAAACTTTTTTAAATATTTATAAATTTTACGATGATGTAGTTTAGTTCATATTTTATTCGATTATTTTAAACGTTGTCAAATCATTCGTGTTTTGTGGTTCACAATAAAAAGCATCAGGCGTAACCGTGCAATGACCTAATTCAGCATGAAATTATTCTAAGATAGAAACAGTGGCCGGGGTCCGATGTCGTATCCACGGCCTGTTCCAGACAGTTCATTTTTAATAATAAATGAGACGAAATCAAGACATGACGAATAAATGAATCCAGAACTTGACGAATAAATGAATATGGAATATGATAAATGGAAGGCCGGGATCCCTCGCGAAGATTTTTTCTTTGGCTCCGGCCGAACGGAAGACGCTGGCTTTTTCCTTTTGTAGCGGGACAAGTTAAGCGTTTTTTGGACGAGTCAGACTGTCGGTGTGATATTTATCATTTCGTATAAAACTTGAATCATTACGCTCCTTCGATTTCGGACTTTGAGCGTTTAATCTAATTGTTGGCTCTATTATTTCTTGTTTAAATTTCTACTTGCTTAATTTGTTTTTCGTTTTTTATATCTATGTATAGTTTCAGTTTTTTCGTAAAATAATTACAGAATAATTACCTTATAGAAAAAAAATTATGTACTATACATAATTCATTTTTATTACCAATGATTGAAATAAAGAGTTCAAAGTCCAGTTGACCCGACAGGATAGTTGGGGCCTATGATACTAATATTCATCATCAATAATAAAATGTTATGTTATTATGATTTATATATTAGTATGCTGCCAATTCGTTCGTCCTTGACGACTGACATGATACCTTACCAACACTAATAAATGTTTTTGTTTTTTTCAAGTACTAGGCTTGAAATGTGTTAAGTTTGGTGAAGCAGTTTTTTCGTTATAATGTTCATTATAAGGCTTTAAAGTATCCCTAAACGATAATGAGAGAGATAATTCTAAACATTATACACGCTCCGTAAAACTTAGATGCGTGATGCAAACGAGCTTGGCGTAGAAGTGCCGATTTAATCCTGCCCGAGTAAGCCGCTACTGCACTAGTCACCGCCACGTGGTTCTATGATAAAGTGCCCAAGCAGATTATGTAAATTCCTCTATATCTTTCTCTTTTCCACTTGCATAATAAGGTATGAGGGGCTCTCGTTCAATGCAATATTTTCACCCCACCGATGGTCGCGCGACTGATGGATGATGCGTTATTCCAATAACGTTTTTGAATAAAGCATTATATGTTAAGCATTTTACAGTCTGATCGAATTTACGTTACGCAAATTTGAATTAACCATATAGTTAAAATATTTGTTTTAAATTTTATTTCAACAGGGTAACTCTACAATTAACAGTTCCCAGATTTAGATAAGAGACAGAACTTTAGATAAAATATAAATAAAATATTCGGTACATGCAGGATTTGGGCAGAACAGGACAACTTTTAATTTATTATAAATGAATAAAAAATATTTTTTTAAATATATTTTATTTATCTTTATTTCTAAATGACGTTTAAAGTTAATATATAAATTAAATAAAGAAGATGGTTCGGTAAAAGTGGATTGGTGGCGGGTACTTTTTAATTTCAACTAAGTTATATTTTCGAAATATTGGCGAAAGTGGAGTGAATTTATACTATCGTTATCAATTCAAAATTATCATATAATATCATTGCAAAATTCAAATCAATTTGCACATGTTGGATGGCGTGTAGTTTTAATTTGAAGATAAAAGATCAAAACATTTACATTAAAAGTAGAATGAAATTTTATTAGAAATAAATTTAAATTGCAAAGATAGGGATAATCCAGCATAAATAACACGCAATTAAAAGAAAAGTGTTTGAAATTTTAACTTTAGTCACGTTTTCATAAAATATTAGGGTTCACAAACAGGAACTTAGTCCCCCCGATGTAAGTGATTTCTGCAACCCATGATAACTACATTCATCCTTAATAAGAAATCAGAATGTAATTTATATACCTACACTAGTGTAAAAATCTTGGCCTTCATATACCTATATTTATATTTATAAATCAATATAATCACCAGTTATTTAGAAAACGTGGTACTATATCGGTAGAGCCGTGAATGATCGTGCTATAGTTAGTTAATTTCTAGCTGCATGGATGCATGAATAGGCCGGAAGACATGGAACAGAGAACATGGAAGAACCACGTCCTGGCATAAGTAGCATAACGTTGCTATGTTTCGTATTGTGAGTTTATCGATCCAAGGATCCAATAACTGGAAACAAGGAATCCCATCTCCGTCCTTATGGGTAGTAAGGAACAAGCATCTTCTCGTATTGATAATGGAGGTAAAAGTGATAAATTCCATATAATACGAAAATTTCATATGCAAAAAAAACCTTTTGTTTAAAATTTTCTGTGGAATCATCATCATAACTTAATCCCATCGCGAGTCTACTGCTGTACATAGACCTGACCCACAGACTTCGTTCTGAGCAACTTGTATCCATCCTCTGGGCAATAAGTCAATATTACTTTTTTTTTTATTACCAATGTAATAAAAAAAAAGTACTCTCAATAGAGTAACAAACGAGCACACAGTTCATGTGATATAATTCCCGCGTTCCATGATACTTAGATTCATCCTTGACAAGGAATCATAATGCAGATGCGTTGTCACCCTTGAGTACTGAGATGGAACGCCTCGACAGCAGTAATAAAGGTCTCCGGATCCCTGTACTCACAAGACGAAACACAGCAACATTGTGCTGCTGTTTTACGCTGGTATTCTTTGGTTGGGTGGTCCTATCCCGGTTGATCTGACCCATTAATTCTGCAGCTAGAAACTAACTGCAATGTAGGTATACTGTCATACTCGTAGAATGCTGTAATTTATCTTAATTGTATTTATATAATAATTATGTATAATGCAAAATATAACATTTTTCTATTTAATACAGGTTAATGGCGAAAAAATACAGATGTAAAAATAGAGATTACACCATCGTATTGCTAATAAGGTACTTACATTATGTTACTATAGTGTAGAGGTTGTATAGTGTAGTTATTATCTTGACTGTACTAGAAGTTCTTAGTAATAACTGTGTATTCATGTGAAAGGAAATTTTATAGTTGTCGCATTATTGCATGTGGATATTACGGTATTCACTTTGAAAATTACTTCTACATACTTATCATAAAAAAACTAATTTACAAATGCATTGTGTTATTCAATTTTATAAACGATTATCGAATCTTTTATTATGAATATGTTTTTTGTGTAATTTGAATGCTAAATAAAAATCAAAGTAGTTATGTTATTAGTAATTGACAAGAAAACTAATAGAGTTCAATAATTTGTTTTTTTTTACTTTTAACGAAAATTGTCGTGCAAATTAAAATAAAATAATATTATTAAATCCAGTGGTATCAAATTAAAGACTGAATGAATCTAAAAAAAAAGCTAAAAAATCTAAAAAAATATAAACGAAACATTGAAATTACAAATTAGGAAGGAACAAATATAATGATATAAGTTTATAACAAATCAGCCAGCTCTAGACTCAGGTGTTTTATGACGTAATGAGTCTAAAAGGTAAATCACAGGATTCTTTGGGATATACCTACATTGTCTTACCGTAGATAATACCAGTGTTCCTTGGTGCAATTTTACTATAAAATTAAACAAGTTAATTAATTGAGGATTGTTCTGTTTACTTAAATAAAATATATGTATATATTCACTTTGCGATAAATATTTAAGGTTGAAAAATAGCCCTAAAGTTAACTCTTTTCGAATAATTTTCGCACCGCTGTTTGTTGTGTAATTCAATCGTCAAGTATTGACATCAAAGTCTGGCGCGATGCCAGTCACATGCCTCTGACTGTGATTTGTTTGTAATGTAAACAAAAATTTTATATTTTAAATTGTTTTCTGGCCTACCGATAGCGTACCTTCATAATAAATAAATATATTACGTATAAACAAGAGTCAAAAAAGTAACAATAAGGCGGCAACCTTTATATATGTTACCGGGAATGTATGAAAATCCGGCATTCTATAGAACGCCTAAAACAATGTACGAAATGATTTATATTTTAAACATTTCTTCAATGAATATAGGTTTTATTGGCCGCAAAAATTACTCACGATTATGGGAACTATGAGTTCGTTTGTGTCCCTATACACAATGAAAAAAGGTTAGGGCGTTGTAAAGATCCACTAGTAAGTTAAAAATTTACCTTTTACTTTCAGTGCTCTCATTTGATTAAATATTTTGTGCCGTTTCTTTCTTAGCTATTTCACTTTGTTGAGTTGTTCAGGTCAAAATGTATACCAGGAGGTATGTCGCTACATTTTGGTAATTTATAAATTTAATTATCGAACCCCCTATTACCACCTATTTAAACATTTTATTGCACACTTTTTCGGTTGTGTTTCACATGATACCAGCTAGCTATCGACGTATGTCTAACATATGAAATATTCCGAGTCTAATTTAAATTTCAAAGAAACCACCAAGCCATATAATACAACTTCTGAACCAATCGTTGTAAGATAAAGTCTGGCCTGCATAGAAAATTCAATACAGGCAGTACAGGCTTGGATACATATAACGTTTTCTTGAATTCTGTAGACATTCAATTTAGTTTGAATGTTTGTATCAAAAACATGTTAAATTGCTTTTGTAACTTTATATTTTTATTTTATGTTTTAGTCACATTATCAAGTACCAGTTCCAAAAATCAATATTTTATATCTATTAATAAGTAATTAATTAAGTACTTTTTAATATCTGTAAGAAACCTTTGTCATATAAATGCAATAATTTCAACAAAATAAACTGTAAATTAATTTTAACTTTTTAGGATTGCTCAAGCAAAATTCTTTTAGTCGGTTTGTGATAGACGAATCAATAACTATTGCCCTCGTTATTGTATAGAAAGTTTTTGTGTGTATAATTATATTATATTTAATACTTATTCGCACATTTTATTATAACTTTAATGAGTACCAAAATGTAGAGTGCATATATAATAAGACTTATTCATAATAAGATCGCTATATATTACAGTTAAAGAATAGTTGGTATTCCGAGAAATTAATTATTGTCTTCTTTCTACACTGTTATAAATTGTAAATGGTACTTTTCTGTGCATTGACAATACTTTTGTAGATCAGCGCTGGCTATCAACTTGTCTATGAACTTGGTTTATAACTATTGAGTGTAGAGGTTTTTTATATTACATTAAGAGTTACAAACGAGCACACAGTTCACCTGATGTTAAGTGGTTCCTACGGTCCATGACATCTACATTCATCCTTGACAAGGAATCATAATGTAGATGCGTTGTCACCCTTGAGGACTGAGATGGAATGCCTCATAACCAGTAATAAAGGTCTCCGGATCCCTTCACTCACCAGACGAAACACAGCAGCGTTATGTTGCTATTTCACGTCGGTATTCTGTGGTGGCGTGTTCCTACCGCGGTCAAACTGATCCATTAATTCTGCGATTAGAAACAAACTGCAATGTAGTTCTACCACTGTTAAAGGTATTGAGGTCTCATATGTGGGACAAGCGAAATGGTGTCCAGCTAAATATATATATTTGACCAGAATGTAGTGACATACCAGCGGGTACAGCTACTGACCTGAACATTTATAACATAGTTTATATAATGGTAAGTGATTTCTGCGGTCCATGATACCTATATTCATCGTTGATAAATATCTGAGGAATAAAATAGAATGCGTCTCAGTCGAAGTGCACAATCATTAGTTATATTGGTCTCCGGATCCCTACACTCACCATATGAAACACAGTATGCTATTATTTTACGCTGCTAGTGGTAAGATGTGATCCTTCCCCGGTTGATCCGACCTATTTTCGCCACAGAAACCTTAAAATATATAGACGAGTAAACATTCAAGCATACCATAGTACCGTTTTCCATCAAATTTTACTCTCTGGTTACAGTAGAGTAATTCTTATTTAATTTTGGCACACTTACACAAAGATCCTTCCCGTCACACTCCTTATTTATAACCTATAGGATATTTCGGTTCTGTTAAACTATATACGATGCACTATTATATATTATATTTTCTAAAAACGTTCAACGCACCTCAAGAGTTATAAATACGATTTCAAGTTTTCTTGTTTCATAGCCAAACGTTTAATCTACTGGAATATAGTTAGTTTTACGTCCATTTTATTACACTTTAACTGTATTGAAGGTTACTGGAATATAGTTAGTTTTACGTCCATTTTATTACACTTTAACTGTATTGAAGGTTACTGGAATATAGTTAGTTTTACGTCCATTTTATTATACTTTAACTGTATTGAAGGTTACTGGAATATAGTTAGTTTTACGTCCATTTTATTATACTTTAACTGTATTGAAGGTTACTGGAATATACTTAGTTTTACGTCCATTTTATTACACTTTAACTGTATTGAAGGTTACTTGCAACAAGTTTGAAATTTTTTTTCGCCTAAACGTGGTGAACAGCAGCTCGGCTCGTGTCCATTGAGATTTGACACAGGTTCCGTGAGTCAGCAGTTTACACGAGCGCCGACTTTTGCTCTTAACATATGCATACCCAAACATGACTTGCGGAACCATGACAGGCCTTTCTAATTGGTCCTGAAGACAATTCAATACAACTCAACCTTGTATCGCCGGAAGGGGGTTTTAAAAAATCCATGTATGAAACGTAGAAGACAAAAACGATCTTCCACAATTATTCCAAAATAAATTTTCAGGAATAGTTAAAAGTCGTAAAGTCTTTGAACTGAACAAGATATTCCATCAAAGTATTCAATAGGTAATAAGGTTTAATTGTGTAGTCATTTTAATGAGTCAAATTAACAGATTTGTTTAATTGACATACGCCATTAAAATCCTCAAAAATGGTTCAATCACATAACTAAAGATATTCTTCACAAAAAATAACCGCAAGGCATACCAGAGCGCAAGTCAAAAAAATAGTGCACGTTGAAATAATAACACAAAAAAAAAACAACGAAGCGCTCTCAAAGGGAATTGTGTGTGTGTGTGTGATGCAGGAGTGTGGGTAGGCAGCCTGCTAAACGCAATATAAAGTGTGGTTGTGGTGGTAGCATGTGTAGATAGGTATAGATAGGCAGAGCCTCGTCCCGCGCGGTCATTAGTACCGCGGACCCCGCGCGCTCGTGGAGGAGAAAGTATGATTTTACTCCTATAAAGCCGTATTTCTACTCCATACAGGAATTCGAATACGCATGGAAGTTCCCGGGTTCCGAGAAAGGACATGTGGTGCTTGTACATAATTTCCGAGTTTAAACAATCTCAACATGGGTGTACGTTAATTCTCTCCGAGGCAGTTCGCAAAGTTTGAGACGCTTTAAGCAGAATGTTATGCCGCGCTGTGGGAAATGTTATGGTAAAGTTTTCAAGTTTTTCTATAATTTTCTTCTGCAACTCCATACTACTACTATATACTTTTCTCTAATAAAATAATTTGCTTCACTCAATTTCATATCCATGTGCTTGACTGACTTCTTCTCCGACGGTTTTATTGTTAGAATAATAATATTATATCATAATTATAATGAGTATTTTAGTCTAAATGGAAAACATTACCTCAACGTACGCCGTCCCAGCTGAGCAATTAAGGACCACCACGTGGGTGAGGGGAATAACCGACGACACAAAAACTATGTCCGTGACGCCGACAAAATTATTATCAATAGGTACTTATGTGTATGTCTTATTTATTATTCGTTTGTATTGTATAAGTTACAATAGAATCAATCTTATGGATCAATAAAGGAGTTACGAAATGTTGTTTGCAGGTATTGTTGTTATTAAATATTGCCTTAAATGTTTTTTATGCTATAAGTTGAGGCAAACGAGCGTATGGGTTAGTGATTGCTGCCTAATGATACACACATTTATCCTCTATGAGGAAACATAATGTAAACGCAATGTAAGTCCTGAAGACTAAGATGGAATGCCTCGACATCAGGAAGAAGGGATCCGACATTTTTCTTTCACCAAAAGAAACAAAGAAGTGCTAGACTACTATTTAGCCTTGGTGTTCCAGAAACAGTTGGCCCTAACCTGCCAATATATTTGTGCTGCAGCTAGTATATAACTGCGGCGTGACTGTACCATTTATTCAAGAAATTAGTTAATTAGTCAAAAATGCATTCAGACAAAATCGTTCTCCATGTACTACATATGAACAATAGGTAAGATAAGTTTTATTTTGAAAAAAATAATATTCGTAGTTTTTATAAATTCGTCAAAGGGATTCTATTTACAAATAGTTCCAGCGCCTGTTAATTATGCGACGTATAGAAAGTTATCTTTAGGTTTTTTTTATGATTCGAATTAATAAATATTTTAACATGAAAATAATCACGAAAAACAAATTTTGACAAAATATACATACATACATACATCATACGTATATGTAACGCCTAAAAAATGTTATCCAAAACTTTGACAAATAAGGCACTACGTACAAAACTAAGTTATGAAAACAAGATATATTTATGTATGTTTTGTACCTAAACATTCTATATATCAAACCGGTATCGGCATCCCGTCTGTAACATTTTTATATATCATTTTCGATGTTCATAAAATTCTATCAAAAGTTTCTAAAATACATACGGTACGTGAGTATGCACGACATGTGGTCTTGAGGGCTATATTTTCTCATCTTAATTTGTTTAATATTTTTTGTAAAATATTTTTAGAATATTCTAGAACTGTTTATGTTGGTGTGAAAACAGGTGCGAGAAGGGAGGCCAAGGCATGAACATAAAGAAATGCAAGCTAAGCAAGGGCGTAAAGCGCGGGAGTTTACACGGTGGCGTCAGCGTCGGCGTCGGGAGGTCGTTGCCATATCGATTTTCGATTTACTCCCGCAGGAGCATAAGTGGGTCAAGTGCTGGCCAACAAGATCACCATACAGTGCTATTGTTTTGGAGATTTTCGACAACCTTCCTGACAATGTGTATAAGAGGAGCGAGTTATAAAATAAATTGTTGAATGTGGAAATATCGTTTATTCTTTATATGTTTCATGGCCATAATTTATTTTTAAGCTATAAGATTGTTTCATATACTTACAAGTACTAGCAACCGAATATTTACACAACAAATAAATGTATAATGTATAAGTATTTATTTAATAATTAACATATTCATTTCCATTACACTTTATATAAATGAAGAATTATTTGCTTATATTTTACCAGTAACTGAAAATTTAATAATACATTTTGGGAAAAGTCACGAGCAAATTTTATTTTATTGATACATAAAAAAGTAAGCAACAATACTAACACCACAGCAATTTTGGCACATTAAATTTTATCGATTAAAATAACATGTCTAGCAAAATAGAAGTTATTGATACTGAAATGAGGTATTTCAAGTTTTCATTAGGGTGCGATCGGAGCAGTTAGAGCCCTTTTATTATCTGCTCGCCTCTAAATTGTCGAAAAGAAACCTTCCCCCCCCGGAAAAAAGGGGAACCCAGGACAAAAACCGTGTACTCAACTAAGCTACCGATGGCGCACCGTTATTTAAAAATCGAAGACGATAAGATTCGAAATGTTTTATTTTTTTTTGCAATGGAAAGAATTTATGACTTCTTTAAAGTGCGTTGCTGGCAGTTAGGTTTCGAAGTCTTGATAAGATGTTTTTATTTCGTCCCTGGAACAGTTAGGACGGTTCGGACTCCGTAATGTGAAATTCGATTTTCGGTAATGGTCAACTGATAAGCAAATCACATCATTATCAAGTTGAACCTACTTTGTTTCGTTCATTTTCCATTTGATTGAAAATTATGTTGCACGGGCTTCGATGACGCCCCAGTTTTATATTTTAAGAATTTCGTATTTCATAAAAAGCATTAATTATATATGTAGAGTGTAAAGTATAAAAAATTTTGTAGTTCCTCTTTATTCGCTTTTAATATCCAACGTGTATTGTTTTGCTTGTATACATGACCTTTTTTTACAATTCATCTGTGGACGTACTACGTGTGTACATACAATTTAATAAATTTTCATCCCAAGTTTATATTTTTAAAGTATTTGAGATGAAAAAATATTGGTTGAATTTTTATAGTTTTATCATATAATTTTTATATAAAGTTATGTTAGGCGCGCTTCGTTGACGCCCGTTTTTTTCGCGTTTATTATTAAATATTTTTTATTTATGCTTTTTTATATTTGATTTCTTTCAAAATTCATCTATTGATATATTACCATACAATTTAATAAATTTTCATCCCAAATTTATATTTTTAAGGTACTTGAGATGAAAAAATATTGGTTGAATTTTATTTTGTTAATTCAAATATTGGATAGGAGAGGATAATCAGATAGATTTCATCAAGTTATACATTAAACCGGTCGACGGCGGGGGCGAATCCGGGCAAATACACAGATACTCCCCCACAGCGCTGATAAAGAACTGGGGGTATTAAACGATTACAAATGCTTCGCGGTTCAACAAACAGCCCACTGTGTGAGCTGGCGTTTTAGACGAATTAGATACTTGTATATTGAGAATTGAAGAAAAAGCTTACAATTTGCTTCCTTTATTTGTTGGAAAAAATAAGTACGAACCCTTACTAAGGTTTTTATAGCAAATATAAATAAAATGATGTTCACATATATGTTTTTTGTTTAATAATTTTTTTTCTAGTTTAATGTATATGTTTATTATATGTGTTTTTGTTTCTATGCTATCGTAATAAATTATTATTCCTAAATACAATGAGTGTATAATTGCTGGTACAAGAAAAACAATTAATATAATAATGAATATTTTGTAGTATTAAAATATGTAATATTAGAGCGTAACGAAAGAGTTGTAAGAATAAATGAATGCCAAGAGTCTTTAATATTGAAGTTTTACGCGAACAAGTATTCTCAATGTAAGGTGAGGAACCTGTGATAAGAAGTACCTTCATCCAGCCTTATTTATGTAGCCCTACATCCGATTGAGAGCTTTTCGTAAAAGGCCGGCGACATTTGCGTGCACTCACTTACTCGTATCTACCCTCCTTACCCAACATTTATTTCCGTACGACATTCCTGCCGTTTGATTGTATTACCCCACCTTGCTTTCAATAGGCTCCAACTTGCAAGTTCTCAGAGTAAGATTTCGCGATTTGATAGCAGTTTACATTTAAATACTTTAATCCATGAATTGTAATAAATAAAACAAATGTAACGTGAAGGCGAAAGGTGGAAGACAATAAAATCCAAGCAACGAAATATTTAAAGCCGAAATTTTTGAGATGAAATGCGCAAAGTTTAATGAGTTTGTTACTTCAGTTGTACAGGGATCTTTATCAGTAAATAAAGTTAATTCAGCTATAAACCATATATATATATATATATATATATATATATATATATATATATATATATATATATATATATATATATATATATTCATACATATGTAAATATGTCAATATAAAAAGTGTACAAAAAAGAAAGAGTTGCGGGGGACCTATACGCTCTAATCCTTGGTGATAATAATGAACCAACGTCTGTATTTGTTAAAATCACGATTAAATGAATACGTTTAATATAGCGGTTTAGAAAGCCGCAAAGAAGCTATAAAAATAATGCAATATTTAAATGTTTACTTTATACGACACATATTATAGTATATTAATTAAAACAAAAAATAGCAGTAGTTTTTATATTTGTGCTGACCATATCACTTCAAAAATGAGTGAGTATTATTATCTTTTGGAACTCGTATGGTTAGCAACAAAATATTTATGGTGTGTTTTTGATAGCCCATAAAGACCCTAGTTTAAATAAGTCTAACAAGCTATCAGAGCCTAGTTTTAACTAAAGCTCGAATATTTTTTGTACACTTTTTTGTACTATAAATAATTGTAATGTTATTTAGTTTAAGATTTAAGTTCTCCAGCTCATGAACAAACTCTTTAAAATGTATAATACGTTGCTTTCTTATCGTAATATTTTATAGCTATAAAAATTAATATGCTTAAGTGTGTCGTACTAAACAGTACGTGGTATCATAGCCCTCCATGGCCTTAGACGATTTTTAAACTTCCGTGTTGCCATAGATAAGCAAATACGGGGACGCGTGTGATGGATATTAAGGGCGCACCTTACATCATTTCGGTTATTACGAGCGGGGTGGTTTCGTAAGACGCGCTCCTGATATCTAGACATAACACCCCCTTTAATATGCTAAAATCAAATTAGTTTCAAAGCGGAGTGATTCCCTCACGGCAATCGATCGCCCACTCTCGATATTACGATCACGGCGCGCGCCCTATGTCGTTTTGTTTGAAATTGACCGCGTATGTTTTAAAGTGTTCTAATTATACGTTTCGTATACTAAGTTATGTTATAGTATTCCTAATTTCACGCTATACGTATTTGTGATATACGAGTATATAAAAAAATTATTTATAGTCTTATAAATTTCAGTTTTTGTGGTTAACGTACGTTTTTATTTATAATATTGGGGGTAACTAACGAGCATACAGTTCACTTGATAATAAGTATCCTGAACAAAGGTTCAATATGCACATGTCACTCTTGAGTACTAAGCTGGAATGCCTAAGTTATCTGTAATTGGGTATCCAGATTTCTACACTCACGCTATGGTTTCCCATGAAACTCAGCAAGCTTATGCTGCTATTTCACGCTGATATTGTCTGAGGGCATAATCCTTCTAGATCCGTGCTAATTCATGTAACAGTTAGAACTAGCTGCAACGTGGCTTTACAAAGTAGTTTTTTTGTAATAGATTTATTTAGAAATAAGTAAAATTGGCACAAACGCTATAAAAGCTTACAAAAATTCAAGTTGATGCGTTTTTTAAATTTAATTATATTCTATATGGTAGAATTATTGAATATAATAATTAATTAATTGGTAATTTTATCATCATTAATAAAATAATAATCAATGGCTAATTTATCTATATATGTTTAAACTATTTATTTCTCTCTTAGTTTTAGTAATTTTTAAGGTCTATTTTTGAATTTAAAACTAACTGTTACTAATTATGTGCATATAAACTGATACTGAAATATGCACCAATGCCTCTATGTAATGTAATTTAAATGATTTTTTTGTAATTTATTTAAATAAGTTTTGTATCAATTGCAATAAAATAAAAGCTAAACTTTGTTTTATTTTAAGGTTGATTTTTATTATAAGAATTCATCTGACACTAGTTTTCTTATAAAATGCAAACAGAAAAATTTCATAGACTTAAATGCTATTTTTACTTATTTAAAATTTTATTCTTTTCCAGTTATGTTTTAGTATTATCATATAACTGCTATAAAATACAATTTTATTTTTATTGTATATATTATTTAAAGATTATTCTGCTATTTCAATATCTACAGAAGATACTATCACGCCCAGCTTAGAACAAGTGGGAATGCTATGAAAGCGCCAATTTCCTGTGAAATTCTTGTGAGCGTTTATCGGGTCGGGATCGGGGATGTCGTCGGTGAGTCGTGGCTTTCATTAGCACGGAGTCTTAGCAAATTAACACCCTCGTGACGAGCCCAACGTGCCCTCCTAGACGTGGATATTTGTTAAAGGCGCACTTGAAGTTTGGACATTACTAACAGCTTTATGTCATAGGGGCACAGTTCGAAATGGCTTGCGCTATATATTGTGGATATACGAGTAATAATAATGGAATTCGTTAATTATGGTTAGGAAGAAATTGTAGTGTGTGCGAAATGCGTTTTACATAACAATTCTTTAATAAAAAGTGGATGCTAAGGAAACTGTTAACATTAAAAATAATAAACAACTTCAAACAACTCCAATTAACCTTTAACGATTATGCTAGGAGATGGTTTACAACAATATTCGAATAGCGAATTACAACCTACACTACATTAAGATTCACAGACCGTACTCTAAACAAGAAAAGACGTGAGAGACGGATATAGATTATATATATTATGTAGCTAGCAGATATAGTAAAATAATATATAAAAAGTAAATATGTTTCATGTTAAGATATCTTGTAGCTTCTTCAACATGTTTTGTGTATCACTGTAGTGTATAGACGTTAAATACTCATAATATTCTCACATCTATTGTAATTTAATAAATAAACAAAGAAACATTTTTTTGTCTTAAACATTGAATATAATCAGTGGCTTCATAATTTCATAAATTCATAATAATATTGTCATAAAATAAAATCACAAACACCAGTAGGAAACATTTTTATAACAAAAGGAAGATACGTCTAAGAGCCCCTAGAGAGATGTAGTTGTTTATGCAGCCGAGCCCCGGCTGACAGTCGTGGCTAAACGCTGCGTTGACGGTGACTAATGACGGATGCACTAATAGTTGTGTCGCATTCGCCACCGTCGCCCGGCCATATATCATGCGAGGGAAATGGGGAGGAAACCTTACCATCACTCTCCGACGATAAGAAGGTTTGTAACAGTGCGCAGTTTTCGACTTATTGTCTGATTAGACTTGCTGATTAGTAAAAATGGCTTTATATGGCCGTTTTCGCGATTTGTTAATTGATAATATTCTAATGTTAAAATTCTTTTCTTAAGTTAAATAGCGAAATGTAATTCTTTTCAATTGAATTATTTCTCACTTGTAAAAAATGTATACATTAATTATAAAATTCATTACATTTTGTCATATTGTAGACAAAATTAGATAATTATTCGCCAAAATTGAAAAATACACACCTTACTTTTTTAGCCTACCTGGAAGAGTAAAATAAAATTTGAGGTCTAAACTACCTTTATTAAGGATGTTTTAAAATAATCATTTCGATAAACTTATCCTAGTAAGTTGATTAAATCTTATTTTGCAGCGTATATTACTTTGTTCAATAACAAAGTGAATAAACCAAAACGTTTACTTTAATAATTATTAAATTAAGACGTTTCAACGATATTTTTCCAAAGGTTCCAATTTCTCCCATCATTAAATGACACGATAAATGGCAAGTGCGGGGAGGTGCCCCACCGTGCTACGCCGTAACACTGCTACGGCTCAAGATTAATACATCGTAGAGGCCGTGTTAGTGGTGCTACAATTTGTCTCTATAAATGTTTACTCAGCGAGTGGTTGCGACCGCGCCAGGCGATTAGCCCCGCCAAATTTATTGTTTAATTCCAAGAGAGTTATTAATAACGTGCGAAATGATTAAACGGATTTCGCGGCCTAGCTTTAAGATGCTCGTCTTTGATTTATAATCTACGGCTTAATATGCTCTTGTGGCTTTGTCAGGCGATGTGAATGTGGGATGTGAAAATTTAATGATGTAACATTGCAATATTTCATTTTTAGCACAATTAAACTGCTATTTATGAAGAACATACATTGAAAATTAAGTCGTACTTAACATGGCTTTAGTAGAGTTCAACTCCTTTTTTTAATTTTTAAATTTAATTTATCATCAATCATCTGATGCAGAAATAGAATGTATTCACTTGCACTAAAATTTAATTATACTAATCTTATGTATTATCTTTTTATTTTGTATGTTATCTTATCACACAGGGCTATCTTAAATTAAGAACATAGATATACATAGTTCTAGTTAATCAATAAACATTTATTTGAGTTGAGAATTTAGAAACTTAGTTAATTACGGGCCAAGAGTCTAGCGTCCGGAAACCGGACAACACGATACGTCGCGAATCGCACCCTTGTCTCAGACAAGCTTCTGCATGTCGACTTTGTATTCCATCTAGAAGACATTAACAAGCAATTTACTTCAAGCAAATAACGCCATAAAGCCTAACGATTAAAATATATATTATTTAACGTTGAAAATGGAGTTAAGACGTTTGGATTCTGGACGTGTTTTCCAAGATTTGCTATCTGGGTTAACCAAATGTAGACCCCAAGTTTAAGTACATATTGTTGAGAATGTTGTGTACGGTCAGACAATACTTGCGGTCGTGTTTGCGATATGGGGGTTTTATGTGTGTAAGATGATGCTTGTTTGGCGAACTCTTGCTGATATGATAAATCAGTTTACAAGTACTCAACAGCTCACTCAAGAGTCATAGGAGGGTTCAAAATTCCAACGGTTGCCGGATAGTTGAAAATTTTCACATTTATCGTATGAAAATACATTAATAATACTATTTTTTCTAATTATAAAAATATAGGGATCATTTTAAGAAGTGCTGATGTAAGAACTATTGTTACTCTAACTAACTATTGTCATTTAAAATTTAAAGATATTTAAATAATTTATGAAGGTTTTCCTCTAAGATGGTGTTATGTTTTTTCTTGTAACAATATATTTTACCTGCTTCCTACTACACTGCAATACTTTTCATATACATGACGTAATATATTTTTTTAAATGAACAGATTCAATTAAACATGACTTATGAGACTAAAGAAATAAAAAACTATTGCTTAAACTGGTTCAAAAATGACCATTTCATCGTCAGACAGCGTCCATTGAAATTCATTAAACCATTAGAGGTTTAAAAAACTAGGCACAATACCTTTGCGGCCGCCCACGCGGCTTCTTTCTCACCGCGATCCTGTAATAGGATTACGAATAGCATCGCAGGTACTGTCTCTAATTGCTGTAAAAATCACGCCGACAATGAAGAGGACAAAAGCCGGCGCCCAACGGCCGCCCTCAGCGAAAGTGATTTATCGATTGGTGGCCTGTTCTTTATGCTATAGCTTATTCGGATTACGTTTTGTTTGTTTGTTTGCTAGTTGCAGCGGCTTCCGTTTGCTTTGAATGAATAGGTGTATTGGATATGTTGAATTGTAGGTTATCTGTATTTGTAAAAACTGTAGATTAATTATGGGTTTGAAAACAGTTTACTTGAACATTTTTATTTATAAAATTATTATTTAAACGTATATAAATACATTTTACGTTATCTGTGTGTTCTTTACTGATAATATAAACTAATAAATATTAATTTAGGACGGCTTCAGGGAATGTTTTTCTTCTGCTGCATCCAAACTTTAGAATGATCTACTTCCTCCAATAAGGACGTTTTAGATGAAGTTATTTTTAAATTTGAAGAGCCATCTCTTCAAATTTTGGATCAGTTAACTTAAATAACTATGAATAAATAACATTAAAATTATGTTTGTAATTTAAAAAAAAGCACTAAAAACATTGACACAGTGAATGTACAGTTACCCTCATATAAATGATTTACTTTGTTTTTGTTGTTAATGAATAATAACGTAATTATAATATATATATATATATATTCTTCTTAACTTGTTTTGAATGCTTTTAAAATAAATTTTAATTTGATTCCTTTCCTTTTTGACCTAATCTTGTGAATTACTTTTAACATTTTGTTAATAGTAGTTTCTGAGTTAAAAGTAGATTTAGTAACAAGTGCTAATTCTCATGACAGACAAAAAGGCAGCTGGTCTGAGCAAGCTGCCTTTGTGTCTTTGAGCTTCTGTGTGTTTAGTGCATTAATGTTTCTTCGAATAGCGACTGAACGTAACGCTGTTGTGTTTCGTAATATGAGTGATGGGAAGTTAAGAATCATCTAATAGCTATCGTTAAATAGCTTGAAGCGGTTTATTTCCCGCTGTTTCAATAGTGAAATAATATCATAACTTTGGTGTGTTCGTGTGGTTAGTCTAAAGATCGAAGACCCATTTATTAGTTATGAGACACTCCATCTCTGTCCTGTCTTTGTCCTATTCCATTCATTTGGATTTTGAATCTTTGTTGATAATAGTAGATGTCTTGGGCTGTTTTTGTCACTTACCATCAGGTGAATTATGTGATGAACACAACAATATCTTGATTACTTAACGAAGATGCATATAGGTGTCAAACTGAGTGTTTATGGGCCCTGGGCTCAAGCCGATCCAGTAAATTGGTCTCTTAGGAGTTTCTTGCCTATATATAGTTTTTTATGTTTCCTAATACGTTCTTTTTAATAAAAAATTATATAACGTAATTTTTCAGAGACTTAACAAACACACAGACGTCGACACGTTCGAAATTAACCTTCAGAAGTTGGGCGTTCAGAATCACCGATAAAGGGGCACGGGACGCCAGTTGTCGCCTGCATTGATTTATGCCCCGGGGATGATATAGCGGTGCGAAGGCGAAAGTGTTACCACCGGCCGGCGTAAATCATAACCGACGATGTATTGACAGCCAATGAATACCGTCATTATACGAAGAAATATTGTAATTTAGTATTTGCTACTGGGATAGTGAGAGTAGATGAGTGACAGGTGTGATGTTAAATATTTATTAACTAATTATATTTATATATATATATATATATATATAAATATATATATATATATATATATATATATATATAAATATATATATATATATATATATATATATAAATATATATATATATATATATATAAATATATATATATATAAATATATATATATATAAATTTGTAGTGTCTACTTCGGATGTGTTACAAGAAAAAATAACAAAATATAGAAAAGAAAATTATTTCTGGTACTATTGAAGGCCCGAATATGTAGATTTTAGCAAGGTAATCAAATAAATTTAAGGAAATAACCAGGACGCTGGGATAGTGTCCATGTTTTAAATTTTGACTATTTTGTCATCTACTTACTTATCACTTTACTTTTGCATTGTTAATTAGATAAGAAAATGTCTAGTTCGCAAGTTATTCGCTTGTTAACAATTAAGTGTAAAGTTTGCACAATAATTAAATTAGCCGCCGAAGCTGGATTAACTATAAAAGAATAGAAAAAACTGTTTCGAAAGCATTTAGGTATTATATCAATTTCTGAATATAATTATATGGAGTCGGGTACCCAATCGTCTATGTAATATTCGAGTAGATAATATAATACTTTAGAATTATTTTATTAGAGGGATACAATTTAGAAAAATGCTTACGGGGTCTAACAGCCTATAATTGGTAAGAGACATCCTATCATTGGAGACATGTAGAGATTCCGCCCCGGGACTATGGACACAACCTCAAATTTACGGTCATTTTTCACATAAATCAAAGAGAATCCGCCGAAAGATTTATTGCTGTCTGTGGTCAAGTTAGTAGAGGATAGACAAAGATAGAACTACCTGTGAGTTATTACACTTTGCGATTTTTTGTCAATGTCGTCCTAAAATTCACTTTCAAGTAACGTCTAAAGAGAATGAAAGTGTAAACTTATTGGTTAGTTTATATCATTCATTTTATCGCTTTTTTTTTTGTTAAGTATGTTTTTTCGTGTTTTTTCATGTTTTTCAGGTATCACTGAGTAAGAGAATTTAAACACCGTATGAGTTATTTATTATTATCTATCGCCATAATCATAATTAATTTAGAAATACATACTCACACCTATGCAGGGAGTATGTCCTCCTTTGCGGGGTAGACAGAGAATTCAGGAGTTATTTATTAGTATACTTGGACTTAAAGTTGCTGATGCCAATGGGCAGATGGCTATGAGATTAACTATATTTGCTTATAACACCAGGTTATCCAGTTACCGTTTAATATATAACAAAATAACCGAATCCCCTTTTTGACTTTTATATTTTTCTCAGAAACAGTCAATCCGATATTTTTTTCTAAGCGCTGGTCTTGATAGCAATAATTTATATATTTTAGGATTTAACGTTACTTTGTTGTAGTAGGATAGATAGAAGAGTTATATATACAATTAACTTTATATTTTAAAAATATCTTTTATGACTCGTTTACGGGGTGAACTGTACATGTCCATGATTTCGTCAAAATACAACTCATTTGACTACTATAAAAATCAGATAGTTGATGAAATTGTCCGATTGTACATAATTTCAACACATTAAGTTACTGCCCGTTTAAATTGATCGCTGCTGATATTTAATAAGGATCATTCATAAACAAAGGCATGGAATGACAGAATTCCCAAGGCATCATCATTACGCGTAATGGCTTCGTATTATAGTAAATATTTCAGTTGTTTAGTTACAGACCGCGTTATAAATGATGGCTCACGCGATTTCCTCTCCTATTATTTTCCAGGGTAAATACTTTATTTTATGTGGGGTTAATATTCAAAGTATCGGAAGGGTTTTCTGTTGGATTTTAAAAAATAAAACAAATTTTAGAAGAAAAAGAGGTTAGTCTGATGAAGACGGGTTAGTATGGCGAGTGGCAAAACCGGAAATCCATTTATGACAATGATCTAATTGACTATGAAATTATTTGTCCAGAGGACTCTAACTGAAGATAAGCATTGGTATATTTTAACAACATAGTTATACTGTTTACTCGTTTGACAATTTGATCATAACTTAGCATAATCTTTGGCCAACTTTTAACAATTGCTTAATATAGTCTTCCCCTTAAGATTGCCGCGGAGGTCGGTCCTCTTGATCTGTTTGTTACTTCTTTTTGTAAGAACTCTGATAACCCTTAATAAGATTAATATTTGTATTTTTTTTATTTTTTGCAGAGTGTTTGAGCCTAAAGCAATAGCTACGTAGAGAATTATATTCGATGGTTTCTGTGTGACATAATGCGATACCACTACATCTAAAGATTACAGACACATTTCAATAAGCCCTCTATTCAGCGCTTAGAACCGATTATCGCTGGGGAAGAAAGTCTCATCGAACTTAATCTTTACTTACTCAAAAATAAAACATGCTTAATCTTCGTTATGTATTGGACGAGTGAGTAACTTTGGTCGACATCGTTGTGTCAACGTTAACGAACGTTTGCTAAAATACGGTATAAAAGTTTTAGACCCACTGAGCTTAATGCTATTACCTTATTGAGAATGCACGTGCATATGTATATTAATAGCAATACTAGCAGTTTAAGCTCTCATAGCAAAAATAAATGTTTCTATAAGAACGCAGAGCTTTTTACTTTTGGTCTGATAATAATAATATTCGCAATTTGTGTGGAAAGTGCGTTATCTTGTCGACTGTTTTCCAAAACGTACACGTAAAAAAGTTAATACACTTTCATAATTTCGCAACGGTCCTCGCAATTTTAATAACAATAACGAAGTTCATAAATCGAGAGTTCATATCATACGTCAGTCAAGCGCGCCCGTACAAATTGAGACAGTGTAAAAATAATACGGTATTGTATTAAAGATGAATCGGAATGATCGATCGAGGTAGGGCGTTCATTTTAATTTCGATTCCTCGAGATAGGGCCCGGAGGCGTGGCCGGTCGAACAATTTATTTCATGTCCCTAGATACCTACCTTTAGTGTGCCGTGGTAGACGTGGATAGTTTTTATGTGAAGATTGAACTGGTGTTAGTGACAGCCTTTAAGACTAGACACAAGGATGAATGCAGGTGATGAGTAAAGAGTAACTTTAAAAAGTTTTAAATTTTGTTCCATCCCTTTAGAATAAAGTACTACTATTCGGTTGTTTGAAAAGATTGGATGAAATATGTAAATACAATAATACAATAAACAAGTATTTTATGTCTGTAAAACCATGACCGTCCACAACGAGGACTCAAGATAACAAAAGATTGGATGCCGTTTTACGCCACTGCTAATGTTCATTATTTTAATTTATGTTATAATTGTAAATGTACTTTGAGCTAAGTTGTAGTAATTTTTTAAAATAAAGAATAAAACAAGAAAATATGGTAATAGAAATAAAAATAGAAAAGAAAGAAAGAAAAAATATTCAGTTAGAAAAAGCAGTTCAGTCATGTTGTTAGTATTTAAAATAATGGGTTTAAATAAGATAAAAAGTCAAATAAATATTGAGTTCACTACATTATTATAGCAGTGATATGGTGGTGGGCTCCTTATTCACAGATGGAGCAAATTGATATAGCGTTGATTTTTCTGCTACCAAAATAACGAAAGTTAATGTTTAAACTTTCGCCAATACTTTTCTTATATCAACAAAACAAAGCAACAACCAACCGAGACTGCGGAAACGAAAACGACATCCGGATACTCAGTTCGTTTGGGAGCGCAAGAGATACGTTGTCACTTAAGGGAATCAGTCAAAACTTTGTAAATCCAATATCTAAGTTTAGAGCGGGCACAAAGCGCTGTACCAGGGCTGCATAGAGGCGTGCGGCTCGATAGCGCTGACAGTGACGGATTACCCCCGGTAGCGGTTCACGGTCGTGCACCAGCCATCCCAGCCTCCGCTTATTGAGTTCACGAAAGATACGTCGGTATAGGAATGCGAAAACTGCGATCTTAACGCGATACGCCACTTTGATTGTATCTGAGAGTGGTGCCTGTATTATTTCGATCGTACGGTTCACGTTCTTTGGAGAAATTCTCATGGCTAAGCAAGCTATGACATTTCTGTATCTATGTGTATCTTTCCTTATCTATTCGTCATTATCAGCAGCCTGCGGTATATCAGCTGCGCGTATACACGAGTTACGAATAAATATTGATTACTTTCGCAAAGATAATGAATATAATCAAAAATATATAAATATAACTCTAATATCGCCAGGATTACATTGTTCGGTCACATCTAAGAGTACAAACCATGTGCACTTGTCCACAGGTGATATTTTTTAAAAATAAATAATTGTACCATAGAATTGTTAGAGGAATATATTTCAGAAAACACACTATTTTGAGATTACATCTTGATTGCATATAAAATGAAAACAACAATACTGTAGTTTATTTTTATATAAATTATTTAAATTTTTATCATATATATCTAACTGGTTAGTCTCAATTTGTAAAAGATAAAACATGTAGTGGACAGTAAGGTCGTGTTAATGTGATGTTCGGTGCTTTCAGTCGGCGCGACCCCCCGGAGTGCTCGCCAGGGGGCCGCTTCTGTACGCCGCCTCATAATTGTTATTAAATAACAAAATATTTTCTATGACACGGTTTTAAAATTGTAACTGTACTTAAAATTTAAGGTTAAACAACGTTGTTTTTATACTACATCCAATCTATTAATTATTGATTCTCTTGACTAACAATACGTTTGATCTGGGAACTACGACTATTGATTGTCTTATTTGCGTGAACATGTATTGTTGAAAGAGACGATTATAGATTGAAAACGGTTCAAATGAATTAGGCTGGATTCAAAGGAAGAGAAGAACAAATTAGTAATTTACTTTAACTCTATATTAAAAGGATTAATATGTGAAACAATAGTTCTATTTTAGTTAGAACTATTAAAACGTGAGCTGACTATAGATTTTTTCTTTTAATGAGATGAGATTGACAATAATTTTTCGATATGGGAGACGAATCTAGAGCATGATGTATTGATATGTGCACACCAGGTGAGGTCACGTTCTCACAGGCGGTCGACGGACGATGATGGATCATCTAGTCCGCGCTTTGTTCTCTCCACTCCGCGTTTGTCCCGATGACAAATTTGGGGTCACTCCGTCTTTCAGTCTGCGATATTATGACGTTTGATTGTGCGAAAAAATTAAGGAACAATGTCATGCTTTTTATTCACTATACGTTATTCGTGTAAAAAATATTTTATGCTTATGCTATTATAAAATTAATATAAAATACTATTATAAAACTGTGATGTTTTTCAATAAGCGACTGAGTTTGATTATTTATGTCACTGTATACAGATTTACAATTTTTAGAATGTTTGTTTGTTTGTTACATATAGACTTGAAAACTACCAGAGAAATTTTGATGTTATTTCGGAAGTTCGATTTCTTTTTCAATTGACATCCAAGGTCAACATCTTAAGATGTTCCTTTTTATTTTATTTTATAAGATTTACAGGCCAATAAAGAATTATGTATATATTTATTGTAAGTGATTAAATATATATGTACATATTTAGTATGTGTTACGTTGGTGAAGTTGCGGTGAGTTAAAGCAGCTTATAAGATTCGTGTTCTTAAATATTCTCACTTATAATTTGTGCTTATAGTGCATGACAAATATCCGTTCCGTTACACGGCATGTTGACGGCGGGTCGGTGGCTCGAATACCACCACTACGCCGGCGCACCACTCCCACAGACAGTTACAGACACGAGACGTCGTCGCCGCGCGCAATTCAATATATTTCGGAGTAATTTGATGTTCATTAAAGAAACTCTGGGACCGTGAACCAGAACACAATGGTTGAATGGCCATTTGTCGTTGCCGTTGAAAGGCACAATAATAATTCCGTCGCTGTTATTCCGCGCGGCAGTTAGGCGCACTTAAGAAACGAAGTCAACGAAGTCATTTTTGGGGGACTAGCTGTTTTGTCACAGGTCACCGTTAAATGATGGCGATGTGTAGTTCCTCGGTAATTAGAAGTAAATACTTTCTCAGTAGATGAAAAAGATACTAAATAAATATGCACTAACCTTGTTGACTGCTTTTTCTTGTCGTTTTTTTCTCTTTCATCCAGGGATACTCAGGTACATTAAGGCCACCGCCAGGGGAAGGAAGATCGGGGCCGTAACCGGGTGGCGTGTGTTGAGGACTTAGTTCGGCCCCTCCTAATTGGGGAAGAGCAGTCATGAACTCTGCCATTGATGGTTGGCTGTTAATGAAGCCGGTTTCAGTGCATGTATCAAGCATCGGATGGGGAGCTCCGGCTGCGGTGACAGCTGCAAGCCAGAATCCGTTTCCGCCATGTTCCATCCGCGCATGTTCAGGTCCAGGCGCAGGCCCCATTGGCGGCGTGTTTCTTGACTTGACCGCGAACTCCTCTTCCATCTCATCGCGTACACCCATGCCAACTCTCGTCGCCTGCTTCCCCCTGATGGGGAACTCTTCGCATTTTATCTTTCGGACCAAGGGGTTACTGTCGAGCGGCAGAGCAGCGGTGTTGCATATCTCTTGCATCTCTGTCACTATCACCCACTGTCCACGGTACAATCATTCACGTGCTGTTTGCGATTTTCGTTTCGCAGCATGCGCTAACATTTTCGCTCGCATCCGCAGATTCTAAACCTTTCAACTTTTTGTAGTGTAATTACTGTACGCAAGCCAACAGCATGGATCATCATATCTGTAAATAAAATATATTATTTAAAATGTAACATTAACAATAACTGAACATAAATATAAATTACAACTTATAGGATGCTAGCTAATGTTAGGTCTTTACCTATGAAATTGCCGTTCTTCAGTATTGGCCATTTCAAACCAGAAAAAAGTTTTGATTGGCTGTGAATTTATATTTGTTAATTCAAATTAATTTTGTTTCAAAAATACGACATTCTTTTTAAAAAGTCAGTCTTTTGTTTATTTATTAGCTATGTATTTTCATTACGTTTGAACATTTTTCGTCTTAATGGCTACTTTAAAAATTCGTGTAATTATGGAATATGAGTTCCGTCGTGGCATCAACGCGGCACAAACGGCACGAAGCATCAACAACGTTTACGGAAAGAATTTTACAAACGAACGCACAACCCGTTATTGGTTTGCCCGGTTCCGTTTTGGAAATTTTGATATGAAAAATGAACCCTGTGGTCGTCGTACGGACACCTTTGGTCAACAATGATGAATTGAAGGCGATTGTGAAAGCTGATGATACTCAATCTACAGCCGAGCTAGGAGCTTTTGATTTTAACATCAAAACAATATTTGTCCAATTGCGACAAATTGGCAAGGTAAAAAAGCTTGATAGATGGCTGCTTCACGAACTTAATGATCCCCAGCGCAAAGTACGCGTTGCGACCTACCTCGCGCTGCTCAACAGACACAGAAATGAAAGAATACTGAACCGAATTGTTACGTGCGACGAAAAGTGGATTCTGTTCGACAATCGAAAGCGCTCAGCAAGTTGGTTAGATCCTGGTTCAGCAATGCCCTAAACGAAAAAAGACCTCTAGAAAGTTGATGGTCACTGGTGGTCTTGTGCCGGTGTGATTCATCACAGTTTTTTACCAAACGGTATGAGCATTACTGCAGATGTGTACCATGAAACTGAAGACAATGATGGAGATGCTCGCACATCTGCTACCAGCTTTGGTCAATCGGTCGTCCCCGCTGCTCCTTCACGACAAAACGCGCAACCATACTGCACAACAGACAGTCTCCAAGCTGCAAGAGTTGGGGTTGAAAGTTTACCGTCATCCAACGTACTCACCAGATTTTGCACCCACCGACTATTACTTTTTCCAAAATTTGGACAACTTTTTAGCGAGAAAAAAATTCAATTCCCGAGAGGCAGTACAAAATGCCTTTGAAGAGTTTGTTGCCTCTGCTCAAACTTATTTTTCTTTTCCTTTGTTGCGTATAAACACTGTGTAAAATATAACTTTTAGATGGTGATCGGGAAGCCCTCAATCCTCACGACTCCCGCAACTAAGGGAGATGGGAGTGGCTGAAAACCGGCACTAATTCTCAGGCTTGCACATCTTTCAATGCTTCTACATCTTGATTTTATACACGATGGACAGTTAGATAAATGGATGAACAATAGTGATCTGTTAGCCTTAGGTGAACTATATTGTACGTTAATGTTCCATAAAAAACGTAATAATAGAGATAAGATTAGGACATTTTAGTAAATATGCTTGATTTGAGAAGTTTTACGAAATCGTGTTTAATATTTCGTCAAATTGAGAGAGACGCCAAATTAAATGGAACAGGAGGCCGTCTCGTGGTTATTTCGCAATTATCCGCGGACATTCGACATTACCGCGGTTTTGTTGAATAATTCGACCCCGAAGCCCTGATGAGACCGCGAATAATGAGCGCACAGAATTGTTTATTGTAATTTAGCGGCCATCATGAAGTGTGTCCCACGTAATACGAACTCAACAATAAAGTTATTAAAATTGTCATGAACTCGACCGAATATCACAGAGGCAGACGCAATAAATGATTGTGTAAATTAAAAAAAAAAGTTTATTAAGCAGAGAGAGAATTTATAAAGACGATGAAGATTCGGTGCGAAGATTTCAACAATAGAATAGAAAAATATAGTAGGTAGTTACATAATAGTTTTTTTGTTTGAATGCGGGCCTCCATCTTGACTTGTAAACTATTCTTAAAAGTAAGGTTTAAAGATTTTTTCTATTTTTAAATTTCCAAGAATACATGAAAATGTTATTATAGCTATAAACAACGACTGGACTAGGCAGAAATTGGTTTTTCTATTTATGTATTTCTAAGGAGAAAAGAAAATCCAGGTTTTTCAATATTGCAACTTTTTCTTCAAATACTTATTTACCTAAGTAAAGTTTGAACGACATAAGGGCAGAAAATAAATCCAAAAGTATCGATCCAGATTTTTGGATGATGTTTATACAGCAGTCACCAAAACGCCTGCTCAACCCCACTCGTGTTCATTGTCGTTTAAAAACATAAAACAATTATTGTCACATTTCGATTTTATCATTTGCAACTTGTTGAATCATATCTGCAATGTTTTACACCAAACTCTTACATGAAAAATTTACGTTCAGACCAAATGCTAGCTCTCCACTCTGCTAGAATGTCAATTAAAATTCAAACCGCGTGCGAAATACGATTTTTTCCAGTGGTATTTGCGGTGCGCCCCGAGGTATGGCGGGATCGCGCCTTTTTGTTTTATTTTTTTTTTCAAAACGGGACGGCTGGCGGTTAAACCTCTTTTAATGCGTGTGGGTCGCTGTGTGCTCTGAATTAAAATTTACTGTACGTCACCCGTGCGAGGACGGACAATGAAATGTAATTTCCTTTTGATAAATTAATGTTGTCACCAACTTGTATATTTATATTGTTGTATTGATACGAACTTGTCAATACTTGACGTTTCCTGATGATATTAATATCTTTTTGCGTTATATACATATGAATATTTATTATCGTTTTTTCTTCGATTGTACTTTCGAAGAGTGTTAGATTTTTTTTATAGAATCAAAGTTTTCTGTTTCTGTTTTATAAATGTTATTATAATATGTCTGCAGCCGAATTTATGTTATTTATATATTTAATCTTATTTGTATTTACGTTAATGTTAAGATAACTATGGAGGACTTAACGCCACTCGGCTTCCTATACCCCGTGGCGAGGTAAGAAAATGTGCTAGTTGATATAAATAACGAAAAATTTGTTAGGCGAAAATATACCGCCATGCGTTTGATTGAAGATGAATCCACTATATCTGATTCCGTGAATGATTCGAATGGTGTTATAATGGTGCTGTGGCCATAACGATAGAATTCCAAAACTTTAGACAGATAAGATAGAATAGATGATATATGCCGATAATTATTAGAAAGTTTGGGGTACGATACTTTGAGCAATGATTTCTAGATGTTTTGCTTATAGAATTAGTGCCAGACGACCACACTTACGATGATACTATGTGGGCAATACCCATACCCACATCCATCATTGACGAGGAATTAATATGGAGATGTATGGACATATGTAAGGATAAAGGTGGAATGCCCCTTTTACAATGCTGGTATATTGTGAAGGCGCCCCAAACAAGGTAGGCTTTTGCAATGCTGGTATATTGTGAATGCCCCAAACAAGGCGGCGTGTTCCTAACTCCTGTTGTAATAAATTTAAACAAAAGTGATAATGTGTAACCTAAAGCGTAAAGCGTATAAGTTAATGGTAACGCGTAATAGCTTATTTAATACAATTTGCGTAATCATTAATTTTATGGTGCTAATAAAACGAAAACACGCATATCCGATAACTGTTGAAGAGTCATATCTTCTTAATCCTCAGGGATACCTTTGTCTCGAAGTGACCTCGGGGACGAATCAAAGTGTATATGGGCCGTAATAATCACTTAGGGTCGTAGCTGTTAGTAAGGCTACATTACATAAATTATATTTTCTATATAGATTGAAAAAAATACTACTTAAGTAATTTATTAACTTACTAGTACGAATGAGCTGCAACTTATTGAAAAAAAAATCATAAGAAGTTTTTCAATTTTATCTTTCATGTAGTTCACATGGAACACAGCGCGGCAGATAATTTGAATTTTCGTGAACACTCGAATATTTCCCTCTTGTTTCTAGGGGTGTCGCAGGTTTTACGTTGCGTTTCACATTTACCGGTTATACCACGAGGGTGTGCCGTTTTAAAAACGCATAAAACCGGGAGCGTAAGCTACTTATGAATTTGTTTATGGCGCTATTTTGACGTAACGACAAAGTCAAAGCTCGGAGCTTACGAATAACAATTCTCCTAATTTAATGTTCTTAAATTATATTGATAAATGACATCCGCTCTTATGTGAAAGCTTAAAATTACCAATTTCTTTATGAGTTGCACGTATACACTTATTACTCTATATATACATTATTACTCTGTAGTTGTCATGTACCGCGTGTGATTGGGCAATGTCTGTCACTATACAACAAAAATACTTAATAATAAATTGATTATTACATTCAAAATTTAAAAAAACGTTTTAATAATAAGAACCCTGAGCTAACTTGAAATTTAGGACATTTCCATCTTATTTCTATGTATAAAACAGAATGATATAACAAAGCATGTTGAATAAATAAATACAGGGACAAATAACAATTCATAACATCCGAAAACCAAGCGCAGAAAAATATATATTCCATGCGTCCATACTTACTATGTATTTTGATTTATAAGGTTTTTAAAAAAGGGTCTGCTTTGCAATTCTCTTAACGTATCTCCAACCGGCCCATACCGTTGTCTGGTATTGGTACACATTTTTACACATTTAGCAAAAAATCCAGTTGTTAAATTACGCTTTGTCTCTGTTATCTTAAAACTTTTGGGTAATTAATTCAAATTCTCGTTATTAAATTAACCTTACATAAATAAAAAAAGTCCTGACCTAAATATATTTAAATAAGCCACAATTTAACGTCAACCGGTGCCGAAGTATATAAAATAACATCTGCGTGTTGGGAGTGGGCTGGCTGAAACTAGTGGTTAGGGTCCAATTTGCCGGCCATAACGATTTCCTCTTCGGGGAATAGAATGGCGTGCGTCCGGATGCCGCCCACAGCACTGCGTGCACACGGACGGACTTACATCCTATATATACACATATTTGTATTGTATAGACCTGTGGTGTGTGGAATGTCATGACAAGAGTAGCAGTAGAAGCTTTTATGTGTACCATATGTTAACATGTTTTAATAATTTCTTGGACTACATTTATCATTACATAGGTATTTTTTAAGGTCTATTAAAAAAAAATGAAAAAAGCAAAGAATATGTCACAAAGTTTTAAATTATTATCATCGACTTAATAATATGTTTACTTTTTCTAATAATTAATATTTGGGCCATCGATACATTATAAATTACATGGGCATTTGTTTTAAGAGTATATTTTATATTTTTAAAATTATTATCATCGATTTACTGTTATCTAATCTAATATAATAATTTTAGTATTTTTCAAATGTGTTACTATTTTTATAGTATTATTACATATTTTCTTTGTAACCTCGTATGTATAACTTTATAAAAACGGCATTGTAGGGTAGGCAAGCGGTCATTTAGCATTTATTTCCATTAATTCCGTCGTTGTGTATTATTGTTAAGAGCCGACAATTGGCCGCGGAGGAGTCGTGTTGATACAATCTATGTGGAGGCTATCCAGCTCGTTGTTTGTTATTAAAATACTCTCATGCAATGCAGACATAGCGAGTAAAGATTATCTTCCTGCTAGTTAAAAGAATTCACGGCTTAGACGTAAAGAATTCAAAAATATTTTGGCTGAAGAAGAAAATCTGCAGTAAGTTGATATTGAATTAAAAACTTAGTTATAGAACATTTCAACTCATTCAATTTGTCCAATACTAAACACACATAGCCACGAAGCAAAATCCTGTGCTACTTACATCCGATTTCGTTTTCTCGAAAACGTAAATTTTTCTGCATTAGCTAAAGGGGTAGCATAAGGGGTTAAATATTTAAATGAATCAATTTATCACAACTTCAATATTTGTGTTAATTTCGATATTTTTCTTATATGATTCTTGTTATTAAGTTATTACATCAGTATTCAAGTAGGATTCTTATAGAATACAGCGTACAGTAGATGTATACTGCTAAGGTTAAGCCATGTATACAATAGTTGGAATAGCAATGATTGAGTGTCAACAGATTTTTTATTCGGATCTAAGAAACAAGTGACAAACACAGTTTAGGTAAAGATGGTAAGCGAGCACTGATCTATTGACTGAAGACATCGTATTTCATTGGCAATGAAGAATGAGGATATAGATAAAATCTTTTTTTTGACGATACCTAACTATTCGGAACCAGCATTGAACACATGGAAGAATTTCTACGTAGAGCGACGGTTGATCTAGTCTCGATTATATATTTATCGAAATAAGGTCAAAATTATGACTGTCTACCGTTTCAGATAAAATTCGCCAAACGTTACAAGAATATAGAAAGTGCAATGTTGCGTAATTACTTAAATAACTAAATAAATTAAACAAATTTATTATTGAAGCACTGATCTCAAATGGTGGTACAAAATTACGTGTGGCACAAAGACCTGGTTCATTAGAGAACTGATTATCGCCATTTTGCTCTACGCCGCCGAAACAAAGTCATTAAGAATGAGATAGACATGATCGAAATATGTTGGTGGAGAAGAACGCTTTGGAGTATCGTGGACAGAATTTAGAACCAATTTCCCTTTTGCAATCTCAAATTCTTACCATCTTCGGACACGTGTTGCGTTGTGGAAATTAATCCGTAGAGGATCTGAATATACAGGACATGATTGAAGGAATAAAAGCAGAACATCATGTAGAGAGGAATGGTGACAGATTGTGAAACTAGACCTTTATTGCTGGTGATGAAGCATCCCATCTCAGTCCTCAAGACTAACAGAGCGTCTGCATTATGATTCCTTATCAAGGATGGGTGTAGTTGTCGTGGCCCAGGAATAGGAATCACTTACCAACAGTAAACTCTGTGCTCGTTTGTTACCCCCGATGTAATAAACAAAAATTAGTCATTCCGCTTACACGGCAGAGTTCTACACTCTTGGATGGAGTGTAGCGACTAAATAAATGAACAATTCTGTGAGGTCGTGCCCGTTTACCAGCCGTATAAATGTTTATAAGTTCACATTTCAAAATGCAACTATTTTAATGAAATGGTTACTAGCTCTCATCACACAAAGAAGCGTTATGGTGGTAATATATACTGCCGTTCTGTGAGAACGGGTCCTTAGCCGCTGTGACAGTAGATCTATTAATCGGTCAGTTTCTAGTCGTGTAACTCTTACAAGTATGGTAATGGTGTTAGATTAACAAAGATATATTAATCTCAAATGTTTCTTTCAGTAAAGGTAAAAGTATCAATTTCTCTCTACCGGCTACTTCTAAAGAAAGAAGTCAGTGGCGTATAGGTATATCGTGTATAAGATCAAACCGTTTTCGATTGACTCTAGAACTAGTTAAATGTTTGTAGGCCACAGCGACACTTATCATCCAATGGAATGTGTGCTAGTTTCTCAGTGACTTACAAAAAAAAATATCTATGTTAATAAGCCCTCTGCTGAAGTAATTGCTGATATATTTGCTTCGTAATTTACTTTACACTCGGCTACTTTAACATATAATAAAAAATAAAATACAATTCTTATAATAATTAACGATCAATTAATGATTGAATAGATTAATCAGTTCAAAGATGCAGTATTTTTTATTTACCTTTAAATTTAAAATGTTTTTTAAAAAAATTACGTACAATTTATTTTTCATAAATAAATAATTTAAAATTATAAATTACTGTCGGTTTATGGTTCTTCAGAGATGTTTAATTTGAAAACGTTAATATCCAGTTTACATCACACGAAAATCTAGTAACAAAATCCACCGGCATCTATTTTACATTTCGTTTTAAACAAAATAAATTGTAATTTAATAATAGTTCACTTTTTACTAAAATAATCTGTGAAACTAAGCAGACCAATTACAAGCATTTCTGTCTTCCATTTCATCTGCTATTGTCCCTTTGAAGTTTAAATTCATTGATTGTGAATTTATCGAAGATATATCAATATATTTCTGAATGTCACTTGAGATTTTATTGTTGAATCCCATCACGTGTATATTGACGATATCGAATCCACTTAACACACTAACCACCTCCATATCATGTACCTAATAAGCACACGAGGTGACAAGAGCAGGAGCAAAAAAGGATTGAAGAGAAAATCTACGAAGGTGCGGCAACAACATTAGAAAATGTAACCTACCTACACATCTTACGAAGATGTATTTATGTCTTACAATTAACTTTCTACATTAAACCAAGTTACCACGTAAAGTAATCTTACCCACGACATTAAAATTAAATACATAAACCTGCATTATAATTAAAGTTGTAAAAATTATTTTTAGTTTTCTAGTAATATGTATCAAAATTAAAAAACCTGCATTATAATTAAAGTTGCTAAAATGGGTTTTAGTTTTCTTATACTATTTATCAAAAGAAATGTTATAATTAATATTTATAAGATTTGATATTTTACGAATAAAATGTTGAACTATTTAAGATATTAGAGGTTTCCCTCAAAGTGTCGTAGATATAATACAAATTACGTCGTATGTTGTGACGGCTTTGTGGGTAGTGAAGTTGAAATCCCATTCGAGGAACAATATTTGGGCATCTCAAACTGTTCGTTTTTGTGTCTTAGTGTGTTACATGTTTCATGTCTTTGGCACTGTATCTGAACCGTCAACCTTATTGTATGTGTATAACGTAGGGGTAAGGAAGTAATCTTTACTAGGCAGTTTAAACTAACGTACGTATATTTTTAAATGAAAAATATATATATATAATGAGACTATACGCCGCGTAAATTAGAAAATTCTTGGATATTTTAAGTAATAATTGCATAGATAACTATAGCTTCAAACCTAATTTATGGTGTGTTTCTTCTGCTTTCAACAACAGTAGAAATGTGTAATATTTTATACGTTGTTAAATAAACCTACCGTAAATAAATTTGTGTGACAAAGTGTTGAATTGGTGTGTAGCGGAAGGTATACATCATAATTCGGCTCGTAAACGTCTAGGGTACATCAGTCTATGGCGTGATTCGTGATGGATCGCGGAGGGCGCTTATTTGGTACGAGTATCTTCGCAAATAAAGTGGATTGCAGTGCTTGGGTAAGGGGCGAAATCTGTATTACTTAAAACGAAAGATTATTTTGAGGTGCGTATTATTAAGATTACTTGAATTACGTAAACCACAAGAACACTTCGAGCATGACTATCAAATGAATAGAAAAATCATAACTTTGTTGAATTAAAACATTGAGCTATGATATATATAATCATTGCTAACATTTAAAAAAAATAGGAATTAAAGTATTTTTTGGTAAAACTCAAATTACTACTAAATTAATCAAATCTTGATAATGTTTTTTGTTAGAGCTACTTTGATTTAACTTAGTTGTCTTGTGATGTACACGATTTAAGTACCCTTATATAACCTTATGTTTTCTAACATAACAACAACGGATTTAATTTAGTTGTGTCATAACGTAACCGACTTAGTATCCTAACATAATATTATATTTACGAACATAACTACTACAATATCTGCTTCTGAGTGATTGCTTCCCAATGATTGAAAGAAAAACTAACAGATTTCAAAATATTACATGTATTAAAATTTTATTATTTCAAAACAATTTCTTGCACATTCTCCACAAACACTTACATCCCAGTTGCGGCGTTAATGTAACTATAAATTCAGAGCATGTGCGTCGGTCGGGGAAACGTTGCTTGTTTTTCTTTATTTATTACGTGTTGGCTCTGAATTCTCTATGAATTTAGGACATTATATTTCGGTAACTATATCGTGAAAGGTTTTACTTTTTGAAGTGTTTTTTTGTGTTATTTAAACTTTTTAAATTATGTATATTTGTTTATATGATGATGTATTGATTGCGGAGACATCTTCATGTTATTTCCAGATAACATTAGCTGCGTATTATATATTATCGTGCCGTGACCATTCATACAAAACACAATGGCTTTTCCCTTCTTTCCCTGATCAATATAATGCATATATCGGAGAAAGGTTCAAATGCTGTTTAAAGGAGACGGAATCCAAACACGGGATATAATAAAAAATGATTCAGAAATATCGCTGGGAATCGAACCCAGGATCAACGACATAGTCAGGTGCTGTAACCAAGACAAAACATTATATAGCTATTATTTGTAGATATTATTATTTGCCATGAATATCTGTTTACGTTCATGTGTAAAGGACACAGAAGGCCTGACGAGTTTCCTGATCGTGTCGACCTTCTCGTGCCATTACCAGTTTACAACTGCAGACTGTATTTAGTTTGTAAAAGCATATATGGCTCTGACTACTGAGCAAAGACCTCTCCTCTCATATCCTCTCTAATGAAACACAATTCGCCACGTTCCAATGCGACTAGTGGATTCCACATATCTTCGACATATTTTATAGCTTCAATAGCTTAATGGTTTACGTTACATTGGTGTACCTTAACGTCGTTAGATTCGAACCTAGAATGTATCATGTCACTATAGTCAAGGTTTTAATTTTTAGCGTTTAAATTTGGGGTGTTAACAAACATGTTGGTATATGGTATTGATATTGGCATAGTATTGGTAGCATTAATTATAAGTAACAATAAAAATCGATTGTCTTTGGTGTATTTCTTAAATAACCAATTTTCACGCTGTTTAATAATTTAATGTAAATTATCACTTTGGCCAATGCGTCTTCCATTTGATCTTGAGTAGAGGTGTAATATAATTTATTTTATTTATTTACAAAAAGGCATATAAAGGGCTGACTTAATGCCTTAAGGCATTCTCTATCAGTCAATTTATTACGCATTTAGCGCATCACAAATAATTGGTCGTCGTCGGATATGGTAGGGCGGTATAGTCGTATTCCCGACACGGTATCCGAATATTGCATGCATTTCTCATTGCATATGCACTATTGTTGGGAACGCTTTGTGAGTGTCTTTGTTTGTAAAGTTGCCTATGGTATTATAGTTATCTGAAGTTCTTCAGGTCGATTACGACCATAGCGATATTTTTACGTTATTGATTGCACGAATGACACGTATATTATAAAGCTAAGCATTGGCGCAACCACTAAGGTGCTCATTTCCGTCCTAGTTTGACATTACCTCATCTGATGTAATGTCAAAGACTTTCATTTCATAGGACAGTTGGCAAACAAGCTAGCATCTCACCTGATGGTAAGTGATACATTACACCGAGATACACAAAATTTGTATACATCAAATATTGTTCTTCCGCTGTAAATCGAATACAGGATGCGTGTCGCAGTATTCGGGCGCTCTAAACACAACGCCACGAGCTTGACAACTTGACGTTATAACTTAATTTTACTTGTTAGGCATCATTTGATATCGTCGTGGTAGAAATAAGTAAAATAATAGTACCAGTTCTCTGGTACCGGCGCAAGGGTTTCGTACCTATGTAAATAGTTCTCCTACCACATATATAATAATGAGTACGCGAACACTTCAGCTTATACGTTAATTGTATTTAGTTACACATGAATACAAAGTTGAACTAATAAAATCATTGTGTTTTTCTTCAAAAAAGGAATGATAGCAATGCAATTAATTAACATTACTAATGTTCCGGTCAACCACTCCAACTAAGCTGAAAATGCTTGTACTGGGAGATAGTTTACGACAGTAGTCTAATGGTGGATCGAAGCTACGAGCTTAAGTTTCGTAGACCGTACCCTAAACCATTAGGCTATCGACGCTTCAATTATTTCTATGTAAATTCAATTTCAAATTCATCTAGAGCTACATTATTTTTGAACGTGAATAGAACGTTTGATTGTTGTAACTGTTTAAATTGGAACAGATACATATGTGTATGTATGTTACAGAATTATAAAATAATCCGCAGTGTATACCCGAGCCGCGTTTTGTGCCCAGCATTAGAATTCATATATATAATCAGTTTGTTTCTAGCTGTAGAATGAATGGGTCAGCCCAACCGGGTTAGAACTATGCCTTAACAGAATACCAGCGTAAATTAGCAGCATAATGCTGCTGCGTTTCGTCTAGTGAGTGAAGGTATCCGGAAACCTTTATTGCTGGTGACGAGGCATTCCATCTCAGCCCTCAGCGGTAACAATCCATTGGCATTGTTATTCCTTGTCAAGTATGAATGTAGATGTCGTAGGCCGCACGAATCACTTGCCATCAGGTGAACTGTGCGCTCGTTTGTTACTCTAAATATAATAAAAAAAAGGAATATAAAACGCATCTCCATTACGATTCCTTATCGGGCATTAATGAAGGAATCATTGGTCAATCAGTAATCTCTTACACTTGATTGGTGTACAATATAAATAGACTCATAAAAAACTTTAATATTTAATTGTACTTTCGTATTTTTTATATATTAAATTCAAGATTTGTAAGTTTTATACTTGAGTTTTATTTTTAAAGGAGAAAACACGTATGCGACCAATGTTATCTGGTGGAAAGCAAGAGATATGTATGTAGTAATTTCAACTCGATGCTTTTTCTTGATACCGCGTATGTATAGATAACGGTATATGTAAATTATTCTCGTAGCATATTGTACATAGTTGTACGGAGACGAGGCGACGATGGGCGTGTCTCTACGAAACTCAACCGCCCAGCGACGGAGGCGGGCCTCGTAGAGGAACTACCTAGTACGAACGCGAAACTTAGGTATTCCTATGCCAGTATTAAATTAATTGGAAATTTGCTACAGATATGTATTAAAAACTTCTTGGAGACAGACACGAAGTTCCTTCGTTTGTCATGCCAAAATAAAACAAAAGCAACAAAACTTTTTCATAAAATTATTTAAAAAAAAATTAACGCTTGAGGTCGTTTTCAATATATTTTATTTAAATATAATACTTTCGGTATTTAGCTTTTATAGTTTATTATATAGGATTTTTTCGTTTAATTTTCGATTTGCTTATAACGTATGTGTTTAATAGATTAAAAGCATTTTCAACATATTGCTTTGTAACTATCTGAATATAACGATGGAATATTTTGAAATTTAAAATACTTATTCAGTTTGACAATTTTAATTATCAATCAGACACACAACTACACTAAATCATTATGTTATAATGTAATAGTTAAAATAAGGAATGATTTAATTAAATATTGTAAAGTATAATGAACACGTGACGGTGGTGGAGCTACACTGCAGTTTGTTTCTAGCTGCAGAATGAATGCGTCAGCTCGACCGGGGTAGGACCACGCCCTCACAGAACACCAGCGTAAAATAGCAGCATAATGTTGATGTGTTTCGTCTGAGTGTAGAGATCCGGAGACCTGTATTACAGGTGACAAGGTATTCCATCTCAGTCCTCTAGGGTGACAACTGCATTATGATTCCTTGTCAAGGATGAATATAGATGTCGTGGGCCGCAGGAATGTTATGCTCTCAATGTAAAAAAAAAATCACATGGTGAAAGAAAAAATGCAGAATTATCAGATCGTCCACTACTACGAATCAAAGAAATGGTGGTTGGGTGGATGAAAGGTATAAGACATAGAATCTTGAATCATGACCGATTCGACACTATAATCAAAAAAGACAAAGAGACTTCCCAAGTAAAGTATGGAAAGGGTACAGAGCGGTGGATGAAATTAAGAGCGTCGAAGTGGGACAAGGACAGGGATAGCTGCAAATGTAGAGGTGGCCAAGACCCAAAAAGGGTTGAAGTCAAAAATTCCATAAGATCAGAGTTTTTCCCCATAGAGCTGATTTACACCCAGGTTCGTTGCTGCACTGGACTGCGTCCTCCCATTTACGATAAAATAATTTTTTGTCTATAAAATGGCATAAATTTAATTTAATGGTTATCATACGCGTTTTGATAAGTCAGTATATGTATTGTAATAAAAAAAATTGCTATTTTATAAATAAAAATTATTGCGGGATTCCTATAGCTTCGGTATTCGAGAATTAGGTTTTTAAATTATATGTTTATTTTAATAAATGCATTATATAAGTAGTAATTTTTAGTCTATAATTAATACTGTTAGAAATGTTAATTTACATATTTAATCATTTATTCACATTTAAGTTTTTTTATTTGTGTTAAAAAAAGTATCGATCGGTTCGGCAATATGTTTAATGAATAAATACTCGTAAAATGTGTGTATTTAGTCATACATTAATATTTACGCGAAGTTCTTTGGGTATTCTTAATAAGTTATTCAACGTCTTAATATTTTTCGTTAATTTATTACATATTTTGTAAATATTGTTATCTTGGCTGTCCTATATTCTATTTAATAATTTACTTGTACGATTTTTGTTCTAGCTAAGGTAACTTTTAATATATTTAAGTTAAGCATGGGAGTTCTGGAATTGAATTTATTTATTATATGTTGTTATATTGATTAATACAGCAATTATAAATTTTGAATTATTTACACATAAAGCCCATTTATACTTCTTTGTCCATTTCAATAATATTTATCATAAATATATAATATTGACTTACATAATAACAGACTAAGTCCACTTTGTCCCACGAGCAGTCTAAAATAACTTTATTTTAGTCATTATCAACGTACACAACACTTCACTTCAAACACTGAACAAGAATGTTAAAGTAAATTAAAAATTAACTATCTGTTTACACTGTTCGATCTCGTCCAATCGCACATCGGTACACTGTATAGTAAGGACAGCAAAAAATATATATCAATATTTGTTATCAGTGCTTCTATCGGAATGTCAGTATAGCGTGGCGACTGTCAACTGTCTACTAAACGAGTCGTCACTGCTCGCTTGCCGCCATGCCCATTTCCATACAACTACATATATCAAAATGTTTTATCATCTTTCTTCTAACAACTTAAATCATATCTTATACAAACATGATAAGGTTTAAATTGTATTGCTTTTAAAGCTCTACATAAAGCACTTTTATCAAGTGATGTAACTACACAAAAGTTTTCTCTCCCTTTCGTACTTGTTATGTTGAACATATTGCTGTCTTCTTTCATGAAGTTTAAATTTCGAATAAAAAAAATTTAATATTATTTTTGATTATTTTTATTTTTTTTCATGACAAAAGTTCCGATAGTGTTTTGAAAATAATTTTTTGACTAAGATTTGCATGTGTGATATAAACTTGTTTGAAATATACGCGAACAGTGCGTCTAATAGCGCTGTCTCGTTTCCTCTGATATTTCTTGTTTGTTGCACGTAGCGTGATTGGGCCAATGGCGTTTACGTTTCGACCCACCTTATACAGAATAAACTACAGTGGAATAATATGCTCTATCACCTGCAAATAAAGTTTAACTCTTTAGCATTTAATACGAAGTTACCGGCGTTTGTCACGCAAGAGTTCTAATTTTAAAACCGAGTGTAGGCGGAGCTCTTGTAGGTTTTATATTGAAAAACGAAATGTCTTTTAAGAAAACCAGTTTTCAGAAAGTTAAGCCTTTTATGTACAGTGGATTTAAGTTTAGCGTCGACAACGACTTAGGATCTTTCGCATTTGGACTGATCGGGCTAGTTTCTTCGAAATAAAGAAAAAAGTTTAGTAACCGGCTTGTCGGTATTTTTCATTTGTTGTTTAATTTTTGTTTTGTGAACGGGACATTGCATGAGAAATGCAACAATATGGCGTCGCGCATTTGTCTTTAGGTATTGAAGTTATTTTCGATTCAAAACGATTTTCATTCTAGAAATATGGTAGATTTGTTTATGTCGCGTATGTGTTGATGAAATAAACTAAATTTCTCATTATTCATTTTTTATTTTGTTACTTTCTAATTATCCGTGATGAAGCGAATATTTTTAAACTAAAATAATTTCTTAAATAATCATTTACATTTGTGAACTTTTCGACAATACTGGTGTTTTTCATAGTATAATTGGTAACAGTGTTTGGTATAGTGATAATAGTCACGATAGCTGTCATTCATAGTTTTTTTTTAATAATAAAACATGTTTGGACATTTTTGATAAAGTTTGGGCGCACGGTTGCCTAGCATACGGTTATCAGGCGTCGTCTGAGCGTCGATGTGAACTCATTAACGCTGTCGGTCAAGGCCTCGAGGTCGCAATGGTGGGTGGTCGATTTAATTACAGCCTACGACGGCCCGCCGATTATTTTCTTTTGTGTTCTTGAACATGGACAGTGTTTAAACCTAGATTTACAATTTTTTTTTTATTCTTACGTTAAATACGTATGCGTGTAGATTATATGGTTGATAAGCTGTACTCAGTCACCAACGGCTTTAATTATACTAAATACATGAAAAAAAAATGTCATATTTGTGTGAAGAGTTAGAATGTGTCTTATATACTCCCTTACTTATTTACTAAAAGTTCATACTTCATGTTATAAAAAAAAGCTCAAAAACTATGAGCGTTAAGAAATAAAAATGGAATTTAAGTTTTAAATTAAGCTCTTGTTGAACCTCGAACCTTTCACTTCTATGAAAAAATAAGGACATAGCTTTTAAGTTATATCCTTATTTTCTTTTAGCTTGTACTATTTCTTACGTATTTTGTAAGTTTATTGCCAAACTGGCTGTCGTCTGAATCATCGGTCTAGATTATCGTTCCCCAAATTTCTATTAACTGTTGATAATTTAAGACTATTTATCATATGGTGACTATATTATTAGTAATTTATGGAAAAAGTACTTAAAAGACTGATAGGATGATTATTTTATAATATTTATTATAAATATAAATTTAAACTTACTAGACCTTTATTTACTGACGATAAGGCAATCTATCTCAGTCTTCAAGGTTGACAACGCACCTGCATTATGATTCCTTGTCAAGGATGTGTGTAGATGTCATGGGCCACAGGAATCACTTGCCATCAGGAGAACTGTGTGCTCGTTTTTTATTCTCAATGTAAATAATAAAACAAAAAAACTTACTATGAAAATGTAAAATTTCCATTTTTGGCGTTAACGACGTTCCTCTTGAAAAGGTTGGGTTTTGCAAGATCTCACGTGGAACGAAATAATCTTATCTTGTGGGATAGAGAGTACGCATAATATACAGATAACTTCTATTTCAGTCAATATTAGGCAGAACAACTTCAACAACAACATAGGGTTAACAGTAAGCGAAGACTGCGGTCCATCAGAGTTGGTCCTCAACAAAGATACATACGCATGTACAATTTGACTTTAACAGTGGTAGAGCTACACTGCAGTTTATTTCTAACCGCAGAATGAATTGGTCAGATCGACCGGGGTAGGACCACGATCTCACGGAATACCAGCGTAAAATAACAGCTGTGTTTGTCGTTGCCGTGTTTCGTCTGGTGAGTGTAGGGGTCCGGTGACCTTTATTACTGGTGTCGAGGCATTCTTTCTTAGGCATCAAGGGTGACAATACATCAGCTTTATGAATCCTTGTCAAGGATGAATACAGACGTCGTGGGCCGCAGGAGTAACTTCCCATCAGGTGAATTGTGTGCTCGTTGGTTACTCTTAATGTAATTTAAAAAAAAATAGAATCTGGTGCGTAGTCAGGGGTGTTACTGCTCCCGGATCGTTATACTTACCATATAAAACATAACAATTCTATGCTGCCATTGAACGCTGGTACTCTGTGACGGTTTGTTCCTTCGTCGGTCGATCTGGCCAATTCTGCAGCTTGGAAACAAACTGTAGTTTAGTTCTACCAATGTTAAAATATGGTCTTTCAGCTACACCAACTAGAGTACCTTTAAAAATATACTTTATAAGTATAGAAGTAGAAGAAGCTGTAGCTAGATATTCAAAGGTAGACACTACCATTGAATAAATCATGTAACCGCATCTTATTACAACACAATATTCTCGATATCACTTAATATTTTTCTGATGTAAACAGATTTCACTCCTTTGTAGAGATAGGCAATTTGTCACCTTGTCTTAATTCGCCAGTGGCTTGTCCGACGTGGTCTTAATAACTGCACTGGGTCAAGGTATCACCTTGTCTGAGGAAATTGCATGACATTCGACAATTTTTATTACGTATGATAAGTACGAAATTAGATTTTTAGTATAATATTTGCATATATTATATCGCATTCAAGTAATTATTATTTGCATATATTCTATTGCTGTCAAGGCGAAAAATCCTGAGCTATTTACATGATAAGAGTGAGAGAGACGTCACAGGCCGGTTCTCTGCAGTCAATATAGATAGAAGCGTAACTGGAGTTTCTTGCGCCACTTCTTTTCCAGCGCCCATGCATTCCGAAGTGGTGGTACAGATTGCCAATAATAATAAGATAGAGATATCAATGTAGATAATACTTAGTCAGAAGCAACTGACCGAGTCGAGGTTCGGCCCTTTCGGGTACCCTCGAGTCAGACGCTCTCGCGGAACAGGGTAATGGTCCAAGCCGTGGCTCCCTCTTGGGAGCCCATGTGCTGGTTACCCACTAATAGAGGTCTCGACTGAGCGCCATAAGCGATCGGTCACCTCTCGGTCAATCCAGCGAAACTGTAAAAGACTTCGGGCTAACAGCGGCTATCAGCCCGAAAAAAAAAGAAAAGTGTAAAAGAGACGAAGAGGGTTTCTAAATATCTAAATCTGTAAGGGGGTCCAGAATTCGGGGTCCAAACTGTTATCGGTTCTGGTATTAAAACAGTAGATGTTGCTCAGGTCCATTTTAAACCAAATATATAAGATCTCAAATCTCAACCAAAGACGAATCGAAATTTATATTCTGTATAGATTTTTTATTACTTTAAAAGTAACAGACGAGCCCACAGTTCACCTGATGGCAAGTGATTCCTGCGGCCCATGTCAACTACATTCATCCTTGACAAGGAATCATGATGCAGATGCTTTATTACCCTTGACGACTTAGATGGAATGCGTCGTCACCACTAATAAAGGTTTCCAAATACCTCAACTCATCATACGAAACACGGCAGCATTACAATGCTATTTTACACTGCTATTCTGCGAGGCCGTGCTCCTACCCCGGTCGAGCTGACCCATTCATTGTGCAGCTAGGAACAAACTGCAGCTCTACCACTGTTTATTAATCAAAATATGTGATTTGTTGTCGAAATCAGAACTAATAAATTTCATTTTACCTATCTGCAAATGGTTATGTATTTCCTGTTCTTTTTATATTAAATTAGAGGTGACAAAAAAACAAATAAAAACACACTAAATGACGGCTGATTGCATATCTACATCTATTCATAACAAACATTCGAGATTTTCTCTTTAAAGAATGAGTTCTCAACAAAGTGACAATGTCACTCAGTCATTAAGAGAGTTGAGTCTCCGAATCCCTACAAGCACCATACGCAACACAACAGTGTAATGCTGCTATTTCATACTGATATTCCGAGGGGGTGTGGTTCTTCAGCTATACCGTGATCTCTCACTATAAAACAAAGTTATAGAGCAGCTTTTTAAAATAATAAAAATGAGAGTAACAAACGAGCACGCAGTTCACCTGCTGGTAAATGATTCCTGCAGCACATGACATCTATATTCATCTTTGACAAGGTATCATAATGCAGATATGTTGCCACTCTTGAGGACTGAGATTGAATGCCTCGTCACCAGTAATAAAGGTCTCCGGTTCCCTACACTCAGTCGATGAAACACAGCAGCATTACGGTGCTATCTTACGCTGGTATCCTGTGGGGGCGTGGTCCTACCCCGTTCGAGCTGACCAATTCATTCTGCAGTTAGAAACAACCTGAAGTATAGCTCTGCCATTGTTAAAATGTGATCCTTTAACTGGACACTAGCTAAACCGTGATCTCTTATTATAGAACAAAATCATAGAGTAGCTTTTAAATTATACTTTATATCGAGTTACTTTTTTATCCTATAACTTACTATGTTGTTGAATATTCATCAGTGTTAAAAGGAATAATTAAATGTCTTAAAAACTTATTTAAGTATTCCACAGTGCGACGGTTCTTAGCCATCAGATATTCAAAGTACGTTTTAGCCATTAGCTTTTTTAAAATAATAAAAATAAAAGAATGAAACCTTCATGCGTTTAGTACTTTACGTGTAGTACTTTATCAAATAAGTCATTTAGTATTTGATAACTTGCTTTTATAGATAATTAATTTATGTGTTTTATTGCTGTACGTACTGCACGTACTTTTTTTTTTATTTTAGCGTAAATTGTAATTTAAAAGAAAATAAAGATTAAATTTAACTATAGATAATTTAACTATTAGTGTAAATGTTTATTTCTGTAAATGAAAATAATAAAAAATAGTCTATCATTTTAGTTTTTAATCAACCAACATACATGTCAATTGATTAAGGTTAATTCTACATATAATTTTAATTTAATAGCCTTTCATCTTTTAAGTTTAAGAGATTGTATTAACTGCGTAATTTGTAAACAAATCTCTATAAATGTTTTTGTGTATGACAAACAGGCGTAAGAGAGAAAAAAAGAAGAATAATGAAGGAATTGAAAAATAGACCTAGACCTATTTTTATCAAATACAAACTAAGATATATATAATTCACAAGTAGAGATTAAATTAGAATGTCCCATAATGGGTTTCTGTCACAATGCAGACAAATGCACAGCAATATGCTTGTATTTACGAAAACCTTGCTTTTCCCGTATCGAGAGTAGTCTGTTTTCGTATTGTTGCTATAAAATAGTTGTAACAATATTACATGGTCATGTGGACTTTTTTAATTACTAATGTAGTCATATCTCTTCTTCTGCAATGGACAAAATGTAATTTAAAATAATTCATATAGCTTATTTTTGCTTCGTTTTATAAGATTTATTGAAATAAAACTTAAAATAAATGCTTTTTTAAATGACATAGATATACCCATTACATACCAAGTCCCAAAGGAGCTCATCGACCCCGCTTCTTAGTGTATAATCGTAATATTTAATATATATTATATATGTTTGCTACTACAGAGATTTGAGATTCGCCTAAACTTCTTTGTAACGTACTTCGATTCTTGTTCTCACCATTGACAAGAGATTAAACATAATATTAATTTTATTTTACTAATCTTTCAGATTTACCGCATACTAGACTTCACAAGTTTATTTATATCAATATGTTATACTTCAGTTATCCTTTTTCCTCATCAACCAACAACGTATTATGAAATATATACATACATATAAAGGAAGGTGAATCTGGGATAAAAACTCGTAACGCTTCGCAACAATGGCAGTAATTGTCGGTAACCGGTCTAAATACTAATAGCCCTCGTGTATAATTAATACATATGTACATATCACGATGAAGATGGCTAATTATTAGGTATCAAGTTCTAATGTCTAGTAAGTATAATTGTTATAAGTCACGTAACTTGTATGTTATAGCCTCGTTTCCTTCGTTTCATTTTTAATAATAAAATAGCGCGGAAAATAATTAGAACATTTTAATTTATAAGCCATTAAAATATTTTCTCTATTCAATTAAACTAAAAGTTTTCTTTTTACTTTTTATTTTTTTTGGAATTTTATCATAATCAATTCTCAAAGGACGAGACTTTATAAGGGAATGATATTCGTAACCATCATGGGAAAAATGTAATATATGAAAAAAAAAAATTAGAAATAGAAAAATCAATTAACTATGGTTTTAGAATTTTACCTTACATTATATAATTTTACCTTCTAGTATAACTGAAACTATATGTGGTAGAATGGTGAGTAAACGTAAAAACTTTATGTTTGTTACTTTGATATTACTTTAATAGATTAATGTTGTAACGATATAAATGTGGCTTCATGTCAATTGTTATCATTTGTATTTTGGCTTTAGGTACTCGCATGTTTTTTAATTTTGCAAGTTAATATTGTACTTTTAAATTGATAATCCTATTTAATTATATAAATTTAAACCTATATTATTGCTTTGTGATAGTAACACTTTTTTTTTCGGGCTAATGGCCGCTGTTAGTCCAAGGGCTTTTACAGTTTCGCCGGGTTGATAGTAGCACGAGACATTTTAGTGTCGTATAGGGTTATGAATAGGCAGCAGCCTTCTAGTAACTTTAATTTTTATGCTATGGTTGCCTATTTTTACATAGCAAAGTTGCGGTTAAAATGACTCGAGCGTAAAGCAGAGCTCAACCGTAAAGGACCACACCTCAAAGAAAATGGGGTAAAATAATGACAGCAATGGTTTGTTTGATGTGGTGAGTATAAAAAAGTGGAAGTCCTAACTACTGGTAACGATGTTCGGTACTGAATCGATGTTATTCATCAGGGTTTACAATGCATCTGCATGTGAATTCCTTATCAAGAATGTATGTGGACGTCGTCGTCTGAAGGAATCAGATACCAGGTCATTCAGGCCATAATAAGTCACCATTATTACATTAAAAAAACTCTCAGGCGAAAATGATATTTAATTTTTTTTTCCTTTTTTACAACCATAGTTCCTACAAACGGGACCGAAACCGAAACCTAATAGCAGTGTTATTATCTTTATATACTGAGAACTAAATGCTATAAAATGAAAATAAACAAGCATAATACAAACCAGATATGTAACGATGAATATTTTTATAATATTAATCATATTGTTGTTTAAAATAAGGAAGAAAGTAAGCCATAAAAATATAGTTATTATTGATTCGAAACTGACACATCTGTTTATTTATATTTGCTTATTTACGTGTCGATTTTCTATTTCCGTTTCTGTGAAGGAAATCATGGTGAGTAAACGTGTTTGTCTAAGAAATAAATAAATAAAAAAGTCAAATGAAAAAGAACAGTGAATTCCGCCAATCCGCAGTGCAACCGCGTGATGAACTGATGAGAATTGATTATAATCTATAAAGAGGAGGTTTATGCCCCACACTAGAATTTATACTTATGTGCTGTTACTTTACTTTTCATCTGTTTCAATGTTCAGAAAATAAATATATTATTCACGGTCGCCCATAACGTTATTTATCCAAAACACTTAACCTTTAAAAACAGAAGGCTGATAAACAGTTTAACGTGTTACATTACTAATGCAATTTTTTAAAAATAATGTGTTCGCATTAGTCTTTATTAAGAAATGTGTGTCGGTATGTATTTGTTGCAAGTTTTAAAAAAGCGTTCAAGTTTATTAATAGAGTTACTAGCTAATCTATTTCATAGTATAACGTTTTGATGTTTATTCTTATACATATTTATGTTAATTATTTTTATTAATGTTATATACAAAAATATAATATGTATTATACAAATGTATAAATTTATAATTTAATTCATAACTAAAAATGTTCAAATACACCATAATGTTTTCCCTACGTTCCGGATTGTCTGGGATTTAAAGATTTTACAAAAAATAATAAATAAATAAATAATCTATGAGTATGGAAGACCTAAGGGAGAAAGAAAAGTAGTCATTATTTTTTTATCGCAACTTTTATTGACATGTCACTCGGTTACTAGCTGGTTAGTTCATAAAAGTCGAAAAAACGTCAGGAAAAAAGCAGCAACTCCCATATGTCTGTCAAGTGATAAGGTATAATTTGGCGTCATATTACGTGACATGTGTGCCAAAGGGTTTGGGATAATTAGTGTCAAATGCTCTTGTATAACCGAATTTAGCAGTTGGTGTTAGGCTGTGTTGTGATACATATATTTATATATGGTTATTGTTATCTGCATGTGCTAGTAGATATATTGTACATTTTTTTAATTTACTCGTCTATGATGATTTCTAAACTTATCGATATATTTTTTGATTATTTCTATACTAACATATATCAATCTATACTCGGTATCATCACTACTTAGTTATAATAGTGGAGAGTATGTGTGAATCTCCTTATGGAGTTCTATAAAAAAATATATATATATTGAAGATTGTAGGTACTTATTAGGAAGTACTTTTGTGATTTTTTTATGGCTGATGGCCACTGTTAGCACGAGGGCTTTTATAGCTTCACCGGGTTGAGCTTTTTTGTGAATGCATAATTAATAATACGGGAGAATCACAAACAATCTCACATCCGACACCTTTGATTTATAATGAATTTTGGCTCAGGTTATAAATACTGTTGATATTAAAATATACGAGCTCAACTTTTAGCTCCTAGTTTTTCTCTAGAATATGTGGACATCATTGCCTGTCAAAACATTGTTGGATCACAGTGTTAAGGAGTAAGTTAAAGTGGTTACTTATCATGATTAACTGTTTTATCATGCTATATATAGTAAAAAAAACAAAATGAATGTGCTACACGCGTAGCACATATCTGACTGATAATTTACTCGTCTATGATGATTTCTAAACAGGGATACATTTCAGCCTACTGACGGTAAGAGATATCAGCAGATTGTATCATATCCATCGCAGACTAAGAATCTTGATGCAGATGCGCTGTCGCACTTGTTTGATTTGGATGGTTTTTTATAGAATATTTGGCAAACGAGCACCTTACGTGATGATAAGAGACGCCCGCCGCCCATATTCATGAGCAACACCAGAGAAGATCGCAGATGCGCTGCCGGCATCGTTAGGGTTTTTTAATAAAATAAGGGTCACCTGATATGATAATAATCATAATAATAATTATGAAATTTATTTGCACGTCAATTTACAACAATGATGGAAGATGCATATGCGTTAGCATCCACGAGAATCGCGTGGAATGCCTTGTAGCACTAATTGAATCTTCGGATTCCTCTACCTACTATACGAAAATACAGCAGGGTTATGCTGCTATTTTATGCTGGTTTTTTGACAGACACCAGCTTCAGCATGGTTATAACACTGTTTTTTTTCCGGTTTCTTCTTTTCTATGATGACGCAAGGTAGCATCACAAATCTATTATATTTTGTAATCTCTTTCTCAGTGGTAGAGCTACACTGCAGTTTGTTTCTAGCTGCAGAAATTATGAGTCAGTTCGACCAGGGTACGACCACGCCCTCACAGAATAACAGCGTAAAATAGCAGTATATTGCTGCTGTGTTCCGCCTGGTGAGTATAGGGATCCGGAGATCTTTATTACTGGTGACGAGGCATTCCATCTTAGTCCTCAAGTGTAACAACGCATCGGTATTATGATTTCTTGTCAAGGATGAATGTGGATTTCGTGGGCCGCAGGTATCACTTGCCATCAGGTGAACTGTGAGCTCATTTGTTACTCACAATATAATTTTAAAAAAATGTGTGAAAGCGTTTAGTTTTTACCTGGATATAGAATAAATGGGTTGGCATTTATGTCATAGCTTTACCTCGTCAAAACTGTATTATATGGGTTATTTATTCGAACATTAAATAACCCAGTTCCAGTAGATTTTTGTTTGCCTCTGTTGAGGTTACTTAATTAGGCGTCGTTTCCTGTAGATTTGCCGGTCGCCCACCTGCCAGCGAGGTACCTGCCACTGACGCCTCTATCCACTTGAATTAATTACGCGAATTGATTAATACTCACTTCGACTCAGCAAAAACTTAATTAAAACGCGAAATTATCGCTTTATCGCGCCTCGTGTACTATGTAGGCGATCGGAAACATTGACTGAAATGAAGGGTTGTCGGTTTGCTCATAAGAAAAAAGTTACACAAAATAAAACTAATATTAATTATTTTATCGTAGTTTTACATTATTGTTAAGTTCTCTATAAATGTTTAAACGATTGTCGTGTGGTGTAGTTGCAGAGTACCAGGGTTCGGTTCCCAGCCGAAGAAGAATATTTGTGCTGCACAAAGTGTTGGGTTTTGGGTCTGGATATATGTATGTCTCGTGCCCCTGACACTGCATCTGAATCTTCCTGCGATTTTATTGCAGATGCACTACATAGGAATAGGGAAAGGAGGACGAGTGCCTCTGTGTTTGCGCAAATGCTTACGGCACTATAAAACATTCTGCGCAGTTGTTGTCATCTGGCAATAAACCAGAAGATGTCACAGACATCGAATTCGACCAGGAGAACATCATCGCATCTCCATAAATAGCATTGCCAACTTCTTCCGTTACATAAGGCACGAGTTAGCTCCTTTATATTCTGAAATTTATTACGAGATTTATTATGATTAACATATATACCTATATGAACACGATATAAATAAATTTTACTATTTCTGAATTACTATATATATTGAAATAAAATTATTACTTTATGTTAGTATTTGAACATGAAGTAATAATTTTTTTTCTATGTTAAATATAATAATATTAAAATTACTTATTATCACCCCCTAAGGATGACTTTTTTAAAGAGATAGAAACATCTATTTCACATTGCAAATGTAAGAAATAACAAACAGCACGTAAACACCTCACCCTTGCGATGCTGGTATATTTTTTAACTGTGTTCTTTATAATTTACATACGCAATAAATTCGTTTGCATTTAAACTCTCTGTTCCAGAGCATCGGTTCGGTTCACTGCATCTCGGTTGATGCACTCGACCACTTTTTGTGCCGACGCTGGCAACACTCAACCGCTTATTTGCGTTCATTAATCATTATTTCGGCCTAGCGCTGGACCGGCGTGCGCTTTGCGTTTTGAGAAAATAACCCTTTTTTATATATCGTGTAATACGGTCGGTTTGCAACCGCCACGGATCCTTGGTGCGTGGCGATTTACGCTTATTATGAATTACTTGTTCGTATTTTAACACTTTGACTCTTTGTGGTCAGCGGCAGGATCAATTACAACAAACCACTAAGACGGGAATACTGAGAAATATAATTTTACGGATCGATAAAACGATTTTTTGTCCATTAGTTAACTTAAATTGAAATTTCTTTGCCTTTTTAGAATATTTTTTTTAACATTAAGGGTGACCAAGGAGCACACAGTTCACCTGATAGTAAATGATAAAAGAGGGCTCAGACATTTGATTCTTTCTGCAAAAAAGCTGAAATGCCTGGTTAACCGTAGTTGGGTCTCACACTCACCATACCGAACACAGTAGCATTATGCTGGAATTCTGTGACCTCGTGGTTCTTCCTCGGACACATTCATGCTGCGTCAAGCAGCGTCGTGGCTTTACCACTGTAAAAGTTTACGTCTTGTACAACTTTGTAAAAAGACATTTGCTTACTGAGATCCACTAAGTTTTTGAGTATCCATAAGAATAATCAAGCATAGAAACCCAACGTTTATATTCCATGCTTGTTGCATAGCAGTTATTTAATTTAGTTTGTGATTGTACTTTGATTAACGCGTTTTTAGATCAATACTAAATGTATAGTGCGTATTAATGTTTCGTTTTGATTCTCCCGTTTGGACCAAAATGTTCATGTGAATATGACCTTGTGTCATACATTCTCGGAGACATTGCCTGCGATGTCTTAAGACTGCAGAATCATTTAGAAGTGAACTCTTTTATGTCTCGTAAATTACGCGTTGGCCTGTAGAGAACCATGTAAATTACTCTATGCATTAACAAGAAAATGTCAGATATTTCAATAAATCAAGAAAAACTTATTGCATAGATAAAGCCGTACGTAGAAATGAACTTAATTTATTTGTTATCTATATAATAACGAATGTTTATGAGTATATAAGATTGGTATCGACTTTATCCTCTGTTGCTTTTATTCGATAATTATTAAAGATAAAATTTATAGTGAAGGTAGTGTTGCAATTTCCCTACAATCATTAGCTCTTCTCGTGTCCAACTTTTGATTTGAAATTATACGTTGTAGATGGGGGCACTGTTATCTAAAATCGTTTAGTTTAGTAAGAAAAGGTAATTTAACCGTCGAATCGCGAAGGCTTTCCTTATTTTTGTACATTTTCAACACTAACCATACAATACATGGAGTTTTTTTCCTACATCGGAATTCTGTATACTTATGATTCATTTTGTAAAATACCTAAGTAAATAGAAAGAAAGAAAGAAACTATAAAAAGTAAAATAAAGTAATAATAAGTAGAATAAGATATTAGTGAGTTTGCGTTTTCGTGTAATTTCAGGGTCTTATCTATTTTAGCAATGTAGTGAACGGAATCATGAGAAAATATGTGAAATATTTTGCAAATCCAAAACTGTACCGGCCATCATTATTTTTAATGGGATTTATGATTATTTATTGATATTATGATATTTTCATTAAGTACTGTGAAAATTGATTTTTCAATTTTTATGGGAAAAATAAATACTACATGCAGGTGAGAAAAAAAGGGACAGTTGATAGTTAAATGTGAAGGCGTAAAACTATCAAGACACTAAAGATTATATATAACGTAATCATATGCGTACGAACTTTTAAAAAATATCTTAAATAAAAAATTAAAGTCAATCAAGTCGAAAAGAAAAAGCGTGGGTCTTAGTTTGCCCAGTAGTTAAGACCACTATGTTTTACTGAACACTAATATTCAAAATTACACGAGCTTTTGGTATAAGCTAGTCTGCAAGACAAACGTTTCATCCATTCCTGTTACAGTATTTTTGGTTTTGATAAGGCAATTTAAATTTCTGAAAGTTTTATGGATGTTAAATATTGAAATTTTCCGAGAAATAGTGGATGACGTGGTCCTGGTATATACAGTTCCAGTTTCAGATAATACACGAAAACTACTCATTGGAGTGCCGGTACGGAATTTTTTTATAGATATTTGTGTAGCCCATGTACCGATTTTGAAAATCGCTCTCTTTTATGCCTAGTTTAGAAGTCATATGTTCTCTTAGGATAATGACGATAATAATAAAGCAATCTTTTGATTAATTTCATCAATTTATTGTAATTATTCTATTCTGATTCAAAAACTAAGATTTTTGTAAACGTAACTAAAACTCAAACAATAGTATCTTTGCAGTCTTAGAAATTTCTGTGCTATGTAACAATATAATTTCTTACTTGAAAGCAAGGTAAATAACAGCGGAGTGCTTGCGAGCTAGAGACTCCTATCTTTACGGGCCGTATATTTGAACAGATATCATTCTCCAACCCGCTTCGACAATAAAGAGCTAGCGGGATGCGGACCTGCTGTGCTCTCAAAACCGCGAATGTTACCTATAGTTTTTCCTGTCTTGAAAAATGTTCTTGCTATATCTACAGTTCGTTTCATTTATTTATACGTAGCAAATTATACTTCTGGGTATCTTTCACTTCATGATGGGTATTTTATTCTATTTTAATTTTTTTTAATGTTTACGAAATGGTAGAAATAATGTGCATTGCGGTAAACTAAATGGAAGTATGTTAATTTTATAGAAAGATTTTATTTAACTGAATATTTTTCAAAATTTTATTTTAATTTAGGCAATAGTATTTTATTAGTAATAGTATTTTAATTTTATTTGAATTTAGCCTATAATCGTTTTATTATATATTAATTATATTATATATATATATATATATATATATATATATATATATATATATATATATATATATATATATATATATATATTTTAATTACAGTTTAATCGTGAGAAGTTTCTTGCTCTTCCTCTAAAGATGCATGCTTTCCGTTCTTGTTCTAACACACTAACATTAAAGAGGGAGTTTTTATATATTATTATGTATAATAAAATACTGAAAATAGACGTATTAATGATAGACTGAACTAAAAATGTGGTATATTGTAGGGTGTACTCCTGGTCTAATTATTCCCGGAAGATATGATCTACGCTCGATATATTTAGTGTGTTGTAATATTTGCTCAAAGACTGAATTAGCTCCCCCTTCTCTAAGAGATCAAGCGTCAGCAATACAGAACACATTTACATTCCCACTCAGGCTCGAAACGTAACAAATTTTGCAGCATTAATATTGAAATTCACAATTCTTACGATTGTGAATCGAACCTAGAACCAGCGACATTCTATTTCGGTACACTGACAGTCGGCTCAGTAACATAGGCAAAGAAAGGTTCACGGGGCAATTTTGTAACAACAAACACGCAGGACCGCTCTTCCCTTGATGGGCTGACCTTAATTCAATGGATACAAGTGGTTCCGGATCGTGCATAAGGGCAATTTAAGAAAAAAACTTTGTTCAGTTGTGTACGAATGAGGCTCTGAGATAATGAATATTATTATGATAAGAGAAGTGAGTACATTGTTATTCCACTTTTGTATATATCACGTAGCTTTCAATTTATTATTGTGTTTAAGAAAACACGGTCGTCACATTCGCGGTATTACAGCGGGTAAATTTCGCGCATGGCACGGGCGGCGCGTCCGGTAACAGATGCGCTGCATTGCCGCCGTGCCAACTCCTGCCAGGAGTCAGGGCTGCACTCAGGGTCTTTTTAATTAAATTTATATATAAGTCCTATAATTATATACTTATATTCTTATTTCAAATAATCGATAGCTTATCAGACTTGCTAGATAAGTACAATTCTGTTTTTAAATATCTTTTAATCAATTGTATAACCTTGAATCCTCCTTGGTCCTTATTTATTTAAATCAGTTGTAGATATTTTTTTGTATATCTCCTTTGGATTACCTAATACATTTTAAAAAAGATGATTTTCAGTGATTATAAAGGTGGGTTTCAGTAAAAAATTTACTTTTTTTTTTATTATCTAAATAGTGATGATATTTGAATATGGTTTTCAAATATGCCTATGGAATTCCTTCTAACTTTCACCACGCTGTGCCAGTGGCTTATTGATTTAAATTTTTAAGTGATTAGTTTGGTGATAAAATATTAAACCAAAAATATGTATATTACCGAAGCCAAAGCTGCTCAAGTGAAGCCCTTCATTTGTGAATGGTTAAATCAGCGAAATAAGGCGAAGATTAAGTCTGAACCGACCAGTGGTACGAAGGGCTTATGAATGTTAAACCTAGATCGGGGGAGTATCGCTAGATCTAGAAGAGAACGTGTGAATCCAACAAATTACTGTTTAATAGTCTAAACATTTTTGTGACATGGGAATCTTCCTATAGTTCACTCATCGGCAAGTGAGGTTGGATCTAGCAAGGTAACATCATAACTGGACTTTAGCACAATATATTTAGCGGAGAAAGCTGACTACCAAAAAGAATATATACCATATTAAAAACATAGTGTTTTTAGTCGGTATTTATAACTTCTAAATTGCATTGCATTATTCAGTAATTTTATGACCAAAATAAAGTAAAATTATTTTGGCGTTTCTGCTTTCAGCCCTGTACGAAAGGAGAGGGAGCACCGATGACAAAATACAAATTTTATTTTATTAAATTCAAAAAATCCTTTAATGATTGATAGGAGGGCGCCCTCGAGACGTCGCAGGGAGCACTGGGGAGCGCCACCTCCAACTGCATAACTCTTGCTACTCAATAAAATGGATCATTGATTTCGTCCCACTGTTTCATAACTATGAAATTACAAAATAAACACGTATGCTGCACAAAGCGTGTATAATAAAGTGGGTTGGCGAAGAAAAGTCATGCCAAGTGTTTAAGTTTATATATATATATATATATATAAAGAGTCATATAAAGTACATATCGACCAAGTTTATTCATTTAAGAATTTAAACAACTTTATCTTCCATGTATAAAAAGATATTTAAGTAAGTAGTGTTACTCTGTAAGTTTATGTATTATTACTTTTTACTCTTTTGGATTCACATTGCTCTCGTCTTCAAAAAGGTATTATAGAAATGTTTGTGCCTTAATGAGCTGGGAACGAATCGGCTTGTACGACACGCTTTTACAGAATACTAGTGCAAAATAGCAGTTTAACCAGTCTTAAGCTTGGTTTAGTTTGGTGAATGTTCGAGTGGTTGTGTTTATTATGACCCGCAGAATAGGTAGTAGCAGTACACTGCAGGCCAAAAGATTAAGACCAACTTAATTAAAGTAGGAAAATAAAGTACAACTCCGCTAAAATATATAATGTTTAATTAACCTGTTTAATCATCAACATTGATTGACAAATAATATACTTTAAAAGCATAAAGACATATTAATAGTCCATGCAAAATAAGGCTATATTAAGCTAAACTGATTTTTCATCAAAAAATCCTCCTTAACATTTTATGTCTTTTTCACGAGTCTCGGTATACGGGCAATAAATTTGTAGATGGTGTCTTGTGATATATTGTTCCAAATTTGCATAAAGCATTCCACATTTCTTCTCGCGAGGATGGACCACGATTACGGACGTTCATATCAAGCTGTTTCCACAAAAGGTCAATGGGATTGAGATCCGGGCTCTGAGGAGAACCGTCTTGTTTAACATCCCTTGTGCCTCTTTCTCTTCTAAATATCCTCTACATAATTTTGAGCTATGCTTTGGATCATTATCTTGTTGGAAAATTAATACATTGCCAATTAATCGCAACCCGCAAGAAACGGCATTTTGTCTAGAATGTTTTTGTACTATTCCTTTTTCAAAATTCCTTTAATTTTAATCAAATCGCAAGTTCCTCGGCTAGAGAAGCTACCCCAAATCATAATCGAGCCACCATTATGCTTGATTATTGGGACTACAAAATTTGACATCATCTTTTCTTGGGCACTTTGTCGAACGTAAATTCTACGTTTTGAACAAAATAGTTCAAACTGGGATTCATCGGTCCAAAGCACTTTATTAAAATCTTCTTCAGTCCAATCTCGATGGGCCCACTGCATCCGTTTTTCTTGTTTTGCTGCCTTAGCTAGTACTCACTCTGATGACATACTATTATATACTTACGGAACGAATACACAGTTAACCTGATGATGATTTCTGACCTAAGGAGAGACTTGTTATTAAAAATTAAATTTTACAGTTATAGAAGTACATTTTCATAATTTTAAGACTAAACTCTAACAATAAAGGATAATAAGAACGGTAAAAGAATATAAGTACTGTCGTTGATCTATAAAAAATAATATTTCCGTACAATATACGTTTCCTATAAATAAATTTAAATGAAAATAAAACACCTAATAATTAACCAAACTTTATAAATAAGATTTTCATAAATACGCCATTACAATAATATCTAACACGAATGTATCATTGGTAAGTCTTATTAGAAAACACCATAACAAAGACAAAACATTTGAAACATTCCAAACATAATAATTGTAATATCAAAAAGGTCCGTTATGCAAACGGGCGACATAAACAATAAAGCATTGTCCGGGGAGGCGGGTGAGAGGTTTATTGCGGGCTAGCTGACCGCGCCAAGATATATCAGCGACAAGTGGCTGCGACTTGTTTACAAGAACGCGACATAATGCTCCCCACATAGACAATTGGCTTGTTCTACATTTACCTATAATATTTAAAATATTTTGAATTTATTTTTGATGATGAGAGTTATAGCATAGTATAGTTGTCTTCCCGGTCGATTTTCACCATGTCGATATCTTTTTGATTATTGTCAAAATACACAAACTGCGCAAATATATTTTATTGCCATAAGCAATACATAAGTTACTCACCTCTATCCTATTCCGACGTAATGTACGTGTAAAATGATTTATGGAAAGTTCTGATGCAATGTCAGTTAGACTACATGACATACTCAGTCCTTAAACAAACATTTTGCACAATTATGCACGATGTGATAGTTTGGGAATTAATTGCAGGACATTGAACTCTCATCGCTACGCCATACGGCTATCAATAACTAAAATAAAAATTAGAATAGAGAAAAATAATAATATATAAGTAATTCATAATGCTTTTTAGATCTATAACTCAAAAAAAGAAAATTGAATCAACTTAGATCCGTATAAAATTATAAAATAACAGAGCTCTTTCATTTGAATTATTAAAATAATCAAATATAAATGAGGAAGAGAGGAACATCAACAGGGACAACACTACATGGTTCCTTTACAAATAGTTGAATATTCATAGTTATTTTAAATAAATATGAGGGAAATCAACGAGCACATATAGTTGGTAGTAAGTAATTACATCGTTAGTTCTCCTTAAAAAATAGTCAACATGTTCGTTAAGGGCTATGATGGAATAATTATTAAAAAAAAAGAGTTTTTCATGAATCTACACCGTGAATATATGAGGAAATTTTTAATTTTGTGTTTAATGAGAAAGGGGACGAACCAGTCGTTTGCAATATTGACATATGATACACTAATATTTATTTATATATTTAAGCTTCATATACAGTATGTACCATAAAAGCGGACTTAATGCTTTAGACATTCTCTACCAGTCAACCTTAGGGCAATGCAGTGATGAAATGAGGGAGGTGTATGATTAAAGAACCTGTCGTAAAATACTATTATATAAGTAAACTATATATACGCGTAATTATAAAATACTATTATATAAGTAAACTATATATACGCGTAATTATAAAATACATATATAACAAATACAAATATACATTATACACCTGTAATATTAACTGTTCGTTACCCACAACATAACTCTGACGTTGTCCAAATTTTTGAATATAATGTATTGGAAATATTTTGTTTAATACACTAATGCTGTCTTTGATGATAATAATAGACGGTAAAAAATACTCTTTGGAGAGTCAAATAGCCGAAGCTACAGTTCAGCTTGGGCGCTCAGTAACTGTTAGTAAGGCATTCGATCTCAGTGTTCGACAAGGCGTGTTTCTTTGTTGACAATAATTTTAGGTGCTTACTAGTTGCAGTCATCATTTAACATTAGGTTAACTGAGTACCCGTTTGTCATCATTAATGTCATTAAAAAATATAAAGCTACTTGAAATTTAACGTGTTCTAAGCAACAGTCGAATTAAGAAACGAATGCATTAACAGTTACAAATGGAACATAACAAAACACCTCTAGCGGATTCGGAGCAGCGTCCGTTCTCCACTAGGGATACTTTACGCAGTTAATTTAAAATTCTCATTCGTATAAATAAGGAGGGTAGCGTTTGCGTTTTATAGCTTACAACGTGCGAATGCAACGCCTGCGACGCTCTGCGGTCTCCGGCGTATTTTAATATCGTTAATTAGGTGTTACGAGCGTTTTAGGAGTGTTCGCTCTGCGCCTAAATGCTCTGTATATTCTGCTATTATTTTATGACTACAGCTATAAATATTGTAAATGTGCCGAGGTTGTCAGTTTCAAGGTACAACATTGTGTTATAATACATTAAAATGCTTTTATAATTTTTAAAACTTGATAGTAAATATACTAATAATCCTTTAACTTTTTTATATACAGTTTATACTCACGAATTATAGAAATAATAGATCTTACATCTGGCTATGGTTTCAAAAATTTAACGAAAATGTCTAATTGGAACTAACTGATAGTACATGACTATTTCCTTAGTGGAAAATATACGAAGATAGTGACAAACAAAGGCGGCGTTACGAAATGGAGCGAAACTTTCTTACTAATTAATTAAATCCCTTTGAGCCCTTCCCCATTAGCCTAATTGAACTGCGGTGTACATGTCAATTCTTTGCTCTTACTTAAATAGACACAGCCAATCGATTTTCCACCTTCTGTACTTGGTTTTAGTTTTTTTTTACCTTGCACTTTTTGTTGTAGAGATTTTGCGTTTGTTATTAACATGAGGACATACTTTGTTCCGTTTTGCATAAGTGTTATGGTGGAAATAATGACTTAATAAGTTATCAACGAAATTGGTGGGGTTACGTCTTATACAACTTGTGGAAAATCAAGCTATTCAATGTCAGTTGCAACGGATTTATCGATCGTTGATTAATGATTTTTCTATTTGAAGGTTTCAGATATTACGTTTTGCTTCATATCAACGATTATCGGTTCTACTTGCAATATGGCCGGCCCATTATCACTTCAACTTACTGTTGATTTGACCTTTGTCGGTTACCGTAGTTCTTTTGCGGATATCATCCTACCACGTTTAGTATTCGATCACGCAGTGAAATTCTGCGTCTGCGGGAAGTCGAAGAATACAAGTAGCTCAGGTTCGTACTCTGTGGTTATCTGAATGGGGATAGTGGACTAGTGATGGGCTGAAATTATGATGATTAAATATCAACGTAATGTATATCATTTTAGCGCAATAAGAAGACATTATTAATTACCAAATGCTGCAATTAATGTTTATGCACTGAAGATTAATTTTTGAATACATTTAATAAATAAAAAAGAAATTAATGGACAGCAATTTTAAGTGTCGGGTGATAACATGACCTGTTTCTTATTGCAAAAGAGAACAGTGTTTCCTTAATACTTTTAAATTCACTGTGGGCATCAGAACGTTTTAAGGCCCTTCTAAAAAAGAAAACTAAACTAAAAGTAAAAACTTTATTAAGTAAAAAAAGCATTAATAAATATATATATAATATAATAAAAATGTGACTTAGTTTCTTTTCTTCAGTTTTAGTTTTACTTTTTTTTATTTTGTTTACATCAGTTTTACTGACGTCCATATATTCTTTGAACAATTTTAGTAAAACAACCACCTTAACAATAACTTCTTTAACTTTTTCATATAAAATTTTCATGTTAATACATTCCTGCAATATAAAGTATACAGTTAAGGTGAAATGAAGAAACTAGAATAGAATCATTTAGTGTTTCATAAAATAACAATGTATACAACAAATAGAGACATTACTATCAATAAACAGACCAATTTGAATGCCTACCATTTTCATGAGTCACGGATAATGGAAAAATTAATATTCAACTTTGTCCATTAACAGCAACGTGAAAAGTCCTTTTTCAATTCATTTGAGTAAATATGAAATATAAATTATTATTGTTACCTTTCAAAAAATAATTTTTCGTTTAATGACGAATAATGGAATCATTATCAATATAAACGTGCATATTATAGGTGAGTGGTGATTTTCGAAGAACCAATAATAGGCATAGGTCAATACATCATAGTTCTGAATCTTCATATTCTTCACAATGAATAGATCTAGGCCGCAGTAAACTTTTATTCACTATTACTTCAGATATCGAGTTCATTTACAAGTGGGTGGATTCGTTAATTACTTTTTAACACAATATCAATTTTATTTATCTGCTTATTTGCGCAAGCTAAAGTATGTTGGTCATACTAAGTATTTTAGGGCTTGGCTTTCTTAGACAAAGGACAGGATTTATTGGAATAAGATCGGATTTAAATGTTTATTCTTTCACAGTTTATTGCAAGAATTTTTTTATACGAATATACAAATTAACGTAGACCAGAGTGGTGATTATAAGTTAAGTTGTATTTTATTAATTAACAATAATTTTAAACACTACAGTTAAACGTCTAAATTTGAAGGGCTGGCATGCATGCGCCCTATTTAGGTGTAAAAATAATGATTTATTGACGAATATGGCATACTAATGCCAGCAGAGAACAGCGACGAGGGTCTTAGTTAAACCAAACCTTCAAATCGCTTCTTTATAAGTTTACTTTATAACTTTTTAGACGCCGTATAATCTGGTTTTCGTAGTAGTAAAGAGACGTATGATTAATATTATAGTCGTAATAAAGCACGATGATCTTGACTCAAAATCTAAAATATATATAAAGTATCTATAATCATAAAAGTATTAATATTAATATTACTAATACCCAAACTGTAACAACAGTCTGTAGCAGTGATAACTCAAGGTGAAAGGTGTGTTCGAATGTTACCCTTCCTTTCGTAAAGATACCTATGTCTCTATTCTGTTATGATCACTAATAAAGTTCCAAAAACATTATTCATATTTGAATTTGGATTAAGACTATTTTATAACCTTACTACATTATATGTTCTATTTATTATTTATATATTCGTCAAATTTATCGGGCACCTGGTAAATTAGTATTAAATGCTGCCATTAACAACTATATCGATTTCGTCAACTGATTAAACTTAATTTCTCACTTTTATACATTTAGTGGCATAGTCACGCTGCAGTTATAAATTAGGTAGTTTTGCACGGGATAGTACTACCCTTTTCTGAGTTACGATGGTCCTCAGGAAAGGGTAGTCCTTACCCTACAGGAGTACTTACTGCTTATCATCTGCAGAAATAAAGCCCAACACACAAACACGAATAAAAGAAATGAACCATTAAGTGAAAAAAAAGCTTAAAAAAATGTCACTAAGCATGGTATCTATTTTAAAATTCTTAAAAGGTCTAGTTAGGTTACTTTAGTTTAATGCTACTCAATAGCTCTATTAAAAAAAAGTTTATTGTGTAGTTCGTAGTTTAAATGAAATAATTTAATGTAGCAGTCGTTTAGTAAATGTTACCTTCATTTGTGTTTAATAAATACGTATGTAACACGCACAATCTAAGCGATTTTGTAAAACTGTCTAAATGGAAATATGAAAATGTATTATATATTACATGTTTTAATAAATATCACCATCCGTGGAAACAGGTTACATATTCGGAAAACATTGTAAAGTCTTGGAAATGTATATATAATCTTGAAAGTTTACGTACAAACGGCATTTGATTCCAAAGTGCCTGTGAAAGCCTTAATTAACAAATATATTTTGAGTTTATTTGTAATTTAGCACTCGTTTGAAATTTAATAATGTTTCTATTATAAAACTATAATTGAGCTAAGTCTTTGACAATTGCAATGTGTCTCGTAAGTAGTACGACAAACTTAAGGGGAAGGTAGATCGACGGGTCATCCACCAGTCAAAAAAAATACCTTAGTGAAAGTGTTCGAGATATTGAGATTTTTTACTTTTTTTTAAATATTCCCCGTTCGAATTTTCTTTTGCAATTGTGTGAACAAATAGACAGATAATTTTGTTATTTTATTTTCATACTCTCGAATAATTGTTCTATCACATTCAGATATCACTGATCAATTTCGTTGGAAAAATTGAGAACGACAAAAGATATTTTTTAAATACATCGTAAATTATTTAATTCAACTTTTGGCTTCGGCAGTGAAAAAAATATATTTAACTGCTAATTTATTTCATTATTTTTTATAATAATTATTATTATCATATTATTATAAAAAATAATGATTTTTTTTTTATTAAAACAAGATATTGAGCCTTTTACTGAGGTCCATCTTCCCCTGAAGTTTGTCTAACGGGGACACCCAGTATGTAGGGGACACCACGTTTATAAATTTTATATACAAATCTCTTTCCAGAATTAATTTATCCACAGGTAATATCCAAACTTAAACAGGTTAATTAAAATTATATTTTTAATTAACCTGCTTATTCATCTAATACAAGATTGATTGTAAAGAAATATTAACAGTTCATGCAAAAAGGCTATAGTTAGCCAAACTGATTTTTCATCAAAAAATCCTCCTTTACATTTTATGACTTTTTTCACAAGTCTGGGCATACGGGCAATCATTTTGTTAATGGTGATATATTGTTCCAAATTTCGCATAAAGCATTCCACATTTTTTCATCCGCGAGGATGGGCCACTATTACTGACGTTCCTATCAAGCTCTTCCAACAAAAGTTCAATGGGATTGAGATCCGGGCTCTGAGGAGGCCAAACAATGTTTTTAACACCCCTTGTGCCTCTTTCTCTTCTAAATATCCTCTACATAATTTTGAGCTATGCTTTGGACCATTATCTTCTTGGAGCATGAATCCATATCAAATTAATCGTAACCCGGAAGAAACGGCATTTTGTTCTAAAATGTATTTGTACTGTTCCATTTTCAAAATTCCTTCAATGTTAATCAAATCGCCAAAAAATTCGCAGAAGAGCGACCCCAAACCATAATTGAGCCACCATCAAGCTTGATTATTGGGACTACACAATTTGACATCATCTTTTCTTGGGCACTGCGTCGAACGTAAATTCTACGTTTTGAACCGAATAGTTCAAACTTGGATTCATCGGTCCATTTTTAAAATCTTCTTCAGTGCAATCTCGATGGGCAAGAGCCCACTGAATCCATTTTTTCTTGTTTTGCGGCAACGCGACCATACAACTTCGCATCTCTCAGTCGCCGTTTTACTGTAGTCAATGATAAAGGTTTAACTCGGGTTTTGTTTCTTTATTCATACTTCAATGCGCATTTCTCGTGCTGTTAAGCATCTATTCCGCTTGCTGGTAACAACAATAAAATTATCTTCACTAGACGTGGTAGCTCTCGGCCTTCCCGAGCGTGGACGATCTTGAAAACTGCCTGTCTCCCTGTATCGAGTTATTGTGCCATGAACACAAGTCTTCGATAACTTCAGTTGTGAAGCAATCACACTTTCGGATTTGCCTTCATTATGTAAAACAACGATGGCAGAACGCGCTTCAGTGCTAATTTCTCGAGCTTTTCCCATTTTATGACGTCTTCACTGTAGAAACCACAAGTTTAGACTAATTGAGATTGTTTGCGAACAAACCTAAGTAAACGCGGGTAAATAAGTCAGAAACACGTGTTTTCAGGAGCTAAATAATCCTAATTATTGACCAATACGTAACAAAAGCAAAGTAATTAGTAATGAGGACATGATAAAAATATAATTACGACTCTACCACCTGGCTCTAGCGCAGCGTTTGTCGGTATTTGAAAACAATAGATGTTTATTGTCCAATAAGTTGAAAATAAACATAAGAATGACTTCTTTAAATATTCGATACTAACATGATAATATGCAGATGTGCATTTCTTTTATTTATCCTATGGGATTCAATTGATGGATAATTATGTGCGGTCTTAAACTTTTGGCCGGCAGGGTATCTCATATATGTTGGCTTTATTATAATTTTTTTTAAGTTAAATTATTGCATTGAATATGTTATTGTTATTGAGTCCACGATTATTTCATTGCTGTAGCGGAAACAAATCGTAATCGTTTCTGTAAATGGATTGTAACGAAATTAAATTTTGGTAATGCGTCAACCGCCATTAGTAACTTTTGTTTTGTTTTGACGCCGGCAAACTAAAACGTGGGGCATAGCAAACTTCCGTGAAATGGGGTAAAACTAATTCTACCGTGGACAGGCGAGCTCGCCATGTGTCAGTCTACGGTTCTATTCCCGGGAGGGTCACCGACGTGTCTCTAATGTTACGCCTATTACTTGCCGATATATCTTTCGTTGACGTTAATATTTTATTCTCTGTGCATTCCTGTTGATTTGTCCGGTGAGTTAATTTTGACACTTAATTGATCTTTCATTTCTATTATAATATGATAAATATACTGCTATATGTATTATAATTAATAATTTTACAATATGTTTATAAACAACCAGGCCACGAATTATCGCCCATAGAGAATTTAAAACCGTTTTAGATTAAAGCAACACTGCTGCCATTTTCTAGATGCAGCATGAACGACTCGAACAGTTGAGGAGTATAACAGTGGTAGAGGTACACTGCAGTGTATTTCTAACTGCAGAATAATTTGGGTCTGCTCGACCGGGGTAGGACCACGCCCTCACAGAATACCAGCGTAAAATAGCAGAATAACGCTGCTGTGTTTCGTTCGTGGCTCTAGGTGGTGAGTGCAGGGATCCGGAGACATTTATTACTGGTGAGACACTCCATCTCAGTCGTGAAGGGGAGCAACGCATCTGCATTATGATTCCTTGTCAAGGATGAATGTACATGTCATGGGCCGCAGGAATCACTTGCCATCAGGCGAACTGTGTGCTCGTTCGTTATTCTCAATGTAATAAAAAACACTCATGGAATACTAGCATAAAATAGCAGTAGAACGCTGTTGTGTTTCATATAGGACGTGTTAGAAACCGGAGACCCAATTACTGATACCGAGGTACACCATCTCAGTCCCCAGGGTCTGTCCATATAACGCATGTGCATCTTAATTTCTTGTTGAATATGAATGTATGCGTCTACGGGCATGAATGACTTCACGTCAAACAACTTCGCATCAGGCTATATGCTCGTTTGTCACCACGAGGATGATAAAAAAAATTAGGTCACCCACTGATTTCAGTATTAGTCGTCATGGTCGTCGTTTACTTAACTTAATATCCATTTTTTTACCTAAAATATTTTTCTTTTCACGTCATAACATCGCACAAATACATGTAATGATTTAGGATGCGGACTGCGAAACTTTGCGAAGGTTCAAATTAATCATTCGATTTAAAAATATAATATAATTCCATTTTGTAAATCTTAGGTAGATGTTAGTACTTGTAGAATACTATAAAATCTTTCGAGATGTCAACCATATCTGCATGGTTTGTTGTATGCTAACTCTGAAAATTTGGCTATTGACTAATTTGATATCCAAAACTCATTGATGAAGAGAACTATGAAAGCCTCGGGGTTAACCAGTAACCGTATACGGTCAGCCTGCGCATCCTAGCTCAGTTCTACTATCACTAAGGCAGCGTTATCATTATCAAAAGATATTGATTATTTATTGATTGAAATTTTAAATATTACTGATATAACATTAGCTTGAAATAATTTACTCATGAACCCCAACGGGCTCGACGAGACAATCTTATTAAGTATCCTGACTATCTCACGTCAGCTCCCGCACGGTCCGGTCATCCTTTATTCAAATAAACCCTATTTTTATGGAAAGCTTTGCCCTTTCCGCATCAATATCAATTTCCGAGCGATTGTTGCAGAAATAAAGGGATGACCCTTAAGGGAACGCTGGAGAGGTTTTACTAAACTATATTAGAAGATCCTTTATGGGGCTGACCGGTATCGGCCTTTTTTTGATAAGAAATTGTTGAAATTCATTCGGGGATAGCGAGAATGATATATTTTGTTTTAAGTGAAAATCGTACAAAAATGTCAGTTAACGTTTTTACATCATTTAAAAAATATGAAAAATCTTTTTTTTATAACATTAAAAAATATTTTTCTAATAATGATTGCAGCCAGCATTTGCATACAAGCTTAATAAAGTTTCAAAATGCATATGCGTTGCCATCCCTATGGACAGAGATGAAATGCTGCTATTTGACGCTGGTATTCTATTACGGGCGGGGTTTAGTATAGCCGACATTCATGCTGGGGCTAGGAACATGTTGCAGCGTGGCTTTACCACTGTTAATTGATAACCAATACTACTTCATAGATATCGATCTATCGTTCTTATCTCAGCTGGCTTATGTCAATGAGTCAAATGAGTTTCCGTTTTTCGAAATAATTCGGAAACGGACTTCCATACAACCGTTAATCCCCTATTTTATCCCCATAAGGGTGAAATTTCCAAAAATCATTTTTTAGTGAATACTTACAACATAAGGGGCAATTTAAAAAATTAAATTTCCAAAAATCATTCTTTAGTGGATACTTACATCATAAAAAGCAATTAAAAAAATGAAATTTCCAAAAATAATTTTTTAGTGGATGCTTACAACATAAAAAGCAATTAAAAAAATGAAGTTTCCAAAAATCATTCTTTAGTGGATGCTTACAACATAAAAGGTTATTAGAAAAATGAAATTTCCAAAAATCATTTTTTACTGGATGCATCAACTGCCAAATTTTCAAAAAGTCAATCAAAAAGCAAATCAGTCAGGACAAGTAATTATATATGTATAGATCAAGAATTTGTAATATTAAAAGTTTGTTAGTTGTTACTATTTCGGACGGCCATGTACATATATAGCATGTACCAAAAAAAAGGGGGGTCAAGTTGCCAATCGTCTGGGAGCCGGATTAACAATGTCATACACGATTTGTTTTCCATAGACATGATAATTTGAAATTCAAAGTGTTTTCTTTTGTTTGACGTCACCTCAGAAAAACAGTAAAAAATGTTTCAAGATTTCCCTTGATTACATTTATTGCTCTTGATAGAATCACTACTTTCAGTGATTGATTTATAAGGAAAATGATAATAATAAACGCATGAAATATTTTATAATTTGGCAAATCTCAATGTTTTTGTGAAACTTCATACATACTAGAGACTTAACAGTACATAGACTTAAATAACATCTAAAAATTTTGAAACAAGCTAAGAGCGATGACGGGTGGAATAGACTTCCACTTTAACCAGAGCGACGGACCTCCACACTATGATTACGAGCGATTACGCCGTCACTGATCCCGCATTCGGTCCCCACTTAATATAATAAGCCTCGCTGAATCCTGGATCGAAATCGATGCTATTATATGTCTGGTACCATTTATAATCAGTACGTTACGTTGTCTGTAGGTACGGAGTCGTACCGCCCTAGGGCGGCACCGTAATCGGTCAATTATCTGTAATTTTCCACAATCAGTCTTTACTTTCAATGGTTAGATTCGTACTTGGTGGCAACTCTTGTAGATATAGATTTTAATTTTCACGGTAAAACGCGTCACTATGACTTTAAATGGATCTACATACTATCTCAGTACAGTACTCTATTTATATATACTAGCATAATGCTGCTGTGTTATGTAAGGTCAGTGTAGGTATTTGAGGACGCAGTTACATTTAACGTGGCATTTCATATAAGTCAGATGAAACTGTTTTAAGGATGAATACAGAAGATATAGTCATCACTTACCATAAGTAACCTGTGTACTCGTTTGACACTAATACTATAAAATCTATACTTATATCAGCATATATATAATATTGATAGATATGAAAGAAACTGTTTTACTTTCGCTTAATTTTAAATCGTTTCCAATCATATCTAATATAGTTGAATTCAAGTTGTCGTTTTCATATTTCTTTCTCACAATAACAAGAAAAATAAAGAATTATGAACTGTTACTGGCAGGGCAGATGTACACATAAAATAAATCGAGCGAGGTATTGCTTGAACATTTAAAACAAAAACAGGTTATAGTTGAAACGGAGCCGTGGTGAGTATTTGATCCGCCCACAGCGGCTGCACGAGCTTCATTTGTTTTTTTTTTGCCACAAACCTTAATAAACTTTTTCCCATTGGGCGTGAGGAAATTATAGCGTTTTTTAAACGGAATAAAATTTATAGCAGGTGTAATCTATAATGTAATCGATATGTATAGCATTCATAATCGATTGTTCGGATTGGTCGATTTGATACCAATAAGGTTGAGGTTGACACTAAAGAGTTTTTGCAAATTTTTATGATTTTTTTTGTTTAGTTAAAGTTTCATGTGGCTCGTGTAGAACTTAGTTATCGGTGAATAATGTTTTTTGTTAGACTGTGTAAATTCGGTGGTATGGCCAAACGCGATCTCGCGTGACTGGGGGGCGTGGCGTACATTTACAATTAAAATATTGTGTTGTGCGTTCGTCCGTTCTAAGCGAAAATACCTTTGGTCTGTGTTGTAATCGGCATTCGATCGAATCATTACATTTATTTAATTCTATCAATGGGAAAATTTCGTGAGCTTGGCACAATTTCAAAAAAATGAACGGAATCATATTATTACAAAAATAATTGTACTTCTGATAATGAGCCCATTTATTTTTCAACTTACGCCAATATTTGGCAGGTAAGGCAGAGCATTACGAGCTTAAGCCGCTTGTTGACAAAGGTACGAGGGTCTGTTGAGTTGTCATGATAGGATTTCAGCATGGATTCAACCGACATAGCTCTAAGGTGAATTTGCAATGGAACTTGCAATGAAATAAAAATTTGTGCATATAATACTTTGTAAACTTGAAGGAAATTGGAATAATTATCACATTTTGCTAGCGAATTGGCAAGCATGTACACATTTTCAATCTGGCATTTTCGGATTGACTATTCCACTGTTAAACAGAAGATGTGGTATGTTTGCCGTGGTAGCTCAGTGTCTAAGCGCTCGCTTGTAACTTCACGATACGCGAGCAAACCAAGTTCAATCCCTGTATTTATGTACCCTGATATTTTTAATGATAGTTGTAAGTAATTTAAAAAACTGATTAACTTGCTTGGCGGTCAAGGCGAATGCAGCGAGGAAACTAACAAATTCTAAAGTTCACCAATCTGCTGTGAAATCAGATGAAATATATGGAACATTGCAAATATATATATATATATATATATATATATATATCTGCCATGTTCCATTTGATTTCACTGCAGATTGATCTACTATGATATTCTTGGAGGATCAGAAGAGTTGGAAAGGAAAAAGTAAGTTTCTCTAGAGGCACCCTCGTATTGGCCAAACACTATGTAAGATTCTGGTACATGATCGTTCTTCATCCTAATTTGTGGAGATATAGCCGTGGACTAATGATAGGCTGAAGCTATGATGATCAACGAAATATTAATGATGCATGGACGGTTGATACGAAACCGAACTTGGACTCATTATAATAATTTAAATAAACACACATTATGAATTGGCGAGAAGTCACAAAAAGGCAGAGGTAAATAAATTATTAGAGATGTGTTCACGTGTTAATATGGTAATTAGCGTTAAGAATAACATATTGTTTTACCGTGCCGCTCGGTCGGTTAATATCCGCGTGCGTCAGTTACAGGACATCAAAGCTGTCCGACGGCTAGTTAATTTTGTTAGAAATAAATTAATGACGACATTAGTATACGTCGTAGAGCAAATGCCGCTCGTGACAAAATATTGACACGTATTGCTAGTGTTACCAGTGATCTGCTTTATGGTGGATTTTTCCAACTTTTTCATTTTATCCTTAAATTACCTATACAATGATTTTAATATAGTGTTACCGCCAAAATTGCTTATTAATTCATTTAGATAATAATAATCGTGTGTAAGGTTTTCGAGGATATTTAGAATTTTTCCTACTGGAAATTGTCTTTCCCTGAAACATTTCAGGTACTAATAAGGTGAGTTCAAACTGAATTTATTAAAATGAATTTAAGCTTATAGAGAATTATAAATACACTATCTCTTAAAAATAACAAGAAAAGCTATCCTTACGATTAATATATAACCGGGCCGTATACAGACTATGATTATAAAAATTCGAATTAAACGAAACAATAAAAATGAAAACGTGGGCTGTCGAGCAGACACATTTATCTAGCGACCGGCACTAACGCGACTAATGGCCGCTGTGAAACTTCCAAACTACCTTCGTAGAATGCTTTGTCACCCTTTCTTGAAATATTAAGAATCTGTTCATAATGTTAATAAAAGTTTAATAAAAATGTCGTAATATGAATGTAAAACAAAAGTAAAGTTTTTATGCCTGTACGAAAGTTCAACTCAGCTTGGACTTTTTCTATTTTTTTCAATTTCTTCAATTTTATAGTTTATTTTTAAAAAGTTATATGGATTAGTAAGATGTCGAGCTTTTCCTTGAAATCTTAATTAATATAGTTACTATGTAGCATCATTGTATTATGTACCATCAAGCGATTGAATTATCTGACCTTCTTAATAATTGTCGTCATGATTTCCGCTCAAATTTAATTGTTTTGTATAATTATTAACGGTACATATAGTAGAAACCTTCTTTAATTAGTCTAACCATAGATACAAGCCTCTAAGAAACTATGGAAGTTTTTGAAATTAGATCGGACAGTCGGACACGAGATGCGCAAGAATTTAATTTATAGTATCTAGAATTAGTTATCTAGAATAATATGTAAGGCTAGCAGTACCTGCGATATTTCATACAACATGTATCATTTAGCATCCTACAAATGTAACTCTGTTGGGTATTAAGTGTTAAAAATTTTAATATGTTATATATAAATAAAACATATAAAATAAATAACATATAGCACTGTATGCGAGACACTACTTAAAGTTCACGGATAAGAAAAATCAACATTTTATTCCGTTTTAATATTGGTATAACATTTTTTTTTCTCTTCGTTAGCTTAAAACGAAACAAATTTTGGCCCAAGCTTATCTCATGTATCGCTTATACATAATAACACCTACATATAAATTGGTTCAAATATTGTGGAGATTAACTTGCACAAACACACAAACAAACAGAAAGGTACTTCACCCATTGCAATATAATTATTCGTTTTAAGCTTGAGACATAATTGAGCCCCGAAAAATACAAGATAATTCATACATAAATCGCAATATACATTGATTTGTTATCTAATTTTATATGTTTTATTATATTTTTTAGTTACAAGAAAAAAATTCAAAATGCAAAGACAATGTTCAAATTCATAATATTTTATTCCATGTCATTTTATAAAGAATTATTCTAAATCATTATATTACAAATAAAATAATGATATATATTAAAAATGTATCATTAGTTCGTTTCTAGACTAGATAAGAAGAAGATATAAATAGATTCAGGCAATAAACTCGCGGTTACTTTTAATCGCCAAATTATAACAATTAGATTATTTTTTATTTGGTTTTAATAACCGTGGCTTTAGTGATCTCTCATTTACATATTTATTATAGTATAAGGATGATAGAAAATAAGTTTTTGTAACATTTTAGAAAGACTATTTGAAATATTATATATAAAGACTTGCAAAAAATCCCTTGTGAAAATAGACAGGTGAACTTAGGCTGCATTAGCACCTGGCATGTGCTAGTAGCTAATTAACTTTAATATTTACTACCTTCTTTTTGCACCATAATTAGACACAACAGTTTGTGTAAAAAATTAAGCAAGCCGACATCGGAGATAGAAGTTCATTTGATTGTCGTAAGCACATTTCGCCAGAAATCAATTATGTTATAATTATTGCGTTTATTGATTCATCTATCATATATACGATACATTGCATAACAAATAACTCAACTCTGAGTTGGATATTGGCCTTTCAAATAGACACCGAATCTATCTTTGAAGACCATGATTCATATTTGTCAAAAGGTAGGCGATAGCAATACCAAATGCCTCGTGCCTTAGACTTGTTGGCATGTTTTTAATTTCAATTTGTTAGACGCCACAAGTTTTTACTCCTACTACCTTTGCTTGAATTTTATGGTCATAAATGAAAATAATAACAAAAACCATATGTTAAATAAGTGTGACATGAATAATGATTTAAGACTAACCGATGTCGCCTACTATATTTTAACGTAGTTTGTACACTTTTATGTTCCAGTTATGTGGTAACAAATATCCAATCTTTTATTCCCCGTGCTTTTCGTCTCCTATATCTTACGACGGATCCTTATAAAATATAGTTAAATCCTTATAAAATAAGCACATTAGTATTCCAATAATATTCATCACTATTATAATTAGACAGTTTAAAATGTTAAAAGACGGTTCCTTTAACTATCGTACGATAGGCATTCGCAAATATGTTTTGGGTGTCCAGTTGTGGTCTATTTACAAAGCCAATAAAATTTCATACATAAATGCATATTCGAAACTAAGTGGATGTAGATGTAGATATCATAAAATTTGAATCTATTTTATAAACATTGGGCCTTTGTAGCCCGTGGCCGGGCATCGAGTTGCCCGGCGATGACGTATGACTGTCATCAATACGTGTCGCGGGCCACGAACATTAACCCTCTCCTAATGAGGTTGGACTGCATTTAATAGAATTAAACGTTTCGCCACTCGCATATAAAATGCCTTCTAATTGTTGTTACAATATGTTTTCGTTATAAAAGTAATTTTTACTTTTCGGGGCGGCCTTGACGAGAAACGCTTAATGTTATTCTCGTTGAAAGTATTTAGTGTATTTATTAATGATGAAAATATTATATGTAGATAAAAATATGATAACGAACATACATATTAAAAATGCGATTTTTTTAGCGCCAGTAATTTCTTTTAAATTGCTTCTTTTTGGGTCTTTAGCTTACATGATAAGTTCTAGTTATTGTTAAAAGAAAACAAGGCGATCTCCCAACTGATCGTTGATGATGATACTAAAATGGCAATAGGCTTTTTTATACTCGAAGAAATGTCTTACTCAACAAGATTTTATTTTATTAGAACCTCTAACCGTATAGGAAAATTTAATTTGAATAACCGTTTGAATTTCTAATATGTTTATGTAATTGATTCTCGCTCCATATTCCGTTAAGGAATAATAAAAATGGCCTATCTCAGTTATTAGATTTTATTCGCACACTTTAAGATATCAAGCAAAGGGCTTACAAAATTGGCATGTTTTTTATTTTAGTTATTCCATAAAACTACATGAACGAGTCATAAAGCAGAAATATAGATATTTCTATGTTTTTTTTTCTAAAAGAGGTAATATTTGGAGAAACATATTTCGTAGGTATGTGTACACGCATTAAGTTTATCTGGTAACAACGCGAGCTTCACAAAGGCGCACTCAACTGGGATAACGCGGGCTTTGTGATCTCGCCGACGACGCCTTTGATTTCTTTCTACGACTCCATGAAATATTCTTAATGTTTGGTGGATTATAACACGAATTCTATAGAACTTTAAAAACTGTTTTCTAGTATACATAGAAAAAATCCGGTAGACTAGTTAAATGGTTTTATAAAAACGCTACATAGGTTTTATTCAAAACGAGTTTTCACTTCAGATATTTGAAGTGAGTAATTTTTCGTATCCATAACACGAACATTTAAAAGTATAACGCTAACCAGGTTTCAAGTTTAAATATATGGTTTATATAATAGGCTATAACCGTTCTTGTATTTTTTATAATATTTCTCTTTTCGTATCATATTAGTGGATCCTAACAAGCATACATTTCCCTTGATTACTACGGCCTATGACATGAGATGGATGTACTTGTATGGATCTAACCATCATCATTAAGAATCCCTAAGATTGGAAGATGCACTATGTTGTCACTTCCGTGGACTGAGATGTAATTCATCGAAAACTGTAATAGGTTTCTCGGATCTTTGCACTCACCATACGAAACACAGCAGCGTTATGCTGGTATTTAACCCTGATATTCTGTGAGCGCGTGGCCGAGTCGACCCATACATGCTGCTGTCCAAGCTGCAACATGCCTCTACCATTTAAAATATTCTTCTTAAACAGTAACAGATTTTTAGATTCGTAACACGATCTTATATTCAGTGAGATTCACAAAGACAAATCTTGTTAGAAAATAATAGGCATCGGAAATTGATAAATTCCATTTTCAAATTTCTAACAAAAATTCCAGCGCTGCTATTGAAATATGCGTAGAAACTGAAAACCGTTAATTTCATCACTCGAGTGGTGGTATGTACGGTTGTTGGTAATGCCGGCGGTGGTCAGAGCGAGGCGTGACCTCGAGGCGTGGGAACGAGGCAAGCGACGCCCGAGACGATAGAACACTGCCTCCGCCCCCCCTACCCTCACTAGACCTCCCCCAACTGACCGCACGGCATGCTTAGGTCACGACAATTGATACAGCTTGCTGTGCGGAGTAACAACGATATCCAAAAATATATATGTATGTTTTTAGATATCGTTTAGATTTAATTCTGTTTTTTGTTTTTATTTTGAATCAGTTATTGTTTAGTTTAAGTTTTGTAAGACGATAACCGTTACTTATGACAAATGATGATCATGACAATGACTTCACGTATATATTTATGGATTAAGAATGTTTTCATGTATGCACTGTAGATGACCCAAATTAAATAAATAAAGAAATAAAGTAATTGAATACAGAGGCAAGATTTTCCCAACGTCCGGGAAAGGTGACTCGGCCAAAAGCGAGAAAAATAACACTTCCCCGCCTTCCAGTTCCCAATTCACACTAAAGCTTTAAGCGATTCAAATCGGAGATTTCAGGAGGATACCCGATTGTATTATTCCGGTTTCCTAACCAAAAATCCAATTGTGTTGGATCCCTTTTCCAAAACTTCGGACTCCCACTGAGATTGCTCGAATCGTGCCCAAGTTGTATGAATAAACGCGAATAATACGTTGTCATTCACCTTTATTATCTCACAATGATGCCGTGCTTTCGCGATAAATATCTCCGATGACAATCGGGTAACTAGCATTGGCTACCAATTGTAATGTTATTTTAAATAAAACAGTACATCGCAAAAAAATTTTACAGCAATCGCTTAATATTTGCTTAAAATCTCTGTCCCTTTCTTGTTACAATTTTTCCGCATATGAATGAAAAGAATGGAATTGTTTAAAATGTCGACTTCGGAACACAAATAATGTCATTTTAAATAAAATAGTACATCGCAAAAATTTTACAGCAATCGCTTAATATTTGCTTAAAATCTCTGTCCCTTTCTTGTTACAATTTTTCCGCATATGAATGAAAAGAATGGAATTGTTTAAAATGTCGACTTCGGAACACAAATAATGTCATTTTAAATAAAATAGTACATCGCAAAAATTTTACAGCAATCGCTTAATATTTGCTTAAAATCTCTGTCCCTTTCTTGTTACAATTTTTCCGCATATGAATGAAAAGAATGGAATTGTTTAAAATGTCGACTTCGGAACACAAATAATGTCATTTTAAATAAAATAGTACATCGCAAAAATTTTACAGCAATCGCTTAATATTTGCTTAAAATCTCTGTCCCTTTCTTGTTACAATTTTTCCGCATATGAATGAAAAGAATGGAATTGTTTAAAATGTCGACTTCGGAACACAAATAATGTCATTTTAAATAAAATAGTACATCGCAAAAATTTTACAGCAATCGCTTAATATTTGCTTAAAATCTCTGTCCCTTTCTTGTTACAATTTTTCCGCATATGAATGAAAAGAATGGAATTGTTTAAAATGTCGACTTCGGAACACAAATAATGTCATTTTAAATAAAATAGTACATCGCAAAAATTTTACAGCAATGCTATTGAAATATGCGTAGAAACTGAAAACCGTTAATTTCATCACTCGAGTGGTGGTATGTACGGTTGTTGGTAATGCCGGCGGTGGTCAGAGCGAGGCGTGACCTCGAGGCGTGGGAACGAGGCAAGCGACGCCCGAGACGATAGAACACTGCCTCCGCCCCCCCTACCCTCACTAGACCTCCCCCAACTGACCGCACGGCATGCTTAGGTCACGACAATTGATATTGCTGTGCGGAGTAACAACGATATCCAAAAATATATATGTATGTTTTTAGATATCGTTTAGATTTAATTCTGTTTTTTGTTTTTATTTTGAATCAGTTATTGTTTAGTTTTCTCCATTAATTAAGTTTTGTAACACGATAACCGTTACTTATGACAAATGATGTGTTCATCTTTAATTGGTCCATGTATCAGATTTGACTTCACGTACATATTTATGGATTAAGAATGTTTTCATGTATGCACTGTAGATGACCCAAATTAAATAAATAAAGAAATAAAGTAATTGAATACAGAGGCAAGATTTTCCCAACGTCCGGGAAAGGTGACTCGGCCAAAAGCGAGAAAAATAACACTTCCCCGCCTTCCAGTTCCCAATTCACACTAAAGCTTTAAGCGATTCAAATCGGAGATTTCAGGAGGATACCCGATTGTATTATTCCGGTTTCCTAACCAAAAATCCAATTGTGTTGGATCCCTTTTCCAAAACTTCGGACTCCCACTGAGATTGCTCGAATCGTGCCCAAGTTGTATGAATAAACGCGAATAATACGTTGTCATTCACCTTTATTATCTCACAATGATGCCGTGCTTTCGCGATAAATATCTCCGATGACAATCGGGTAACTAGCATTGGCTACCAATTGTAATGTTATTTTAAATAAAATAGTACATCGCAAAAAAATTTTACAGCAATCGCTTAATATTTGCTTAAAATCTCTGTCCCTTTCTTGTTACAATTTTTCCGCATATGAATGAAAAGAATGGAATTGTTTAAAATGTCGACTTCGGAACACAAATAATGTCATTTTAAATAAAACATACCTGTCACAATTATGTATGATTATATTAATAACTCTTTTATCGTATGTAGTTTGTGATATCATCTATGTAACAATAGTAATACATATATTACACAAATATAATAACTTTATAGAATATTTGTGTATATATAAATACCTATGCTTTATGAAATACATTACGTAATTGACAAGATAATTACGTGTATTACTACTGTTATAAGGATAAATTTATAAAGGGAGTATTGATGGTAAATCAGTTATTTTACAGAGTTGATTGTATCTAACGAATATGTGTCGGTATATCTATCTACGAATCTATTTAATCGCGTCAGTTTCAGAAAATAGTAAATGGTTTTTGTTCTGTCTCTTGTTACTTTTAAAAATTATGGAATTTTGTTTCCTGAAGTATCAAAAAAGCAGCAAAACCATTATCTCTATAAGGTAAGTGTGGCTTTTTTTAAGGATCACCAGGTTATTTATACACTCATACAATCTGAATTTTTGTTTTAAGCTAAATGAGAAACAAGCACGTAGTTCACCATATGGTAACTGAGGACTGCAGTCCAAAATACACATCTCTCTCATCATCAAAGATTCAAAATGCACATTCGTAACAGTATCGTAACTACTCTCGTGAGAAATAATCGACTCACGCCGTACACTTGCAGTAAAAATATTTTCGTAAAAAATCTGTTGCTCAGATTAATTTTTTGGCTATAGTAAATTAAATAGTTCGGCTTGTGATGACATTCATAACAATAAAGATAATTTGTTTATATTATTTCGAAGGTAGAACGTAAAGCTTTAATAATTCATAAAGAAATTTATAATTCTGGGCTGAGTTATTTTTTTAAAGACATTGAACCTCGTGCATGACGCTTGAGTAAATTTTTTTGTTCACGAGTTTATAACATCTCACAATCCATATCATTGACCATATGATACGGTAGAGTTCTGATGCCATTTCAGCATTTCAGTCTCGTTCTCTCCTCGTTCGAGCTGGCCATTTCATGCTGCCGCTAGAGACAAGCTGCAGCGCGGCGTCTCCCACCGGAAGAAACATAAACAAACTATAACTGACTAAATGTAAATAATATTTATGGCTACTACAACATATTGACGGTAATATAAAAAAAAATCAGTATAAAACTAAACTGTATAATTAAAATTACAAATTAAAAAACCTACGAATAAACATATTTTTTTTAGTTTGGGAATTATTGGAAACTGAGTTCGATATCAGCTTAACCGAGCGTGATATTCTATAATTAAATCTTATATTTATATTTCGAAGCTAGTGAATACTCTAAAGACTTTCACCGATACCGTCGAGGAATTTTAATCCCTATACTTTCTGGTTTACTTTGTATTAAAGTTATACAAATTATACAAAAAGTTATATTAGATAAGCAAAAAGGTTATATTAAGTTTTAGACTACTAACAACAAACACATTATAAGGTTGCAAAATTTTGAAGTACCTCATTGCATTTTAAAAGAAATAAGTGTAATTTCATTTGACCCTATTAACGTTATTTTAAGTTTGCCACTCTATTAAATCATAAGTTTTTTAAGTATTTTGTTATTAAACTAGATTTCCAGCTTTGACTTTTTATTTATGTACTAATACGAAAAAAGAAAATATCCGTAAAGATTTCGCCAAAGGCGAAGATATTTTTTAGTTGTGTATCTGCGTCGTAGTGGTGTGTTATTGCTTAACCTGCGGCGGTGTGTGCAGTGATAAATTGCACTACCACTATTCCCCGGGCGGTGACTGTATAATACGGCCATACCGTATTGGTAACATCGATAAGATTATTTTTATAATGTAAGATAAAAATAGTCTGTGTTATTGAATTTTCAATAAATTTAATTCATTATTTAACGCTTTAAAGTGCATTAAAAGACAGTGAAAGTGAAAGAAGTGTATTATAAGACTTTTTAAATGTAATGATGCAAATGACAATATGTAGTGTTCCCTTTTTTTAACATTGAGAGTAACAAACGAGCACACAATTAACCTGATGGCAAGTGATTCCTGCGGCACATGACATCTACATTCATCCTTGATAAGGCATCATAATGCAGATGCGTTGTTACCCTTGAGGACTAGAGATGAAATGCCTCGTCACCAGTAATAAAGGTCTCTGAATCCCTACACTAACCACACGAAACACAGCTGTATTATACCGCTATTTTACGCCGGTATTCTGTGAGGGAGGTGTCTCTCGGTCGAGTTGACCCATTCATTCTCCAGCTAGGAACAAACTGCAGTGTCGCTCTACCACTGTCGTGTGAATATATTATGGAAATATATTCAAGTAATTTAATATACAACCGACTGTAGCACTGCTTAACTTGGACGCTCATACAAAATACCAGAGTAAAATATCTAATAATAGTTAGTGGCAGAATTTTATTGCACATGTGTAATTTTATATTATATTTTGTATGGTGAGTAAAAATACTATGAATCCAATCACTAGCAAGGAGATTCATCTTGTTCCTAATTCGTGAGAGTACTACAGTTTGGTCAATAAGTTAGTTTTTATCGCTCTCAATCATCATTTACAATTACGTAATTATAGATGCAAGGATAACATACAATTTTATTGTTTATATAGAATAAAAAAGATTTAAGATTTATATGTACATAGAACATTATAAATTAAATTCTAAGAATTTATCCCCTGTTATCTTATTTCAGTTTTCATTAAGGCTAGGGCAGTTAGTAGTTAACAGTTACTAGATTACTGTTAAGAATAATGCTGGATACTTTTGTTTCATCATAAGGCTCGTCTGGGGATTTTATATAAAATCAATTTCTTTATTAAAGTCCACAACCAAAATCTTATAGAAATCTAATAAAAATTCACGATATAACTATCGTTAATACATATTACATATAAAAAAAATAACGATGAATAAAAGTCATTCTTAGTAGTGAATTGAAATCCCGGAGCAAACTAGGAATGATGGCAAATGGGTTGGCAATCGCAGCATGATGTATTTTTAACTATGAATCTTAAATCAAACATGAAACGTAACCAACATCACTATGAAATATAGAACAATGTCAATAGAGAGCGTTTTAGATGATGCCACTAAAGTCACGTCGACTAGCAGTGCGGTCCACTGACGGGAATTATTGAGACAAAAGTGGAGAAGTTAACAGATGCGATTTTCATTATATGTTCGTTAAAATATTATTTTTAATTACTGTTATTACATGTAATATTATTAAGTCAATAAGAATACGACATATTTTTTTTTGATTAATAAGAGTATACTATTACATACTGATTGATGCTGTGCAATTTTTTATCTAAGTTGACATTTGAATAGTTCACCAGTAGTTAAGTGATGTCAGCAATCCACGAGTACAGCCGTCGTCAACAAAGATTCGTCAATTTGCACAGATGAAATCATATTCGAAACTCCGTGCTTTTTGAACGGTTACTCAAGATTTAAGAATTTTAAATAGAAAAACCCAGTTTTAATTTGTGCTCTACTTAAATCCCTTGCAAGGAATGTATCGTATTTCCTTCCAACCTGTATGATATTGCCTTTTTGTGTCTTAAATTTTCACAGCTCAATATATTCTGGCTATTACTTTTTTTTAATAAAGAATATAAGCAATGCTTAAAAATGAATATTAATATTACTAATATTCTAGTTAACCACTCCAAATAAGCTAAAAATGCTTGTGTTAGGAGCTAGCCCAGGACAATAGTCGAATGGGGGATTCGAATCTTAACGTACTTAAGTTTCACAGATCGTACCCTGAACCAATAGGCTATTGACAATTACTTCGAGTATAGAAAAGCGTGATCTCTTACAAGTCCCGTATTTATCGGTCTCCTGCCAGTGTCTAGCTATAGCCTTATTTTGCCACCTTAACGAAACCAATCGAGAAGATCTTTCCCTCCGTCTCGCATGTACAGGTAAATGTTATTATTATTATTTTTTACGTTTTGTGTTTCAAAATTACCAAACGACAACTAACATTATACTTTCTCATTGTTACAATCACCTTAGAATATAGTTATATCTACACACGGATAACGAAAATAATAAAAAGTGCTTCATTCTTCCCGCATTCCCTACTCGTCGCGTGTTCGCCCACAGTACCCTATCCTCATTGTTTTAATTTCTCTCGGATCACTAATTGCCGGGGAAGACGCATTTTAGCCCCGCAAACGTTTTTAACAACCACCTCATTGCATTTTAAAAGAAAGGATTATAATTTCTTTTACCCTTTTCTAGCGGGCGTATTCTTTATTAATTCAGGGAGACGCTTGAGCGCTCTTAAATCTTTACAAAGTCTTGGTTTATTTATTTTATAAAGATTCTTTTTAACTTTTGCTAATACTTATACGTTTTACGTTGTTGTATAACGGTAACAAGTAATCAAGTCAAGGTATAATAATAATTATGACTTTGATTTGATCGTAGCAATTTCTCTTGACTGTTACGAAATAATATAGTGCCGTGAACATTCGCGCAAATGCAGGGGCGCTCACTCGGCATCCCTATTCCGATGTAATACATGTACAATAAGATCGGGGAAAGGTTTTAGATGTAGTGTTAGAGACATACGATATACACACAACACGTCCAGACGCGAAAACCATCAATTTGAGCTGCACAAATACATATTGTTTCTCGGCTGTGTATTAAATTTAGTAATGTGACCAATAAGCTAATCAGTCGTATTATAGGCGAATGATTATTTAAAAAAAAAATATTGTGTTTATGAGATAATAGAGGCTGCGACGAGACACTGCGGCTTCGAATCTAATTTGTATTGTATCTAATTTAAGTTGTTGAAAAAATAAACCGTCAACATGCCTGATGCACAGCGATGTTTCGGGATTTAAGAGATATAAACTTCCCTGTTCTACTAAAAATTTTTAAGTTAATATCTAAAATCGCTCTTGGTAGAGTCTTTTCAATATTTTTAACAGATTCACGATAAAATGAAATATAATATGTACAAATAAATTATGTTCTGAGATAAACGTGAGGCTTGGTTAAAATTAAAAAAAATAATTTGGTTATTTTGGTGTAAGATTATAGATATAGATATAAAAAATTTCTACGCTAGGAAGTACCAGTCTCTAAATATGCTAAACAGACAGCTCTCTCGTTTTATATCATATCACAGTCTTCCAGCATGTAAACAATATCTTTAATCGTAGCGGCAGCGAGCTGGCGAGGTGCGCGGCGTTTTTGTGTCCAAATGGCGAAATAATGACTGCCATACATGGCCGCCACAACGCTCGGGGATTTACCTCCCTGCATGCTAATACTTGCCATGAATATTTATGAAACTCTTTCCGAACAAAAAACAATTACCGTTGGGATATTTCAATGTGGATACGTATAAGATATCATTTGTTGGTTGTAAATACGAGTGTTTTTATTTAAATGTATGACTTTTTTTACCGGTTTAGTGCTGGTTATAAAATGGTATTTCTTATACTATTTGGGGGCAAACGAGCAAGAGTCATCTAAGTAGTAATGACTTCCGCCCTTGAATATCTGCCGTATCAAAGCCTACCAATGTATTGGTTACGTGTTGCCGTTCGTAAAGTAATGAAGATGTTTGTCTCTTGTCTTTTAAACTTCGTAATTGTAGTTGTAGTTTTAATAAAAAATGGATATTTTTATTTATTCTTCATTTTAAGGAAAGCGCGTGCACTTTTTGCGTAACAGTATTACGTTAAGTTCAATTAGGAAGTAAGCTTTCATTTCTTTTCCTTTATGCATTACAGTTGCAGTTGTAAGTTACATAAAATTTTGTTGAGCTTTAATAGTTACAATAAGGTAACAAAGGATGAATTATCTACCAGTCATTTGGGGAGATTTTATTGTAGTGATCGCTTTTTAAAAAATAATAATGTACTTTGTAGTAATCATACATGCCATTAAACAACGTGCATGATTAAAAGCAAACAGAATTGAATGTAATCGCTAGTTTATAAATCTACTTTAACTTATTTATAATTCAGATGTAATTTCAACATTTTAGCCGACATCTAATTGAGACATTAACAAATATTTCTATCTGCTAAGCTGCTTGTAGAATTGAATTATAATTTTATAACATCTAAATAATATGTTTCACATCTGACAAGACCGATATGTTATATATTTTTAGTTCTAATGTAATTACTTGATAATTTAATACATTATCTAGTTATTCTTATAATTTTTATTATTAAATGCAATTAATATTAGTTAAATTTCTGTTTACAGTTGACCATAGCTTCTTGAACGGAATTATTTTTTATGGAATAAAGGGTCACAAACGAATGTACAGTTACATCATCTTCATCATCGGCCTGTGATTTTATTACTGGATACTTCACTACAGGACTCCTCCAAGGTGCACTTAGGCGTGTCTTTGGCTACACACCTCCAGCTAGATCAGACGCAGAATTTAAGCAGATAGTCGATCCATCTCACATCTCTATGTATCCCACATTATGTCAGTGAATGCGAAGTCTCCAACAGAACTGCAGTACTCGCTTATTTCAGCTTGCAAACATAAAGAGAAATCCCGCAGTAATTACAAGAGATTTTTATGAAATTTAAAAGCATCTGTCGTTTATTTATTTCGAATTTTAACACTTTGATTCTTACTTAGAATTGATACATTGGGTGTAAGTTTTCTGTCTGTACTTCTCAGCAGATATTTTGCATTTTGCTGGGCGGTAGTTTTGACTATTTTACGCATCAATACCAATTATATTGAAACAAATCTTTTTTGAGTTTATGTTTGAGTTGTCCAAAAATGTAGTAATTAATTTGCATTTAATTTATGCATAAATCTAGAATGGAGAATTGATTTCATAAAATATTAATAAACTTATTACAAAATGTATTTGCTATTGCTAAGGAATTCGAGGACAAGTGAACTAGCTTCCAATAAAACAGAATATGTAGCTTGGATATCGTCAAGGATTTAAATTTAAATTGCATCGTCTCTATCTACCGAGTGTCACGGCGGTCTCGAGCTTGATAGATTGCCGATTGTGTAGCGGATACGCGCTGGGTATTGTGTTTGATCGTGGCCTTATAAGTTGATTAACTTACTTATTTATTTATTATTATACATTATATTTATATATTTATTCTTGAACTATAATTTTAAATACAACACAAATGACGGTGATATTCTCCAAGATAATTTCAACAATTGACTGAACGAACAACATTCGGTCACATTGTTTTTGTTGTTACTCAAAGATGTGATGTGTAGATCATTTCTATTTTCGTAAACCCACAATGGTCGTCACCCTCCCTAATACTGTGATACGTATAAGCAATTAGATATGAGTAACTTTCTGTGACAATAATGTCACGAAGAAGTATCTGAATAGAATCTGTTAGTAAAACGTTTCATATAAGATAGAGTTGATTTTTAACTAAATAGTGCTGTTGGACTTATCAGCATCTACAGATTCACTGAAATAGAATCGCGAGCTGGCAGCCCACGAGTATAGAGCACAACGACAACGCTGGCTCGATGCCGAAGATGAGTCGGCGTTTGTTGTCTGCAACGAACGATAAGAAGGAAGTGTCATAATAATTTGAAGGATTAGATTAGGAATGAATCTAGTTTCAAACCGCTCGATTTGGGGTAATAGAGCTTAACTTATAGTTTTGAATGAATTCGACTTCGTTCAGGAAAGAAAATAATCATTATAACACCAATTAACAAAAAATTATGTACATGATAAAATATGTTAATTTAAATAAAAGATCATCATCATCAAATAAAGCATCATTTATAATGTCTGTTCATATTTTTTTTTCTCATATTAGAAGTGATTTACCATGCGGAAAACAGCAGCATAAAACTACTATTTCACGCTGGTATTCTGGGAAGCATGGTCCTACAGTCCGGTCGAAGCGACCTATTTGTAACTACAGCTAGTTCAAACAAGTAATTGCAGCATTAGTCTATCACCTAAAAGCCTAGCACCAGCAATAAAACTGCTAACAACGATTTACTATCATACAATTCTATCATAGTAGAGGTTCTTCTAATATGTCTACGATATATCTATGTTATTTATCATTAGGGCACAGACCATCAAATAAACAGTGTGATAGTTTATCTACTTTACTTCCGTAAGAAAAGTGAAAAACGTGAACGTTAATAATACATTTAATGGGCTTGGATGAATAATTGGGGCGGAATTTAGTGCAACTTTGTTTCGATCCTAATTTAATTATCAGAAGCCTCTTCCTTCGTCTAGTTTTCTCAATGCTTAGTATTGTGTTTTTCTTTACGGATCACTTTATCTCGGAAGATGATGCGCTATTTAGGTTCTTCTTAAGCGATGTGTTTAACGCCTTGGATCTTTAGGTTCATCCTTTGTCACGTTTAAGACCTAATAACCTAAGATGAAATGAGTACGTCGATTAGTATCTTTGTCTAATCTGAATATTTTATGCTATCCAAGCCTGAGTACAATAACGTCTGGTATTAAGTAGCGAGTAGCTTCTCTGAAAGTAAATTCTCTTCCCTGAAGTGTAAATTATTCTAGTTCTTTGTTGTAGGCATTAAAACGACTATGTTATATTAAGCTATGTCTATGTGTGAGGAATATCTTCTTGATTTCCGATGGCAGATATGCATCCCCTTTGGAGAATTTAAGTTTTCTACCTCCTTCTCTTACTCAGTAATGTATCAGGCTGTATGCAGAACACCGTGGGACTGAAAAAACTAAGCAAAGAGGCTTTAACCACCGATGACAACCTTTAACTGAAATAAAAGGCATCTTAGTACTTCTCTAACTTTAACGATTTAGCAAATATTAGTAATGCACTCCTGCGTTATTATAGATAGTGTTTCTGACTGTTGCCAATAGATGGTGGTAGTTGCTTTAAAAGAATAGAAAAAGTATAAAAGTAGGGTATGACACGTACCAAAATTTTTGCTTTTTTACTTATTGATGATAGTAGTCATCTCCTTGTTTGTATGAGATGTTGTCAGATGAATAAGATATGTAGGTAGAGTTGTAAATATTAGGGAAAATACAAAATCATCCCATGCCCTTCCGTTACTCGATCTAACGGCGCGAATCATAAAGAAGATTTAGTTGCACTGACAAAAATAGTGGAATAGACCATAATACCGTATACTAAAAATATTGATTTCAGATGGTAAATATCCTTACCACAAGACAGATTTTATGTGTAAGTAATAAATTAAACAAGTATGTTTATAACAACCTCTTATAATGTTATTTTAATATATTTTTTAATAGAATAGGTGGCAAACGAGCAAGTAGCTCACCCGATGGTAAGTGACTCCCTCCGCCCGTGAACATCCGCAACACCAGAAGAGTCGCAAATGCGTTGCCGGCCTTTGAGAAAGGTGTAGGCTATTTTCTTGAAGGTTCCTAAGTCGTATCGGTTCGTAAATACCGCTGGCGATAGTTAATTCCACAGAGTAGTTGTGCGTGGCAGAAAATTTTGCATAAAGCGCATAGTGGTGGATTGCCAACCATCGAGATGACTAGGATGAAATTTTGAATTCTGTCGTGATGTACGATGTTTAAACTCAGCGGCTCAGTGGAATTAATCCGAACAGCTCTCCATGGTAAATTCAGTTAAAAATGCAAAGAGATGCAACATTTCCAACGCCAGTGAATCAAGGCGATCGGAAAGTACCTGGTAACCAACGATTCGAGACGTTTTATTTTAATGGAAATATAAATTTATCTTTTTATAAAAATTTTACACTAAATAATTATCTTTCAGGTCTCTTGAAATACTTACAGGGAGTTTGATAGCTCTACTCATCGTGAGTTACGCAAATTTTTTAGACCCTCACAAGATTACGAGACATGAAAATTAAAATATTATATTGAAATAAAATACCGGTGAATATTTTTTCATGGTACCACTGCGGGCATTAGAATTACAAATGAGGCCTGACTGTGCAAGCCGCGCCGTGACGACGGAGTATTGCGAGAGCGTTGCTAAACAGATGATTCAAGGATAATACCACCTTGAACATAATAGTACGTTCGATTCGGAGTAACCGAGGGTCCAGTGCTCTTTGAAGAGAACTTTTTGCATCTCTATTACTGGTTCTGTATAGTAATAAAGTTAGTAAACCTTTATAGGAAGGTTGCCTGTACACGACCTGGGGGGATCTCCTTTAATTTAACAATTACCTAAATCTAACTTTTTCTCAAAACATTGTATTTTTATATAATTTATTGTAATATAATCTAGATATTAATAAAAAATCATGAATAAAATCATCAAGAAATATTTAGTACGGCTAAATAAGATAATTTAAGGTTTTAAGATAGTTTGAAGAGCATTTAACATTTAACTATCTAATATTTTTCAATTAGACTTTGTTCTAATTTTTCAAAGGGATAACCCCTTTGACTTTCAAAGCGGTTATCCCTTTGAAAAATTAGTAATGAATATATGATTGACAAACTTGCAATGAATTGCATTGCATTGTATTCGAATTACAACTCTATCTATCTATTCAGATCATTGCCGGAAAGGGAGATTTCAATGATTCAAATTGGTCAAGATCGTGCCTTGTTAAAATCTCCGGAAGTCTCTTTTGATTTGATGAATATATAACTAACGAATTGATAGTATAATGATAGGATTGGCGATTTTAGAAAAGAACGAATTTAACTTATTATAAGTTGTGTCAGTATTAAGTAATCATAGACAATATTAACTGGATATATAACTGTTAAAAAAATAATTGTTTTTTAATCGAGTGTATGAGAGTATAATTTTTAAGAACTTTAAAGTTCCTTAATTATGTTAATGTATTTATCTATCTTCCATAAATTCTTTAAATCTTCACGAAAATTGTTTTAGTTTTGGACAATTTTTTATTGAAATATAATTTTAGTTTAATTTTAGTATATAATTTAATATAAGTATATTGTAATATAAGTTTAGGTAATACCGTTTATGTATTGTTAATATATTGTTGCGATAGTGGTAGAGCTACACTGCATTATATTTCTAGCTGCAGAATAAAGGCATCAGCTTGACCGGGGCAGGACCATGCCCACACAGATTACCAGCGAAAAATAGCAGCATGAACCCGGATCCCTGATCCGGAGACCTTTCTTACTGGTGACGAGGCGTTCCATCTCAGTCCTCAAGGGTGACAACGCATCTGCATTATGATTATGACATGTACATTCAAGGATGAATGTAGATGTCATGGGCCTCAGAAATCACTTGCCATCAGGTGAACTGTGTGTTCGCTTGTTACTCTGAATGTTGTAAAAAAAAAAGAGACACATATTATTATTGTTATTACATTAAGAGTACTCAATATAACAATAATAAAAAAGTAAAATATAAAACCTAGAGCAACATCAATACTATAATAATAACTTAAAACGATTAATTATATTTTAAGTCCATATTTATATGTGCACAGACTTATTGAAGCAAATAAAGAAATCTTTATCGCCAAGAATAAAATAAAAACATAAATTTAATGTAAATAACGTGGTACACAGTAAGCCGTGAGCACATACAAAAATATTAAAGGAGACTTTAGTTACATTTTATAGGAAGTTTCCTTTATCCGAAGAATAAATCGAAGGTGGGTGGAAGTTATCCGACGAAAGTAGAAATCTGTTGTTTTATTCATGAAAAAAATAAAGAAGGGTAAATAAACTATGCCGAAACCGTGCGCGCTTTTAAAGTTGCAACTTTCAACTAGCAAATCTTAAAGTTTTATGGATTCGTTTAATGCGAGGCTTAAACTTATTTTAAATACGAGTCTACGAAGTTTCACAAGTTATTTGAAGTAACTGATGTAAAACGAACGATCAATCAAAATCAAGAGAACAGAATGGCGAACTGAACAAGTGAACTTCGTGACAAATCCTCACGCGCGGTATCCATTAAATAATGCAAATTTGTTGTAATCCCCACTCGGTGGAACATCTCCAAGCCGCTCCGAGTGAAATATTTAATTTTCATAAAGTATACATTAGAGGAACAAGCCGTTTCGAGCGGGGAGCACGAAGCTAAGCCACTGAACAAACGTTTTTGGTAACATCTATGTTACGGGAACCCCTTACAACTATTAATATGAGACATAAATTAAATTTTAAGATTAATGAATGCAATAGTGAATCGAAACAAGTTAATCCTATTATGATAAACATTAAATATGTTATTGTATCCTTAAATGGTAAGGAAAAGGATGATGATAGTGATGTCCTCCTGTTTGATATTAACATTTCTTTGGTGACAAATGAGTACACAGTTCACTTGATGGTAAGTGATGACAGCAATATCACCTTATGGTTAGTGATGAGAATTACATCCTTCTTCAATAAAGATTCAAGATGCACATGCGTTTTCACCTCTGAGCTGTGAGATGGAATGGTAACTCACTCCTAATCATGACTCCGGATCCTTACGGCATAAGAAACACAGCAATATTATGTTATTATTTCACGCAGGCATTATGTGACGGCGTAGTCCTTCTCCGTTCGAGCTAACCCATTCTTGCTTCCGCTTGAAACCAGCTGCGGTGTGGCTTTACCATTTTAAAACAAAAGGCGATATCATCATTGTGTAACATTTGTTTATCTATTGATGACAGATGATGAGATTATATCAAAGGACCATGTTCTCAACAGGTGGGTGAAGCTTACGAAGCTATAATATAGCTACTCAATGTGTTGTAAGATCGACATAGGTTTCAATGCAGTGACATCTCACGGGACATACGTACTACAACTGTCTTCGGTTATGAAGTGAACTCAAGGAGCGACCGTCATGGTTCCGTATATCACGTGGTTGCCACGAACTATGACATTGACGAAGGCGGCAGTAAACAAAACTGTTTTTTTATACTATAGGGACGTCTTCCCATGACGCTCTGACATTAGTGCACTAATTATTCCTTATTTTAATCCTCAACCACTATTTGAGTGGATCAGTTGAGTATAATAAATAAATACATAAATTTAATGTAAATAACGTGGTACACAGTAAGCCGTGAGCACATACAAAAATATTAAAGGAGACTTTAGTTACATTTTATAGGAAGTTTCCTTTATCCGAAGAATAAATCGAAGGTGGGTGGAAGTTATCCGACGAAAGTAGAAATCTGTTGTTTTATTCATGAAAAAAATAAAGAAGGGTAAATAAACTATGCCGAAACCGTGCGCGCTTTTAAAGTTGCAACTTTCAACTAGCAAATCTTAAAGTTTTATGGATTCGTTTAATGCGAGGCTTAAACTTATTTTAAATACGAGTCTACGAAGTTTCACAAGTTATTTGAAGTAACTGATGTAAAACGAACGATCAATCAAAATCAAGAGAACAGAATGGCGAACTGAACAAGTGAACTTCGTGACAAATCCTCACGCGCGGTATCCATTAAATAATGCAAATTTGTTGTAATCCCCACTCGGTGGAACATCTCCAAGCCGCTCCGAGTGAAATATTTAATTTTCATAAAGTATACATTAGAGGAACAAGCCGTCTCGAGCGGGGAGCACGAAGCTAAGCCACTGAACAAACGTTTTTGGTAACATCTATGTTACGGGAACCCCTTACAACTATTAATATGAGACAAATTAAATATTAAGATTAATGAATGAAATAGTGAATCTAAACAAGATAATCCTATTATGATAAACATTAAATATGTTATTGTATCCTTAAATGGTAAGGAAAAGGATGATGATAGTGATGTCCTCCTGGTTAATATTAACATTTCTTTGGTGACAAATGAGTACACAGTTCACTTGATGGTAAGTGATGACAACTACATCATCTTATGGAAAGTGATGACAGCAATATCACCTTATGGTAAGTGATGACAGCAATATCACCTTATGGTAAGTGATGACAACTACATCATCTTATGGAAAGTGATGACAGCAATATCACCTTATGGTAAGTGATGACAGCAATATCACCTTATGGTAAGTGATGACAGCAATATCACCTTATGGTAAGTGTTGACAGCTACATCACCTTATGGTAAGTGATGACAGCTACATCACCTTATGGTAAGTGATGACAGCTACATCACCTTATGGTTAGTGATGAGAATTACATCCTTCCTCAATAAAGATTCAAGATACACATGCGTTTTCACCTCTGAGCTGTGAGATGGAATGGTTACTCACTCCTAATCGTGACCGCGGATCCTTACGGCATAAGAAACACAGCAATATTATGTTATTATTTCACGCAGGCATTATGTGACGGCGTAGTCCTTCTCCGGTCGAGCTAACCCATTCTTGCTTCAGCTTGAAACCAGCTGCGGTGTGGCTTTACCATTTTTAAAACAAAAGGCGATATCATCATTGATTAAGATTTGTTTATTTTTTGATGATAGATGATGAGATTATATCAAAGGACCATGTTCTCGACAGGTGGGTGAAGCTTACGAAGCTATAATATAGCTACTCAATGTGTTGTAAGATCGACAAAGGTTTCAATGCAGTGACATCTCACGGGACATACGTACTACAACAGTCTTCGGCTATGAAGTGAACTCAAGGAGCGACCGTCATGGTTCCGTATATTACGTGGTCGCCACGAACTATGACATTGACGAAGGCGGCAGTAAACAAAACTGTTTTTATACTATAGGGACGTCTTCCCATGACGCTCTGACATTAGTGCACTAATTATTCCTTATTTTAATCCTCAACCACTATTTGAGTGGATCAGTTGAGTATAATAAATAAATACATAAATTTAATGTAAATAACGTGGTACACAGTAAGCCGTGAGCACATACAAAAATATTAAAGGAGACTTTAGTTACATTTTATAGGAAGTTTCCTTTATCCGAAGAATAAATCGAAGGTGGGTGGAAGTTATCCGACGAAAGTAGAAATCTGTTGTTTTATTCATGAAAAAAATAAAGAAGGGTAAATAAACTATGCCAAAACCGTGCGCGCTTTTAAAGTTGCAACTTTCAACTAGCAAATCTTAAAGTTTTATGGATTCGTTTAATGCGAGGCTTAAACTTATTTTAAATACGAGTCTACGAAGTTTCACAAGTTATTTGAAGTAACTGATGTAAAACGAACGATCAATCAAAATCAAGAGAACAGAATGGCGAACTGAACAAGTGAACTTCGTGACAAATCCTCACGCGCGGTATCCATTAAATAATGCAAATTTGTTGTAATCCCCACTCGGTGGAACATCTCCAAGCCGCTCCGAGTGAAATATTTAATTTTCATAAAGTATACATTAGAGGAACAAGCCGTCTCGAGCGGGGAGCACGAAGCTAAGCCACTGAACAAACGTTTTTGGTAACATCTATGTTACGGGAACCCCTTACAACTATTAATATGAGACAAATTAAATTTTAAGATTAATGAATGCAATAGTGAATCGAAACAAGTTAATCCTATTATGATAAACATTAAATATGTTATTGTATCCTTAAATGGTAAGGAAAAGGATGATGATAGTGATGTCCTCCTGGTTAATATTAACATTTCTTTGGTGACAAATGAGTACACAGTTCACTTGATGGTAAGTGATGACAGCTACATCACCTTATGGTAAGTGATGACAACTACATCATCTTATGGAAAGTGATGACAGCTACATCACCTTATGGTAAGTGATGACAGCTACATCACCTTATGGTAAGTGATGACAGCAATATCACCTTATGGTTAGTGATGAGAATTACATCCTTCTTCAATAAAGATTCAAGATGCACATGCGTTTTCACCTCTGAGCTGTGAGATGGAATGGTAACTCACTCCTAATCATGACTCCGGATCCTTACGGCATAAGAAACACAGCAATATTATGTTACTATTTCACGCAGGCATTATGTGACGGCGTAGTCCTTCTCCGTTCGAGCTAACCCATTCTTGCTTCCGCTTGAAACCAGCTGCGGCGTGGCTTTACCATTTTTAAAACAAAAGGCGATATCATCATTGTGTAACATTTGTTTATCTATTGATGACAGATGATGAGATTATATCAAAGGACCATGTTCTCAACAGGTGGGTGAAGCTTACGAAGCTATAATATAGCTACTCAATGTGTTGTAAGATCGACATAGGTTTCAATGCAGTGACATCTCACGGGACATACGTACTACAACAGTCTTCGGCTATGAAGTGAACTCAAGGAGCGACCGTCATGGTTCCGTATATTACGTGGTCGCCACGAACTATGACATTGACGAAGGCGGCAGTAAACAAAACTGTTTTTTTATACTATGGGGACGTCTTCCCATGACGCTCTGACATTGAGTGCACTAATTATTCCTTATTTTAATCCTCAACCACTATTTGAGTGGATCAGTTGAGTGGAATATTTACAAAATCTCATAAGACCGAAAAGTTATAATTTATGTGTATTGTAAAATGTTGATATCAATTGGGAATCGAAGCAAAGATAACACGAACGAAAACAAACAGAATTCTTAGGAACTCTACCCCTCTAGTAACTTTATTTACGTTTATATTTGTTTGTCTTGCATTTTAGATTTTCAAACGATTATTAAGAAAGTAGGTCCATTGCTGTAATGTGAAAAGATTCGGAAATAAACATTTATTGACTCAATGATAGTGCGCTTTACAATGAGTTATAATTTATTCAAATATGCCCAATATTCTTTGAACCTAGGTTTGCATATCTATTTCATATATGTACACAAAATAATAATGTAATTGCTTTTGATCGATATAATAAAAACAAAAAATCTTTCATATTTTACGTGAACATTATTAATTACGTGTTCATGGAACATACACTTTATCGATAAACCACCATGGAACATAGAATTTACCGAGAAGAATTGATTTTAAAAAAAAACTTTTTTAAAATTTTTAATCGAAAATGTTTTAAGTAAAAACAACAGCGTTTTCCAATTATCGATTGGGAATGGTCATTCGCAAAGTAAACGGTATAATCCGGCTTCATAATACAGCTCCCTATCAGGCATTGTCTACACGCGCGTCAGATCGACACGAGCCCGACAGCAAATTTGCATATCACCGATATTATATCGTCGCGCGAAAAACGTATCCCTTACGCCTGTATTCACATGAATGACGCGTGATGCTGCCGACCTTCCCTGACGTCATCCATCATTCGACATGGCGCCTGCACCTAGACTCGTGACAGCCGCGTGGCCCGCGGGGGTGTATGTCTATAACACATTTAATTATAATCCTTAAAGTCTACCACATAAAGTTGCTAATAAAATGGGATATAAACCTTAAGGTGGCACTCCACCTCCCCGCGAGCTAGGGAGGATCCCTGTCAAACGCTGGCGAAGAGTTTGACAGACCCGGGGCGCGGAGTATTTGACATGAAGGGGCTTGTTTGATACGGGGGCGAGACGGCGGGAAGGGGGGTTAAATTCTGCCCGATCATGAATAGGCAATGGGCTTGCTGTATTTATAAAGATTGTTAGCCGAACATTGGCGTAGTAAACTGTTTAAATAAACTTTCATCGACGCACTGACAAAAATGCTTTATAAAGAGAAGTTTTACATATCCTATTATACCAATAGTACATGAGATTATACTACCACTAACTTTATTACATTGTACAATAAAGTTTAAACAAACAGTGAAAACAAATAGATATCATTTGATATAAAAATGAGAATATACCCTTTTCACATTTGTTATCTCTCAAGCTCAAACAGGAAATAACAAAACCCGGAGGACTTTATCAACGACAATTTAATTCAAGCAACCGCGAGGAAACCCTCGAGCATCTTGTTAGGGGGAATAAAATCCATAAAAGACACGGCAGTGGCTGCATGAAACTTGGAGCCACCGTGGAGTACAAAATTTGATTATTCCGCGAGGTTGGCCTATCGCCAGCGTTCGACTATTTATCACGAGCTCTCTTCGCCCGACGTTTTACAAGGATACTAATCATCGATACGAGAACTCCATAGAGATGTTAACACCAATCCGTTTACTAACAACAATATAAGATTTATTTTAGTATCGTCATAAATACAAATATTATTATAAATACGATGCTCATTGTATGTGTACAAGAAAGACAATAATAATTTTGGGTAAATAATATTTAAAAAATTGATAATAATAAATTGGACCAAAAAGGAAGTAGCAGAATCGTATATTCATTTAATCTATCTTTTAAATCTGACACTTTGTTATCAACAAATAATTGTGTTGGCAATGGGTTTGGATAAAGTTGGTAAGAACTTTATTTACATAATTTTATGGCACTTACTGTGATAAATTGCCTTAAAGTATCAATTAAATCAATGATATCAAATTTTCCTTTTCTTCCACAATAATTACGTCTGTAAAATGTTAGGTACACATGATTAAATATCATATTTTTGATAAGTTAGCTTAGCGATTCTTATATTATTAAAATATAGTATCATAATTAAGAGAAGAGAAAGAAAAATTATTAAAAGCTCCGTGTGATATATTTGGTATAAAATTGTGCTATGAAGTTAAAGCAATAACTTCATGACTTCACCGTTACAGTCAGTTTAAATTTATTATAAAATCCTGCTTAATTCAACATACAACAATAACAAATTTAACGATCACCATTTGTATAAAATTAAGGTATTATAACAATATAATTAATTGTTGCTCCGTCAAAACTATTCGGGCACTTAAAATGTAAGTTTATACTAGTTTTTTTTTTAAATAAAATAATGATGAAAATTGTAGTTTTATAATATTGAGTTTGTTTATTACAGCACTATATTTGATTTTTTTTTATTTATTTAATATACATTTTCATAGTGGTATAGCTACACTGCAGTTTGTTTCTAGTTGCGGTATGAATGGGTCAGCTCGACCGGGGTAGGACCACGCCCTCACAGAATACCAGCGTAAAATAGCAGCATGCTGCAATGCTATTGTGTTTCGTATGGTGAGAGTAGGGATCCGGAGAACTTTATTTCTGGTGACGAGGCATTCCTTCCCTTGAGAGTTGAATGTAGATGTCATGGCTTCAAATGAATCACTTACCATCAGGTGAACTGTTCGCTCGTTAGTTACTCTCTAATGTAATAAAAAAAAGGTATTTTGCTACAGAGTACTTCTGCCGTAGCTTTTTCTATTTGCGGCATAATGCTGCTGTGTTTCGTTTAGTGTCCAGGTATGTGCAGAACAAGTAATTGTAACCGACGTATCCTAGTCCTTAGGTCTGTGCATCTTGAATCCATGAGGTTGGGTAGATGTTAATGGGCTGTAGATATAGTATATGCGTCGTCACTCCGGAGAACTGAAATGTCATGTCTCGTCACCTTGAATCCTGTTCTTTACTTACCATAGTGCACAGCTGCAGTAAATTTAAAGAATAAAGTTATGGTTAAATAGTAATAATAATATATATTTTTTTTATTTTATGTAACATTATATACAATAAAATATTACATAATTTTTAATTTACAATATTAATCACACACACTACACAAATTTTATCAATACTGAATATTACTTAAACGTTATTTAAGAAACAAGTAATATAGTAAAAGTCCCAATCCTAAAACTACCACAATCTAAGCAACCTGGTGCCTGATACGTGTACGTGTGCACGCATCCAGTGTCTCATGATCGGGCAGTCGGGCTTAGCCCTCTTATAATGGATGTTGGTGCTCTCCCGAACTCTGCGTAAAAGAGAGGATGTCCGTTTGCGCAGTACGGCGTTAAAACCGTCCGTATGCGCTTGCGCAAAAATCTCGGACACGTTGCAATGTCGGGGGAGCCCGAGCAGCATCCTAAGGCTATTATTATATTGTACGCGGAGGGCGCTCAGAGCCCGCTGCGTGTAACTGACCACAGATTGAACGTGTAAAATGTTTGGCAGTACGCCTTAAAGAGCGCGATTTTAACATCGGTACTAAATCGCACAAATCTGCGGGCCAGCATGTTACTGCGGACGGCCATCGCCCTTCGCTCCCTTTCAATATCTTTGTCGTCCTTCAAGTCCTCAGTGACCACATGTCCGAGATATTTGAAGGATGACACCTTTAGTAGGGCAACGCCGTTTAATAATTAAAGTGCATTAAACGTGTTTTACTTCCGTTTACTAAGTAGATGGTGGTGCATTCATACAATTAATACATATCGAGGATCTCTTAAAAAAAATTCATATGCGGTTATTATGAGGACATCTAAGCTAAATAACACAATACAGGTTTGGTCACGAATTGCTCTGTTAATACACTAATATTATATATTTCATTATCTTACATCTTTGGTTATAGTAGTAGAACGTTTCATCAAAATTTGTCCAGTTTAAAACATAGACTCTTAACTGCTAAAAGTGACAAATAATTTTATAATTTCTTGTTAATTAAACTTATGTTTATTTATATGTTCTAATTTTTAGTTACTTCATAATTGGACTGACCTCGATCAAGGTTATGTCTTCACAGAATATCAATGTAAAATTAAAGACTCGATTACAGTATGGAAGCATTTCACACTCGGTGGTGTCACCTAATCTTGATCTTGATTGTATCTTGAGAGTGTATGTGACACCATAAGCTGCAGGGTCCTCTATAAATTAAGTGAAATGTATCATTCCAATTCCTTATTTCATAAAACAATCAGTAAGGCTTTTGTATTCTTTTTAGACAAGCATTGGTGCATGTATCCAATGCTTGTGTTAGTCCGGAACATAACTATTATGAGACATCTCATGACATCTACATTCATCCTTGACAAGGAATCAGGAATGCAGATGCGTTGTCACCCTGGAGGAATGGGATGGAATTTTCAGTTCCTTTTATTGATATTTTTAGACAATTGTACTTTATTTATTTCATTCACTTCATCTTTTTTTAAATTTATATTTCACTGACAGACCGGCCTGGTTTAGTTACCACATAAATTATAAAATAAATTAGTATATTTTATAAAATGAATATTAAATAGAAACTTTCCCTGACTTAGTCCTATAAGAAGTAAAAACCTGTACAAAATATATTCAATACATTATAATATTGCCGTTCTATAAGCGTGTCGGGATTATTTTATACTTACTAATAATTTAACTAAGTGTAGTGAATGTATAATACCTCTTGAAATTTATATAAACATTATCTGCAACTAATACATAATATTTTTTGAAACACAAAATGCACCAATACATTGCAGTTAATGATAGTCTATTTAAATACCGTACCATGAGAAAAAAAAGAAATAATAGATAACAGCAAGCATTAAAATGAACCCCTTGAGCTGCGCAGAGTCGTGGGGTTTCCGCCGCTTTATGATTTATGTTGCGCGAGATTTGGCCACGGGCCTGCTTTTCATTTTGTCGCGGGTTGGCATTATGATACCGGCAGCTTCGACAGCCGATGAATCGGTCTAATAATGAATTTTAAGACTTTATTTATTTATATATTTATTATTATTTTGATCTTTTGCAGAAGATTAACGGATAGTTTCACTCTACTAGTTTTATTGTATTATCATTTACAATTCTTCTCTTCATTTTCTTCTTAAGCAAAAACTAATAAGTAATAAAAAAACCGTAAATTAAACCAAACAATGAAAAATATAATTACAGCCTACAAATTAGAAATACATAGTACGTTAGGACCATTACAAGCCAAGGTTCCCTCTCATGAGCCCTTGTGCTGGTTACCCATTAGCATAGGTCTCCTCTAGGCGCCCTAAGCGCTCGGTCACCTTACAATCCGGTGAAGCTGTAAGAGCCCTCGGGCTAACAGTGGCCATCAGCCGAAACCGAAAAAAAAATCATAGTTTGGCCCCCGACTCTACTGCGGATTTGCGAACTTTATATATTTTCGCAAATATTTTTGTTTTATAATTTTTTTAGAAATACAGGTTTCTTCAGGCTTTAGCCCTCAACGCCGAGCTTTATTTAAAATAATAAAATAATCAAACATATAAAACATGAAATCTTTGATTTAACAAAAGTAAGTAATTCCTTCTCCCCTTCCGTAATGAAAGGCAAGATATAATAAGATCGAAGAAAGGCTCGGATCTAGTGTCGACACAGGACATATACCAAACTAATATACCATCTCCAAAACTCCAAAATAATTTACTGTACAAATACTGATCTCAGAAGACTCTAGTCATGCAATCGTTCACATATTATAGAATTCCTAATTGTATAAATAAAAAAAGATACCGTAATTATGATTATTAAACGTTTAATTACATACATATTTCTCCTTAGCTATTCAGTTATGACACATCCAGACAGTAATAGAATTATTACATTTTCCTCGCAAATAATTATCGTTATATTATAATGAGTCGATTAAGCGTCGATTAAAATCGTAAACTACGTAATTAATCAAATATTAGGTAATCATTTCACCTTGCGTCTGGCACTTGTTAGTAATAATTATCTACATTACAATTAATAATGTGTACTAATAGAAGTAATTACAAGCATCAATTTGAAAAATCGTTAATAATTGGTGATTTAGTTATATTTAGTAGATAGTTCTCCAGATGGTAATTGGTGACGGCGATCCATGATATCTAAATCCATCCTCATTAAAGAATGAATATATACGTTGTCACACTTGAGAAGGAATTTTTCATCTAATCGAGTAACCCGATGAAACCTGGGTACGCTGCTATTTACGTTTAGCTTACTTACGACACGAAATACAGCAGCGTTATGTTCTTATTCCAAGCTATTATTCTGTGAGGGGATGAATATTCCATCGATGAGCCGACCCATTCTTCTATCATCCGGAAACACGCTGTATCGAGGCTTTAACACTAGCTAAAACTATTATTACTATATATGTCTATTATGTATCAATTTCCATAAGTCGTTATATATGAAATCTGTTTCTAATGATGAAACTTTCAAATTCCAACTACCAGACGTACTGTACTTGTTCCATTTATATATTTCTTTTAATAGATTAATAAATTGTTTCACGAGCTTTGTTTTCATAGCAATACATAAGTAAAGCCCGTGTTGAGTGTCAATATCAGATTATAGCTGCTATCAAATTGAAATACAGATCAGACTTTAGGCTGACACTTCTCATGAGTTTAAGAGAGTTAAATAATTTTCATAATTCACATTTTTCCTGTGTTAAATAGCATCACGTCTTGTACTTACATAAACAAGTTTTATTCACTTTTTGGGAATCCTATCTGAATACGTTATTCTAAAACAATTCACATACGAGCTCAGTTCGTGTTTACTTTATAAATCCGATGCTTGGGGTGGATTTAATAAAACAAAAGACAACAGCATGTTGACACGCCGCCCGCTTCACGGCCGCCGATCGCGTCTGTCAAATAATGATACTCATTTGTCAAACGCAATCGCGACACCGCACTTTGCTAGCAACCAGGCTCTTTATTACCCGATCAAATATACTAAGACCGAGAGATGTAGTATTTGTAAATTATTTCTAATAAAAACACCTAAAATCGCATTCCATTGTTTTTAGGATTCAAATTTGATGAGATAAAAATATAGCTTGGAGAAAAAAAAAACTTTGAATGTCATTCCGATCTGTGCGTCAGGCTGTACTTCTCAACACAAGTTGGTGGGTTTCAGTTATCAACATCATATATGTATCATCTCATAATAAATGATGGTCGTCTTGTACACTACATTTGTGCCGTGGCCTGATATTTTAGTCTAACTTTAGGTAAGCGACAAAGAAGTTATTCTTAATTTTAATCACGGCATTCTCTTTTCCCAACTTTTCTGGTAACCACGAGATGTTACTAAAATAAGTCAAAAAGGAGAGAGGATATCAGCAATTTAAAAACACAGGTTGTAATTTTAAAAAGTCGAACAAAGCGTATAGTTTTTAAAATTATTGAAACTTTTATTATCATATAATATCTTTTTTTATTTTTACCATGTGTATTCTTATTAAAAACACAAGTGTTCGTGATCCTGTAAAACATGTCTGAATTCTTCTTCACATATAAATAGGGAGCAGGAAACACAAGTGTTTGGAGCGAGTTCTCTCATCTCTCGTCGATCCCGTCATTTCTTTTATATTTTTTCATCAATGTCACATGTGACGCCGGAATGTCATTTTCATACGACGCGGAAAAAAATGTTTATTAAGACTCGGGGCGCCGCGATATTACAATTTTCCACTAGTGATATATGAAAAGTGATTTTTTATGACAAAATAACAAGGTGTGTACTGAGACGGGATTAAATGTACGCCCGGGGTTAGTACGTTTTAATAAAAATGAGTAATTTGTCTATGATTTAGTACAACGCAACATATGAGAAAATTCAAAAAGAAGACGAATGGAATTTAATTTTAAAGAATATTTTGTTTCTTTATAAATTGACATTTCTACAAAATAAAAATTATTCTAGCGCTTTCTCAAAGTTTATTTCCTGGTTAGCAAAACATGTGGAAGAGTTGCCCGTACTGAAGACGATATCCGCCTGTGATTATATATCCATTCTCCACTTCCGATAGTTAGGGAACTGGCAACTTAGGTGGCACAATCAGTTAAGAACGTGATCAGAGCACACCAACACGCTTAGTTTATGAGCACTTTGAGTAAGTAAGAGAACCAAAAACTACATAGCCAGCTCACGGACACCTCAGTTCCGTGGGCCCTGTGTGAAGCTGTTAGAGCCGCATAGGCTAACAGCATGAACATCAACAGAATCTGGAGAGATTATGTATACAGTCCGAGCTTCTTACCGTAAGCAATTGTATTGATTGCGTTCCCTCCCATTTCGACTACGCCTATATCTTCTGGTTATTACCAAATGATATCAACTTATTACTTTGTTTTTATTATTACATTAAGAGTAACAAACGAGCACACAGTTCACCTGGTGGTAAGCGATTCATGCGGCCTATGACATTTACATTCATCCTTTACGAGGAATCATAATATCTATGCCTTGTCACCCTTGAGGACTGAGATGGAATTCCTCGTCACCAGTAATAAAGGCCTCCGGATTCCTACATGCGTGGTCCCACCACGGTCGAGTTGACTTATTCATTATGCAGCTAGAAACGCAATGCAGTAATACTGCTTGTGTACAGTTAATATATAATATATATTATTTCATAAATGTATTACCTATATATTTATGAAATAATTGCAAAGTTACTTATATGTAAGTTAGAACATATGAGTTCCTTGTTAATTAATTACATTACGTAGATAGTTTGAACGTTAATGCAAATTGAATCCGTTACAAAAAATGTTTTAGTTAACTTTAATTTTTATAGGGTAGTTTTTATGATATTTATGGCAAAGGTGAACACAGGACATTCGTCCTAATTACGAATCATAATTCACACGTTTTCCACCCCTATGGAGTAAATGCCTCGTCAATAATAATAGAGTCTACAGTTTCTTTCGTCTACCAAACAGAGAATCTATTGTTTTAATGCAGGGCAGGTGTCATGGGCCGTAGAAATCACTTGGTATGAGGTGAACTGCGTGCTCGTTTGTTACTTTCAATGTAAAAAAAAATCAGCATAAAGACATTCATTTACGGTACTATATCTCGTGTTAAGATAGCATTTACGAACAAAACATATACGTTTTCGTAAAGAATTACTTTAAAACAACTTTTGCACTTTATAAAGGAATTGTGATCTAAATTACTGAAAATATACGAGTACATACTCTAATATAATTAACAAGCAATAAGTTCTAGATTGTAAATAGTTAACATAGAAATAACTTTGACGATATATATACGGATAATAGAACAACGTTATATATAGGTATACCAATATATATATATATACCAACTAAACTTAAGTAAAAGCTTTACATATGAGACGAAATAAGTTAGTAACAATATGGTTAATAAGAAGTATGGTATAGATAATATTGCATTTCGGTGACGAGCGACGGGCGACGCGGTGGAGGCGCGACGGCAACAGCGTGGCAGATGTGCCACCGGTTGTGATTGTCTTGCCGCGATGATTGATGATCTCCCGCCGTCGTGCAGGGCTGGCAACCGCTACAACTTCAATATAATAATACAATTATATTTTTAATTTTATGACTAACTTTGATAATCACTTGCCAGTATCAAATATGTTAAAGACTGAATTATTGAGTGTACAATTTTTTTTTCCGAATATTATATTGCATAAATATTTATGTATTTTTAGCATTACCGATTTATATCACAACATTCTTACGAAAGTTTATTTATTGCTTAGTAAAAATACTTATTTATATCATTAAAATGTTATTATTATATTTAGTATTGTAATCTTACAATAGCATAAAAACGATAAATATTAAATATAAGGATAGGTACTACTATTTAAGAAACCAAATAAAAGGGAAAACAAAGCAGAAAAATATTTATTAAAAAAAAAACAAAGAAGTAGTAACTAGCAAAAAACTGGTGAATTTTATATGAAATTTTCAAATTGTATCTTATTCATAAAATTCTAACTCACCTAAGTAAACAGATTAAAAGAGAGTAAACAAGGTAATTATATAATTCATTATTCTGTTATTGCAGATAAGAAATTGTGTGTGTTGCAGTTTGTATACATGTTTTTTAAATTGTTGAAACAGATTGAGCATAACAAGGTAGGGATAATCCCCTTTGCAAATGTTGATTGACAGCTTCTTGTTGCGCCCTTCTATTCAATCGTTGACTCCGCCTACGAATATATAGTATATTCAAAAATTATGACGTTTCCATCCCTTTAGTACGTACTATTAAGTGTATTCGAGTATGCTGCGGATGCATAAATATAAATATTTTTTTATTTATTAGTTTTAGAACTCATTATAATTTGAAAGTTTTAAATTGTAAACACACTGATCGCACTAAATCGATAATTAATTATTTTTCTAATAGCTGGGAATACATTTTTCTTTCTATTGACAACCCTACGTCACTATTCAACTCACGTTTATTCAATATAAGCAAACTGAAGCATAGGCCACGGTAAAAGTTCTTTGCCGAAATATTCTACATTCGTCAACAGTTGCTCCAGCAATGATTTCTGTATATTTATGAACTCTTTATATTGCTCTAGGAAGTAACATGTTTCGTTTCATATATAGTATAATTTTAGGTTTATGGTTAGAAATACAATCTATTTTTTTTTACCGTGTAAATTATAAGAAAAGGTTAGGATTTTATTTCATTTTTCTCTGCAGTATTATGCCTCACGATGGGCACTACACCAATAAAGGTACCTTATGTCTTTGTACTCTAGTAAAATGAAGACAGGAATGTAATAAAGATGCTTTTGTGTCAATATTTTTGTGATGGGAGTATTAACAGCTTCATCAGTAGCGCGTTATGTGGATATTTTTTAACTTTGTCTCCACTGTCGTAATTCTACTTGTAAAATAGAAAGTATATTGAGAAATTTCTTTTAATGTTAAATTAACCTATCTTGTCTATCTCTTGTTTATGCAAGAATAAAAGTATGTAGATGTATGTATACTATTGAGTTATAATTCAGAATTATAATATAATTTGTGAGTACACTATGTTTTTATTTTTCCCGATAATATGACCAACACCAGGACTGCTGGAAGAGATTTTAATTGTAAAATAAGCTGCGCCTTTATACGTACCTTTTCTTTGTTACATACCTTATATAAATGCTTTGCGTACATAAAAGTTAAATAAATAAATATACTTATTAACATAGAGCAATAGAAAATTGGTTGCTCCATCTATCTTCTACTTTCAATACTACAATGCATACGTGACTTTAAGGTTTACGAATTAACTTAACAATAAGTGTTACTTGAAAAAATGTAAGTAGTGTGGACTGCGAGAAGTATATCCTAGCTGCAATTTAAATATTTCTGAAAGCGTCATACGTTATTCTTTTGAAGATTCCAAATTGATTGAAAAGAAGATACATGTTGTCAAATCGTTGAAGTTATTCACGACCTCTTCGCTATTCAAAAACAGACGTTAGTACGGCCTGCTGGTGCTAGATGGCGCAAAATAAATACGGCCTTGAGTATGAGAAGCCTCAACAAAAATAAGAAATTCTCGATAGAAGAGCTACCTTACACGAGCCAGGTACCAGTCCAAAGTTATCAGACGAGAACGAGTTCATTGGTTTTTTTGATTTTTGATTAATATAAATACATACCTGGGTCACACTGAAAGTCTTTAGAAAATAAAAAGGATCAATGTAGAAAGTTTCCGATACTTTTATTGTTTTTCGAAGTAGTCTCCGTTCCTCTCTATATATCTTCGCATTCGATGGAACCACAGAGAGAAGCAGAGAATCCATTCTTCCTGAGGGCTCTCTTGAATATCGTTTTTGAACGCACTCACCGCATCTTCAGGGCTCGTAAAGCGTATACCTCAATGTTTATCTAATGTTTGGTTATTGATAATAAATGAAAGTCCCAGGGCGCTAAGTTAGAAATATATGGCGAATTTCATTATCTCGACACCCGTCATAGTTAAATATTCAATTGGGCGCTGCTGTCGAACATTTTCCAAGACAACAGGAAAACAAGAATTAACATACCAGTCTGCAGTAGCTGCTTTCCACCTTCCAGCAGAACTGTTGCGAAATATCATTTCCGACCAAAAAACGAGGCAATCGTCTTTTTTACACGACTTCTTCCTTTCTTTACCTTAGTTCGTCGATCCTCAAAAGCAGTCCACTGAGCAGATTGTCCTTTTGTTTCAGGTTCGTAGCAATATATCCAGCTTTCATCACCTGTGACAATGTCAAATATAGCATTCGAGTCACTTCCGTTGAACTTTTCTAACATTTCACGTCACCATGCACTGCGTAGGCGTTCTGACACCTAAATGTTCCTGTAATATATTTTTAACGTACTAGATTCATACCAATGCCCGCATCTGCTGGTAGGTCACTCTCTTATCGTCCTCTATGATGCGTCGCACAGCAAATTCCTTCCTTATTGATTCCTCAATAGTGAGGACTAAGCCGGAATGCCTCTTTAAAGTTCAAAGTCGGTAAATAAGGTTTCTTTCACTTTATGCTCTTACTCTGTGAAAGTGTAGTCAGGAAAAACAACAATTTATATTACACAAATATTGACTTCGGAGAACCGAACCTGGAACTGAGTAAGCCTGTACTCTGAGCATTTAATCTAATAGCTTAATAATAATGATGTTTATTTAAATATTTAAATTGCTGTTAATATATATATATATATATTAGTAAAATTATATATTATAACGAAGCGAGAGACTAAGTTGTGGTCTCATCAACTTATGATGTTTAAATGTTCATTAGATTAGTGATTAAACGCACTATAAACTCTTAAGTTTGAGGCGGTTGCTTGGCAGTTCGTGAAAACTTCCCCAAGAGACGTTACTTTGAATTTTTTCGATAAAAGAGATTACAACGAATAAATAAGTACATTATATAACTAATCTTACAATACCATAATATATAATATTTTTATTAATAGATATAGACGTTGCGTTATGGAATTCAATAATCATTAAAAAATAAAATTACGTTTCTAAATAAATAAATATTTTTATCTGCATTTTTGTTATATACATTTCTTTATATTTTTATTAATAGATATAGATGTTGCGTTGTGGAATTCAATAATCATTAAAAATAAAATTACGTTTCTAAATAAATAAATATTTTTATCTGCATTTTTGTTATATACATTTCTTTATATTTTTATTAATAGATATAGACGTTGCGTTATGGAATTCAATAATCATTAAAAATAAAATTACGTTTCTAAATAAATAAATATTTATATCTGCATTTTTGTTATATACATTTCTTTATATTTTTATTAATAGATATAGATGTTGCGTTGTGGAATTCAATAATCATTAAAAATAAAATTACGTTTCTAAATAAATAAATATTTATATCTGCATTTTTGTTTTAAGCTAAATGAGAAACAAGCACGTAGTTCACCATATGGTAACTGAGGACTGCAGTCAAAATACACATCTCTCTCATCATCAAGATTCAAAATGCACATTCGTAACAGTATCGTAACTACTCGTGAGAAATAATCGACTCACGCCGTACACTTGCAGTAAAAATATTTTCGTAAAAAATCTGTTGCTAAGATTAATTTTTTGGCTATAGTAAATTAAAGAGTTTACCTTTAAAATGTGATGACATTCATAACAATAAAGATAATTTGTTTATATTATTTCGAAGGTAGAACATAAAGCTTTAATAATTCATAAAGAAATTTATAATTCTGGGCTGAGTTATTTTTTTAAAGACATTGAACCTCGTGCATGACGCTTGAGTCAATTTTTTTGTTCACGAGTTTATAACATCTCACAATCCATATCATTGACCATATGATACGGTAGAGTTCTGATGCCATTTCAGCATTTCAGTCTCGTTCTCTCCTCGTTCGAGCTGGCCATTTCATGCTGCCGCTAGAGACAAGCTGCAGCGCGGCGTCTCCCACCGGAAGAAACATAAACAAACTATAACTGACTAAATGTAAATAATATTTATGGCTACTACAACATATTGACGGTAATATAAAAAAAAATCAGTATAAAACTAAACTGTATAATTAAAATTACAAATTAAAAAACCTACGAATAAACATATTTTTTTTAGTTTCGATTGGGAATTATTGGAAACTGAGTTCGATATCAGCTTAACCGAGCGTGATATTCTATAATTAAATCTTATATTTATATTTCGAAGCTAGTGAATACTCTAAAGACTTTCACCGATACCGTCGAGGAATTTTAATCCCTATACTTTCTGGTTTACTTTGTATTAAAGTTATACAAATTATACAAAAAGTTATATTAGATAAGCAAAAAGGTTATATTAAGTTTTAGACTACTAACAACAAACACATTATAAGGTTGCAAAATTTTGAAGTACCTCATTGCATTTTAAAAGAAATAAGTGTAATTTCATTTGACCCTATTAACGTTATTTTAAGTTTGCCACTCTATTAAATCATAAGTTTTTTAAGTATTTTGTTATTAAAACTAGATTTCCAGTTTTGACTTTTTATTTATGTACAAATACGAAAAAAGAAAATATCCGTAAAGATTTCGCCAAAGGCGAAGATATTTTTTAGTTGTGTATCTGCGTCGTATTGGTGTGTTATTGCTTAACCTGCGGCGGTGTATGCAGTGATAAATTGCACTACTACTATTCCCCGGGCGGTGACTGTATAATACGGCCATACCGTATTGGTAACATCGATAAGATTATTTTTATAATGTAAGATAAAAAATAGTCTGTGTTATTAATTTTTCTAGTGGTTGTGTAAATCTTATTTGAAGTTTGGAATTATATTTAAAATGGATATTCGAAAATATTGAACCAGTCTTACATACACGAATGTGACAAAATGTGAGTAATTGTTTTGTGTCTTATTAATATAATTACTTATGTTGAGTGTTTTATGAATTATATTTGCACTTATAATCAGTTTTATAATATATATTTGAGAGACACTTTAAATAAATGTGTTAGTTATATTAGAAATGACTTTTCTGTGACAGAAAAATATTATATTAAGTAAAAAATATTAGAATATTACTTCATCAATACAAATATGAGTCAATTTATTACAAACTATGAGTAGACTATAATAAAACAGTATATAGTCTATATATATATATATATATATATATATATGAATATATATATAGTATTATATACAAAGTGATATCTTTTACTTATTACAAAAGTATAATAACTTTTGTTGAACCTTTGTAATTAAAAATGTAGATAGAAAATAAATAAATATATACCTACGTGCACATGTTATAACTCTGAAACTTAAACATAGTTTTATATGTACCTACATAATAACTGTATTAGTAGTAACAATATTGAGATTCAACGAACTGAAATAACATATATTGGGCCCTACCCGCGTATTTTTAATGTAGTATTTATTTATGATAAATTTTCTCATGAATTACTGTCATTTCCTCGTTCTATGATTCATTTATTCAATTTGATTTTAAATTTGACTGGGTAATATCGTCTAGTCGTTGGCAATTTGACCTAATTTTGACCCATGAGCAAAAAAATCGACAAAAGTGTCATGCACAAGGTGTGTCTTTAAAAAAATAACTGAGCCCTAAACTATAATTTTCTTTTTGAATTATTAAAGCTGTATGTTTGGGCTTTTACGCAATGTAAACAAGTGTTATCTTTTCCAAGAATACGACTCAAAAACATGTTTTTATTGCTAATCACCATTTTTGCACCTGTTTACAATAGTGCTAATTAAGGGTTGTCATGGCGTATAAAAGGTCATTTACCTGACCAACCCTTATCACTTAGTCGTCAAACATCAACCGGTATACTTATTCGTTATTATTAAACAAACATTGATGAAAAATGGACACATCCATTGAGGAAGTGGCTCAAGCGGTTGCCCTATTGGAACAAGGCCAGGGTCTACGAGAAGTGGCTCGCGATACACGACAACAAGTCTACAGAAGACCTGTCGAGCGATTTACGCAGTGGTGCATAAGTGAAAATGTGGCATTTGGAGAAGGTTCCTGAATGGGCGGCATTTCAATGGAGGCAAATCGAGTTGCTTTTCATTGAAACTAGCGGCAGATTTAGGGGTTTGACGGCGAACCGATACATAGAAGTGATATTAGGGGATCATGTCATTCCTTACACGGGCTTTATCAGTGAAAACGTTATGCTAATGCAGGATAATGCTTCTGTTCGGCGGTTCCTGTAGGAGGTCGATTTAAGTGCATGGAGTGGCCAGCACGTACTCCGCAACTTAAATCATATTGAGCATTGATGGGATGAGCTTAAAGGAAAAGTTCGGGTAAGAATCATGCGCCATCTACGAGATCGCGGCTTCAAGCTACGCTCGCTGAAGAATGGGATGGCGTTTCTCAAGAAATAGTGAAAAATAATCTATATATATCTAGAAGATCCAAGAAGATTAGAAGCTGTAATTAGAGCCAATTACAGGGGGTAACACTAAATAATTATCTTTCAGGTCTCTTGAAATACTTACAGGGGAGTTTGATAGCTCTACTCATCGTGAGTTACGCAAATTTTTAGACCCTCACAAGATTACGAGACATGAAAATTAAAATATTATATTGAAATAAAATACCGGTGAATATTTTTTCATGGTACCACTGCGGGCATTAAATTACAAATGAGGCCTGACTGTGCAAGCCGCGCCGTGACGACGGAGTATTGCGAGAGCGTTGCTAAACAGATGATTCAGGATAATACCACCTTGAACATAATAGTACGTCTGATTCGGTTTTAACCGAGGGTCCAGTGCTCTTTGAAGAGAACTTTTGCATCTCTATTACTGGTTCTATATAGTAATAAAAGTAAAATATAAAACCTAGAGCAACATCAATACTATAATAATAACTTAAAACGATTAATTATATTTTAAGTCCATGTTATATGTGCACAGACTTATTGAAGCAAATAAAGAAATCTTTAACGCCAAGAATAAAATAAAAACATAAATTTAATGTAAATAACGTGGTACACAGTAAGCCGTGAGCACATACAAAATATTAAAGGAGACTTTAGTTACATTTTATAGGAAGTTTCCTTTATCCGAAGAATAAATCGAAGGTGGGTGGAAGTTATCCGACGAAAGTAGAAATCTGTTGTTTTATTCATGAAAAAATAAAGAAGGGTAAATAAACTATGCCGAAACCGTGCGCGCTTTTAAAGTTGCAACTTTCAACTAGCAAATCTTAAAGTTTATGGATTCGTTTAATGCGAGGCTTAAACTTATTTTAAATACGAGTCTACGAAGTTTCACAAGTTATTTGAAGTAACTGATGTAAAACGAACGATCAATCAAAATCAAAGAGAACAGAATGGCGAACTGAACAAGTGAACTTCGTGACAAATCCTCACGCGCGGTATCCATTAAATAATGCAAATTTGTTGTAATCCCACTCGGTGGAACATCTCCAAGCCGCTCGAGTGAAATATTTAATTTTCATAAAGTATACATTAGAGGAACAAGCCGTCTCGAGCGGGGAGCACGAAGCTAAGCCACTGAACAAACGTTTTGGTAACATCTATGTTACGGGAACCCCTTACAACTATTAATATGAGACAAATTAAATTTTAAGATTAATGAATGCAATAGTGAATCGAAACAAGTTAATCCTATTATGATAAACATTAAATATGTTATTGTATCCTTAAATGGTAAGGAAAGGATGATGATAGTGATGTCCTCCTGTTTGATATTAACATTTCTTTGGTGACAAATGAGTACACAGTTCACTTGATGGTATGTGATCACAGCTACATCACCTTATGGTAAGTGTTGACAGCTACATCACCTTATGGTAAGTGATGACAACTACATCATCTTATGGAAAGTGATGACAGCTACATCACCTTATGGTAAGTGTTGACAGCTACATCACCTTATGGTAAGTGTTGACAGCTACATCACCTTATGGTAAGTGATGACAGCTACATCACCTTATGGTAAGTGATGACAACTACATCATCTTATGGAAAGTGATGACAGCTACATCACCTTATAGTAAGTGATGACAGCTACATCACCTTATGGTAAGTGATGACAACTACATCATCTTATGGAAAGTGATGACAGCTACATCACCTTATGGTAAGTGATGACAACTACATCATCTTATGGAAAGTGATGACAGCTACATCACCTTATGGTAAGTGTTGACAGCTACATCACCTTATGGTAAGTGATGACAACTACATCATCTTATGGAAAGTGATGACAGCTACATCACCTTATGGTAAGTGATGACAGCTACATCACCTTATGGTAAGTGTTGACAGCTACATCACCTTATGGTAAGTGATGACAGCTACATCACCTTATGGTAAGTGTTGACAGCTACATCACCTTATGGTAAGTGATGACAACTACATCATCTTATGGAAAGTGATGACAGCTACATCACCTTATGGTAAGTGATGACAACTACATCATCTTATGGAAAGTGATGACAGCTACATCACCTTATGGTAAGTGTTGACAGCTACATCACCTTATGGTAAGTGTTGACAGCTACATCACCTTATGGTAAGTGATGACAGCTACATCACCTTATGGTAAGTGATGACAACTACATCATCTTATGGAAAGTGATGACAGCTACATCACCTTATGGTAAGTGATGACAGCTACATCACCTTATGGTAAGTGATGACAACTACATCATCTTATGGAAAGTGATGACAGCTACATCACCTTATGGTAAGTGATGACAACTACATCATCTTATGGAAAGTGATGACAGCTACATCACCTTATGGTAAGTGTTGACAGCTACATCACCTTATGGTAAGTGATGACAACTACATCATCTTATGGAAAGTGATGACAGCTACATCACCTTATGGTAAGTGTTGACAGCTACATCACCTTATGGTAAGTGATGACAGCTACATCACCTTATGGTAAGTGATGACAGCTACATCACCTTATGGTAAGTGATGACAGCTACATCACCTTATGGTAAGTGTTGACAGCTACATCACCTTATGGTAAGTGATGACAACTACATCATCTTATGGAAAGTGATGACAGCTACATCACCTTATGGTTAGTGATGAGAATTACATCCTTCTTCAATAAAGATTCAAGATGCACATGCGGAACACCTCTGAGCTGTGAGATGGAATGGTAACTCACTCCTAATCTGACTCGGATCCTTACGGCATAAGAAACACAGCAATATTATGTTACTATTTCACGCAGGCATTATGTGACGGCGTAGTCCTTCTCCGTTCGAGCTAGCCCATTCTTGCTTCCGCTTGAAACCAGCTGCGGTGTGGCTTTACCATTTTAAAACAAAGGCGATATCATCATTGTGTAACATTTGTTTATCTATTGATGACAGATGATGAGATTATATCAAGGACCATGTTCTCAACAGGTGGGTGGAAGCTTACGAAGCTATAATATAGCTACTCAATGTGTTGTAAGATCGACATAGGTTTCAATGCAGTGACATCTCACGGGACATACGTACTACAACTGTCTTCGGTTATGAAGTGAACTCAAGGAGCGACCGTCATGGTTCCGTATATCACGTGGTTGCCACGAACTATGACATTGACGAAGGCGGCAGTAAACAAAACTGTTTTTTATACTATGGGGATTACTTGATTTATTATATGTTTCGATTGGAACTTGTTTATTTATTGATGTTATGATTATTATAGAATTTGATTTAATAAAATAGATCCATTAGCACTTACATTCTTTAATTAAACGAAGTATACAAGTCAAGATCTTGTAATGAGATCAACAAATATATCAATATTTAATTAAGTGTCGATAGTGTTTAATTATACTGACAAATTATAATTCTGTTCACAATGATTAGTTAATTAGAGAACACAGTTGGTGTAATTTTGTACGTTATTAATTAATGCTTTTGGAATAGCTGTATAAATAAGACTTAATTATTTTTCGTTTCTTAGTTTGGTCAGACATTTATAACAGCACCTCGTGTTATTAATTTTTCTAGTGGTTGTGTAAATCTTATTTGAAGTTTGGAATTATATTTAAAAATGGATATTCGAAAAATATTGAACCAGTCTTACATACACGAATGTGACAAAAATGTGAGTAATTGTTTTGTGTCTTATTAATATAATTACTTATGTTGAGTCTTTTATGAATTATATTTGCACTTATAATCAGTTTTATAATATATATTTGAGAGACACTTTAAATAAATGTGTTAGTTATATTAGAAATGACTTTTCTGTGACAGAAAAATATTATATTAAGTAAAAGAATATTAGAATATTACTTCATCAATACAAATATGAGTCAATTTATTACAAACTATGAGTAGACTATAATAAAACAGTATATAGTCTATATATATATATATATATATATATATATATATATGGAGATATATAAAAAATATGATATTAATTTGATTCACAATTTATTTCCAGATTAAAAGTTGTCATCGGAATAACAACTATAAAAGAGAAAAGCGGTTTAGAAGCGCTTTCACGACGGACCAAATAAAAAATTTAGAAAAAGAATTTAAAAAATTCCCATATATAGGTGTCGTAAACCGAAAAGAAATCGCAAAGACGTTAAATATACCAGAAAGAGCGGTCAAAATATGGTTCCAGAATCGTCGAATGAAAGAAAAGAAAGATGTTCTACAAAAAGAATTTCATCATTACGATCAAACGGGCCATAATGGTATAAAATTTGTTAACGATCAATTAAACAATGTCAATGCATTGCAATCAAATAACGATCTGGGCTTAATTTCTAAATTGCCACAAACAAAGTCCAAAACGAGTTTACATAAATTAAGCATTGACAACTTCCTCAAGAAGAATGAAAAACAAGTTTCTAATGCTTCCCCATCAGACAATACTAATGTAGCAAATGGTACTACAAATAATATTTTGGTATCGCCATATTTTCAAAACAATACAGTTACTAGTAGTACCAACGAATCGAATAAAACCGCAGAATTCTCAATACAGTTGCTAAAGAAGTATAAGAATCACATGCATAGTAACGTAACTAAAAAAACATCTGGTCAGACCAATAGAAGTAATGTTATGTCTCATACAAGACAAAATGTTGCAGACAGGAATACATCAAAGGAAAATAGGAAGGAGGAAACATGTCCCAAGTCTTCATCTCATACAACGCCCACTGGTATGCAACAGCAGCATACGTTTGCCCAAATGCCATCGGAATATGTTCCTTTATACACGTCAAACCATTATCAGCAATCTTGTGTATCGCCTGGAAATATTTTATGGAAGCCGATAGATCCAGCAGAAGTGGCATCTCTTATGCCTATGAACGATATTGCTCTAGTGTCTCACACACAACCTATGCCTTACCCAGTTCAGAAGCATTTTAACATGCAAGGGAATGAATGTTTTTGTAATTGCCACATTAACCATCAACCCAATCCTGTCGGTTTTACGCAAAAAAACCAAATGCCTCAAGCCCAATACGTCATAGCAATTCCTTTTCATAAAACACCTCTTCGATATTCTTCCCTAAATTGAACCTATGGTTTTACTATTATCATGTTAATTCCTTGAATTATATTATGTTGTTAATTATTATTATAAGATATTTTTATATATTTTTTTATTACATCGAAAGTAACAAACGAGCACACATTTCACCTGATGGCAAATGATTCCTGCGACCCATGACACCTACATTCATCAACAAGGAATCATAATGCACATGCGTTGTCACCATTGAGAACTGAAGTGGAATGCCTCGACGCCAGTAATAAAGGTTTCCAGACCCCTGCTCTCACCAGACGAAAAAGGTCTTAATTCCCCGGTCGACCTGACCCATTCATTCTGCAGTTAGAAACAAACTATAGCGTAGCTCTGCCACTGTCATATTATATAAATAAAACTCAAAATAAACTAATTTCGTATATTATTATAATTTAAAAGAAAAGGTTGTTAGCATTTTTTTATTTTTATATACCACTCTATAAACTTATATTACAAAACTGGATATTACTTTCTAATAAAGATTTTGAATAACGGAAACAATAAAATCTAAAAAAAAACAACTCAAAAAACTACGCCAAGAAGTAGAAGCAATAAAAGAAAGAAATACGAAGTACAAAACAGAACTAAAACAAAACTGGTAATTATAGAAGAAAAAAATAGATTAATGCAAAATCATTATGATATGAATCTTTATAACAAACTTAACTATGCCTATCACATCATTATAATAAATTATATAAATCACTTAAATAAATTAATATTAGAAACAAAGTCAGTATATAGTAATTCTAAATAAATAAAATTGGTAGTCAATTGTACAAATAAGTACTAATATATTTTTAAATCTTTTACGTTAAATAAAAATGGCGATAAATGTGTCTAAATAATAAAGAAACAAATTTGTGTATAAAGATACAGTCAAAACAATTGAAACATTTATTATGTTTTTATTATAACCGAAACAGTTATTTTATACTATATTAATAATTTATATAACGTATTATATAATTATAAATAACTTATATTAAAATCGGTACAAGTACAAATATATTTTTAAATCTTTTACATTAAATAAAAATGGCCATAATTATTTATTCTAAATAATAAAGAAACAAATTTGTGTATAAAGATACAGTCAAAACAGTGAAACATTCATTAAGTTTTTATTATAACCGAAACAGTTATTTTATACTATATTAATAATTTATATAACGTATTATATAATTATAAATAACTTATATTAAAATCGGTACAAGTACAAATATATTTTTAAATCTTTTACATTAAATAAAAATGGCGATAAATGTGTCTAAATAATAAAGAAACAAATTTGTGTATAAAGATACAGTCAAAACAGTGAAACATTCATTAAGTTTTTATTATAACCGAAACAGTTATTTTATACTATATGAATAATTTATATAACGTATTATATAATTATAAATAACTTATATTAAAATCGGTACAAGTACAAATATATTTTTAAATCTTTTACATTAAATAAAAAATGGCGATAAATGTGTCTAAATAATAAAGAAACAAATTTGTGTATAAAGATACAGTCAAAACAATTGAAACATTTATTATGTTTTTATTATAACCGAAACAGTTATTTTATACTATATTAATAATTTATATAACGTATTATATAATTATAAATAACTTATATTACAAAACTGGATATTACTTTCTAATAAAGATTTTGAATAACGGAAACAATAAAATCTAAAAAAAAACTACGCCAAGAAGTAGAAGCAATTAAAGAAAGAAATACGAAGTACAAAACAGAACTAAAACAAAACTGGTGCTTATAGAAGAAAAAAATAGATTAATGCAAAATCATTATGATATGAATCTTTATAACAAACTTAACTATGCCTATCTACACATCATTATAATAAATTATATAAATCACTTAAATAAATTAATATTAGAAACAAAGTCAGTATATAGTAATTCTAAATAAATAAAATTGGTAGTCAATTGTACAAATAAGTACAAATATATTTTTAAATCTTTTACGTTAAATAAAAAATGGCCATAATTATTTATTCTAAATAATAAAGAAACAAATTTGTGTATAAAGATACAGTCAAAACAGTGAAACATTTATTATGTTTTTTTTATTATAACCGAAACAGTTATTTTATACTATATTAATAACTTATATAAAGTATTATGTAATTATAAATAACTTATATTAAAATCGGTACAAGTACAAATATATTTTTAAATCTTTTACATTAAATAAAAAATGGCGATAAATGTGTCTAAATAATAAAGAAACAAATTTGTGTATAAAGATATAGTCAAAACAGTGAAACATTCATTAAGTTTTTTTTATTATAACCCAAGAAGTTATTTTATACTATATGAATAATTTATATAACGTATTATATAATTATAAATAACTTATATTAAAATCACCTTCAGACCAAGTCTGTGCATCACTATTGTATCCAAAATACTGATTACTTGGTTCCGTGATGGAGTTGTATTCATTATGTACGTATGGATAATATTGGGTAGGATATATGTTTGGATCATTATAAAAAGAAGAATGTACTGGCAGAGAATTATCAAAATTTTGGTATCTCATTTGTAACTGATAGTTTGACGATTGATTATGGGCGACATATTGTTCACTACCCTCTGAGATACGGTAAGAATGCTTTAGTATATCATCAATTTGAAAATTACCAACATAGTGTGTCCTCGAATCTGCTATTTCCGTTGGAGGCCAAGGTGACACGGATTCAGCGTGGCTCTCACCCGATGAGTCACTGCACGATTCCGACGATTCTCTCTTCTCCTTCATTCTTCTGTTTTGGAACCAAATCTTTATACATTTTTCTGTGAGGCCCAATACCTCAGACAGTTCTCGACGACTATCTCTCTCGAGGTATTTTGAGCGAGAGAATGTTTTTTCTAATACCTTTAACTGCTCCGTCGTATACGACGTACGATTTCTCTTATTTTTCTTTTTTATAGTTCTTGTTATATTACTATTATCTGCAAATGAAATATATATATATATATATATATTATTCGAAGGAGCACAACATCCGAATACTCATTTAATGTATAGATAATGCGGGGTTCATTGGATTGCCGGTGCTGGCTGTTGAATCGTGAAAATAAATCAATGAATAAACGATGTTTCGAAATATGTGGGGCCAATTTGTTAAGGAGGCGCGTATCGAGTGTATTCTAATACGTTATGAATATGTTAAAGACAGACCGATGTGCCCAATAGAGGGACCAACAAATAGATTTTTTGAAATTGACAAAAATGTAATATTAACAAGAAACTGTAATATTAATACGAAAGTATCAGCAAAATTGAGTTGACATAAGCTCACAATATATGAATGCCTAACGAAAAACTTATTAAAGCCTATTGCAATAGATATAGCCTACAGCCTACGACATTTTGCTATCAATGCTTAACTCAATTCCGATATACATATAAATATAAAAAGTTCCACATCTTAAATATGTAAAAGAAAAAAGGATAACAATATTCTTTAAAAAATACCGTTTGATTTGTGTTGTGTTTTAGACCAAACTTTAGTAAATGGTCTGTTCTCCCAGCAGTTGATCTGTAAAATAAAACGTTTTATTAAATAATGTTAAAATGAATGGAGATATGGGAAAAGTCAACAGAGTATCAAGAAAAAAAACTCACGACGCCGCCATGTTTGTTTTTTAGACACATTATTATTGAGTGTCACATGGATTTCAGGATGAAAAACTTCAATCATTAAATAAATAGAATCCATCCAGCTTTTATGTTCTTTAAAGAACTGCATATAAATAGAAACACGTGAAACACATAATCTTTCTTCGTAAATAATAATTAAAATTTTTATCCTTTAATTTTCTACCGAAACTCATGTATACACATGTAAACACATATAAACTTTGTGTTATCATATTTTTGTAGTGTAATTAATATGTGTTATACCCACAATATATAAATAAAGAGGTGAAACAAAATATTTTTTATTAAACTTTACTTTAAAGCATCAATAGCCTAATGGTTTAGGCTACGGTTTACGAAACTTAAGGTCGGAGGTTCCAATAGGCGGATTAGACTTTTGTCGTGAACCATCTCCTTGCACAAGCATTTTCAGCTTAGTTGGAGTGGTTAACCGGAATATTAGTTATGTTAATAGCATTGCTTAATATTCTTTATTAAAAAAAAAAATGTCTTAACGGCGGCGCCATGTTTCCTTTTTTCAGTTATTTATTCAATGTTACATGAATGTCAAAATTAATATACCGATACCTTAATATTTAAAAAATTGGAATCTATTCAACTGTTTGGATGCTTCAGGGAAGGAATGATGAGAAGCATTCAGATGGAAACACGAGAAACACGTACTCAAATAATAATGAGATATATACGCTAAGTGTATTGAAACCTCCCAACCAACATAATTATTAAACACGTGGAATGACTTCATGGCGGACTGTTGCTTACTTTACCTAACCCTATCAATTTTATTATATATTCTTAGCATTTTCTATTAAAATAGTTATAATGAAGATTTCATGAATTAGTTTACTTTAAAAACAATTATGTATATGCACCCTCTACTGCATGAGCTTACAGATGACGTTATCCCATATTTGTAGCGAAAATCAAATACCCTTACAAACAACAGATAAGTAATTATAATGTTGTTACTTTGTGACCTCACAATTTCGGACTGTCTGTTTCACAATATTTCGACTTTTAATTACTCATTATCGGCACAAATTTATTTGTAAAATTTTTTAATTAAACAGTAAACCGTTCGTCACATATTGGTATCAACAAGGCATTTAAAATTGCTTAATCGGATACTTTTAAGGTAGCTCAATCAATGTCCACGTGTTAATAACTTAATATTGATCCCACAATCGTATTAAAATTAAATTTTAAATTGATTACAGTCAAACAGTTACGCCTCATATACCTGAATTAAATATATAAATCATCAAAAAATTAAAAATCAATTTAATGGTCATTAAAATATCTTAAAAAAAATATTGAATAATTGCTAACATATTTGCTAACGTATTCTATAAAATAAGTTAACACGTGTAAATAATTACAACGATTCGAAATGATCAAATTGAAATCCATTACATAATTAATGAAATTTTAATTCTTACCTCGTTTGTGTTACTTAGAGGAGTCAACGTGGTCATTAATACGTTATGAAACATAATGGATAATTATGATTATAATTAAATTAATTATTTAAATAAATCACACTGTTACGACGAAACAAGAACGGTAACTGTTCGTAAAGTACTATAATTATAAAATGGAGTCTAATGTTTTGTTTTTACCCTCTATTTGTAGTTTCAAATAGTAAGGTAAACCAATCAGAGTTACGCTTACTTCACTTGTTTTGAACGATGTTCACACCAAAGGTTGCAAACATTGTTGCGCCAATAGCATAATAGCTAAAGGGTATGGTCTACGAAATTTAACGGTTTCAATCCACCATTCGATTTAGACTTTTGTCGTCAACCATCTCCTAACATAAGCAACTTAGCTACGACTGGTGGTTAACGGGATTGCTACTAATTATATAGTTATTAATTTAATATTATTTCAATAAATTAATAGAATTCTTTACAATAACATCAATTAAAATCGACTTTATTTTAGTCGACGCACGAACTTTCGTATTTTATATTATAGTCATTACCTGTTTTTAGGGCTGCCGAATACCTATTCAAAAAAAGCCAATGAAATTTAGTTTGGATCAAATCTCCCATATCATAAATAAGAATCGTGAAAATGAGCTCAGTAATTTCGGAGTAACTAGTGTATAAGTATATCTAAAAATTCGTACCGAATCGAAAACCTACACGTTTTCTTAAAGCCTTTCTCACCTATTCTGAAAACGTGTCGACGGCAGCTAAGTTAACGTCTTCTAGGAACAATCAGAATGTTGCTAGAGGGCGTTCACTACGCTGTATATAATAAGGCGTTATACGTTTCAGTGAAAGCATAGGGGCATTCAAAATATATGACACCTATGCATTGCAATATCTGTCTTAAAATCTTACCCACAGCTTATTAGCCAAATACTTATAATACTATGCCCAATGCGATATTGCTATTCGAGAACCTTTCTTCTTCGTCAATTATACGAAATATATTTTCCGCTGTGTGCATTTAATTGTGGTACTCGGAGAGAGATTAGATTTCTTTAAGACTTTTACCAGTTTTAAGCAACAACTGGCCTTCCGGGCAATGGAGTGCTTCTGCTTAGCTTCTGGAGTGGTCCTCCACAAGTAATCATAAAGCCACTACACGGCTTACTGCTACTGTGCGGACTTCACGTGTCTTCGAAATATTTTATTTTATTTATTTATTAGACATGCAGTTATTTTGTTAAGCATTTAAAATTAACCATTTCAATGGTGTCAGTACCGATCGAACTCTGATTTTTGCGTACCCTAAAATTAAAACCGAGCGCTCGGTCACTGAGCTATCTCGCGCCTGATATATTTTAGTTGTTTATTATATTATAAGTAATCCTTTGCCCACTTTTTGCAAGGATCATATTATTTTTGTCAGTCACTGAGCTAAATCTCTTTTCTTTGGTTATTATTAATAGTTTGACATGAAGCCGGAAGAAGGCTTCTGTTTATATTATTTTTTACAAGTAAACAAAGTAATTAGATTTAATTCTTTATTATTTTTCTCATTACTTAATAGCATTTAGAGGAGTAAAATAATTTGGGTAGGGATGGTTTTCGCTAATGAGTTTTCAATTTTGCATAGGTATAAAAGGGTTAAGTATATGTCGTCATCCATCACTATTACCCAGTGCATTTTAGTGAAATGTTACCTCTGCGGCAAAATAGTGTCTTAGAAATGGTTTCTTTAAAGGATATTTGTGCCAACAGTTATGGAAATCCTCAAATAAATACAAACATTACATCTAGCACCCCATTACAACGTTGTAATGTGAGTATTGTTTAGTTATCTTTTTGTGATAACATAGTATATTTATAAAATATGTACAAAGAAGTTGTAGGATTATTATTAATTATTATATACATTAATTTTCTTTTTAAGAATGCTGGTTCGTATGGAAGTTTTATACCGCTAACAAATTTCGCTTTGCAAAAGGAAAGTTGGGGTGGAGAAGTTTTCTGTAATCAGGTATTTTCATTTTATAGCAAAGAATATATAAAAAAAACTGAATATGTTTTTTTTAAATGTCTTCTTCTTTTTTGTAGCAGCAAGAAGTGCACTCCTCTTATGAGGATGACGACTTATTTTTACCGTCATCGTATCGACGGTCTCAGATTACTGCCAAGTGTAATCCTGCTTATTTATATGAGGTGAGATGTCAGTTTTAGTTTTTTAAGTTTAAATTGTCTTTACCTTTAGTCTAGTATTCTTATATGTAGTATATTCTTGCAGGCACAAAATTTGATAAGTGAAACAGAATATCCATCGTTATGTATGCAACTTATAAATCACGAAAGAAAAAATAGCAAGCACTTTACACGTAAGTACTTATAATGAAAAACCTTACAACTTTGTAAAAATTACCTGCCATATTTGGTAACACTTTACCAGTTTCAATTCCCGAATACAAAATATTTCCGCAATACACAAGAGACGGATTGTGAAATTTATTAAATGTCACTTATCTTTTTTTTATCGATAATTCATTTCTTAAGCTATTTGGATAATGTTTTTGTTACAGAGCAACGTTCACAAAAGCTCATTACGAAACGCAACCGAAGAACTGTCTTTAACACTCAACAAATATTAACATTGGAGAAGATTTTCAACAAGAAGCCGTACGTGAACAGAGAAGAGAGACAAATACTAAAAGAAATGTTGAATGTAACCGATCGTGTTATAAAGGTATGGTTTCAAAATCGCCGTCGACTATCTGGCAAGAGAGAAATGGAGCCAGCAGTTAATTATAATTCAGATTCATCTACAGAAGAGAATGGGTGTCATCTACCTTTGGATTATGTTGAATCCAAAATCAATGAACCCGACGAATTTGGATATGTGACTTTGGATGAAAGAGCAATGAAAGAATTAATTACTGTGGTCGACTCGCTCTTGACGGATGTTGATTTGGTAGAACCTTGCGAGGAATTTAGTGTTGAAATTCAAAGTAATATCATAAACTATGAACCTATTTCGCCGGTCAGTATTCATGATGATGAAGACGAAGGTTCTTGTGTACCTAATTGGGAGCCTTACGAGCCTGAAGAATCATTAAGACGTTTGTTCGATATTCAAGCATTAATAAATAAGTAACATTCTTTGGTAAATTAGTGTATGTAATACTTTATAGTTTAGCGGTTAACTTATTATACATTTTAAGTAATTTTTAATAATTTTGTTATAATTTGAACTATATTTTATTATTTATTAATTTCTATTTTAGTAATTTAAAAATATATATATATTCTAAGAAAATTATAGTGTTATTTTACATAATGTAATATATAGTACTCATTTTTTACCTTTTTTCATTAACAAAAAATTATTCAACCCATAAAACCAGTATCAAATAACACACCAGTAAAAAGTTGAAGTAGATAAATAATTGTGTACTCATGAAACTAAAGGCCAAATGGATTAGTAATAGATCATATCATTTTAGTCAAGTGGCAGAATATCTGTATTTTTAAACTTTACATAAAATATAGTACAAATCGATGAATAATTAAAATATTAAATATTAACATAATCCTAATACACTTGACTCAACCGTCATGAACGAAGTTGAATGTGTCAAAAAAATACCTGTGCCCTGAATAAAGACTTTCTTTTTGAATTATTAAAGCTGTATGTTTTGGCTAAAATAAATGTAATATAAAAAAGCTGGCTCTAAATAATGTAAACAAATGTTATCTTTTCCAGGAATCCGACCCAAAAATATGTTGTTATTGCTAATCACCATTTTTGCACCTGATTACAATAGCGCTAATTAGGGGTTGTCATACCCTATAAAACGTCCCCTGACCTACCCTTATCAGTTAGTCGTCAAATGTCAACACACAAACATTGCCTAAAAATGTATAATGTGAAGAAGTTGCCCAAATGGTTGCCCTATCGGAGAAAAGCCAGAGTCAGCGAGAAGTGGCTCCTTTGTTAAACATGAGCCAGTTTGCTGAGTCCAGAATATACCAGCGATACCAAGAGACTGGTAGCTTTAACTCATGAAGCGAATCCGGCAGAAGAAGGTGCACTTCATAGAGATTCATTGTACTTCGCCCAGAAATCGAGCCCTGTCTGGCCATCAACCACAGGAGCTCAGAGAAACGCGAGGAGTAGCTTTTAGCTACAGGTGGCTAACCAGACTTCAAAAAGGCCGACTACTGGACCTAAGTGAACCCCAGCTCATCGAGCAGCCCGAATAGGTTTCGCAAGAGAACACGTGAACAGGACGGACAAACAGTTGAGCTCTGTTCTCTTCTCAGATGCAGAGATGCAAAGTGTGTCTCCATGGCAGCGATAGATGACAACCAAACCTGGAGAACGATTCACCCAGTGCTGCATAAGTGAAAATGTGGCGATTGGAGGAGGTTCTTGGATGGTGTGGGCGAGCCTTTCAATGGAGGCAAAAACCGAGTTGGTTTTTATCGAAACTATTGGCAGATTTGAAGGTTTGATGGTGAACCAATATAATGAAGAGATAAAAGGGGATCATGTCATTCCTTCCATAGCCTTTATCAGTGAAAGTTTGTGCTAATGCAGGACAATGCCCGTTGACATACTGCGTCTTCTGTTCAGAGGTACCTGCGGGAATTCGAAATTTTGTGCACGGAGTGGCCAGCACGTAGTCCGGACTTAAATCCTATTGATCTATAGGACGAGCTTAAAAGAAGTCCTGCGCGAGGTACGAGATCGGAGCTTCAAGCCGCACTCGCTAAAGAATAAGATGGCGTTTCTCAAGAAAATGAAAAGTCATATCCGGTCTATGAAGAACCGATAAGGAGCTGTAATTAGAGCTGGGGGGACATAGTCTACTTGATTGTAAGTGATTCGTGCAGCCCATGACATCTACCCCTTGAGGGCTGAGATAGAATGCCTCGTCACCATGAATAAAGGTCTCCGGATCCCTACACTGACCAGACGAAACACAGCAGTGATATGTTGCTATTTTGCGCTGGGCACGACGTGAGGGCATGGTCCTACCCCAGTCGAGCTGTCCCATTCTTCTAAACCTTCCCCATTAATCTACTTTAGTCAAAATATTGAGTATTTTCGTCGCAAGTGAATCGACTTTTTTGCTCACGAGTGTATGTTATATACTTTATAACAGTACTTATATCTTTAAATCGACTTTGCTTTAAGTGGCCCTTTTCGTCGCAGTTTTCTGCTGCTGTTTTTTTTATACCATGTCTTACATTCGTTTACTACACGGCAAATACAGTTAAATCTCGCTTTTATAATGTAAATATGAGGCTTGATGGTAAATATTTTGTGCAGCTCATGACTAACACAAATTCATTTTCGATATGGAATAATAATGCAGATGCGTTCTCCCGAGAAATAAAATAGAATGCTTCGTAATCAAAAGTGCGTAAGGTATCCGATTTCTTTTATTGTCTAGGTGAAACATTGTAGCGTTAAGCGAGTACTTGACGCATTCTGTAAAAGTATGCACATTCAAGGGGCAAGCCAACATATAAAAGAAAACAAATCTTTAAATTTACCTTGCCCAATATTAAAAGGCCCTGTCCACTATGGTTATATAGGCCGTTACTTTTCTATTCGGCTCTGAGACTATTTACACTTTATAGATGAATTTTTGAAGGCCGGTGTTTTTTATGAGCTACAAATGACCGAATGCCATACCATACATAATGTAAAATGAAGAAATAAATGGATGACAAAGACAGGACTCCCCTTATTTGTCCCAGATTTGTGAGATACTCTTCTAAGTTGAAAGAACTCCGCCAACTTTTCGAGTATGGGGTGGAAAGTTCTGGAAAAAGTTAAGGTGGTAATTTAAAAGATACACAGAACGTTTGAACAAAATTGATTTAAATAAGATAATCATGTGGTGTACTTTTTTAAATTTAGGATATTTTCAATTACACTATATTTTTTTGAGTTTAAAACTTACTTTTTTAATATGTATAAAATGTATGTATGTATTATATTTTTTGTTTATAAAATGGATGTTATGCATGAGTAAATATTTAATGTATTATATATGAACTATTCTTTGTATAGTCTATTAACACAAATACAAGTATCTATAATAGTTAATAAAGTGAAATAAATTATCATTAATTTTGAATTTTAACCGTTATCGTTCTCCCCGACTGTCAGTGAAATGACAGTGAAGGGTGGTTCCTACACTGTGTGTGGTACAACATGCACTAGCCGTTTTTTTTCTTTCGTTATTATAGTAGTAGCATAGCGATCATAGCTAACAATTTTGCTAGCTATGTTTTTTTTGAGTAAAAAAATGAATTAGATAAAATAATAGTATAATTGTTAAAATAAATTTTTACTTCTATTGCTAATTATTTAATAGGAAGTAAAGAAGTGAAAATATTTTAGAATAGCTAAATTACATATATGGTAATATCGCTTTTGAATTGTTAGTTTTGTGCATGTATAAACGGGAAAAAATAGTATTCAGTACATATTGAATACCATCGCTATTATTATACATATTAATAAAATGTTTGCAGTGTACTAACACAGTATCGTAGAAATCTTTAATTTATTTTGCTTCTAGAAAAAGCTTTATAAGAATCATTAAATCAATTTAAATATTTCGTCATCTAATAAGCTAATAAAAAGTAAAAAAAAAAAAAATTTTAAATCTAACAACTAAGCGGCGATACACGTGCCGATGTGGTTGTTGATGAGGCCTGGTCTAATCCCGGCTTTGTACAATATTTGTGATGTATAGTGACTTTTAATGGAGATTTATTGTGTGTGCCTTAGATGAGAAGTCGTCCTCTCTCTTTTTTTTGTTGTTCTTTGCAATGAAACTAAAAGCGAAATATATAAATATTCAAACAAAAATATTTATTTTTATTAAAAATTAATTATATTGCATTAATTTAAATAAAACCCAATACGTAACAATGACAATTATTTCAACGTTGGTATGTTATAAGTTTTGATGTCAAAGTAGCACATAAGTAAAACGTTAAGTACATAGCTAGTTGTTCCTCGGTCGATATTAATTTTATTAAATAGCGATCCAAGTCGAGGTTTCGTACCTCCTTATGAGGGGCCCTCGGATCGTATTATCGCCCCCTTCTGTTGTCGTTGACGTTCTTCGTCCACAGGGGTCGGAGTGCAGCGGTGGTGCAGCAGCAGTCTCCGCGCGAGCTTCGCAGCATCGTCGTTGTCTCCCTACTCAGCGGGTCTCCCGCTCGCGTGTCTAATTAGATAAAGCTGTCTCTGGACCAACAGCAATTCTCACAGAAATAAAAAAAGTAATAGTATATCAAATTATTCCTAAAACAGTACTTTATTCAAAAAAAAAATTAATCATTTAATTAAGTAAAATATATGTACATTGCAAAGATCCTTATTGATTATAAATAAATAAATTTTACAAAGAAATATAGGACGAGTATTTGCTATTGGCTGTATTGCTAGGATTCTGACTGCTTGCATCCGGTGTTGTTAGATATGAAAAATAAGAGTCTTGAGGAAACGGTACGTTTGATGTTCTCGATTGTAGGTTGCTTTCTTCATAGGATGGAGTAACAGTTGTCGGAATCGGTGCATTAAAGGTATACGTGTCCGTGGTAGGTGGATGCATTACTACTCCATTTGACAATGCATTGTAATACGACGACCCTGTAGAGTAACGCGTCATATCTTCGTTCAACTTCAAGTTAGCTCCGTTTGGCACATAACTGTCTGACGGCAACGACGATAGTGCATTAGAATTCGGTTGCAATGAATCATCGTAACGATAAAGCTCAGGCGGTGAGTAAGCAGCCCTACTCGTCCCCGCGCAATAGTACGACGTGTACGACAAATTGGGCGTATACGATGGCAACTCAATCGTACTTTGTGGGCCTTTGATGACCGTTTTTAAAGCATTAATAGAAGTATAGTCTGAAGTTCTTGTTAATGCATCGTTAGAGCCAACGTACAATTTGTGGTGACTTGCATGGCTGTCTGTGAGTAATCTTCTATGACGATCATGCCCTCCGCAGCTTCGACCGTGGCTCATCTTGTGGTCCTGGCTAGGCGACATTTCCTTGGAACTCGATGGGCTGTTGTCGTCCACAGACGAGGAAGGTTTGTTATGCTTGTTGTCCTTCTTATATTTCATCCTTCTGTTTTGAAACCATATTTTAATTTGGCGTTCTGAGAGTTGAAGATAATTTGCGAGTTCGATACGCCTCGGTCGGCAGAGGTATCGGTTTTGATGGAACTCATTTTCCAATTCGACTAATTGTGAGCTCGTATATGCAGTACGTGCCCGCTTCGTAAATCCTTTTTGATAAGATGTTGTGTCTGAAGACATATCTGAAATTTTATATTATTTATTAGACTTATATTATTTATTTCTTCCACTTGAATATAAAATAAAAGAATATTTGGTAAAATAATACAAATATAAAGTATACCGTTGGATAAAGAGGAAGCAGCACTGATGACAGGATTATTTAATGACGAAGGTGATTTGGTCCAAGAAGTCTGAAACAATACGTAATCTTATGTAAAACACTGAACAAAAATACGTCCGACTTGTTCAGTGTTTAGGAACACAATAAACTAACTGCAGTATATTCTTTAATTACTTGTATCTGTGACCAAATTAAATGGCCATTAAAAATCCGGTTATATTGTGGTAAATCACAGTTTTTAGAATAGTTTTCAAGATAAGTTAGCCGTACGACTGCAAGCAGTATGGGGCGACATTAAGGTTTATTTTACTACGTTTATTATTTACCTGATTGGAAAAACTGGATTCACGTAAGTCATTTACGTCCCTTACAGTATCTTTTACAACATCGTTGTCTAAAGCGCTTCTATGACGACATCGTGCAGGTTCATTAGACAAATAGCTTCGATCGTAAGGAACTTGGTTCTCAATCTGAATATTGGTGGTTACAAATAGGTTACTATTTTTATTCATACATTCATCGGAAGTCACTTCTTCAGTTCCGGACCCGTAGTTATTATGTGAACTATTACTTATATTTTCATAGTTTGGTATTTGATAGTCATATCTCTGTTCCAAATCTTCCTGTATATTAGCAGCTGTGTAAGACTGGTGTAGTCCAAGAATATCGTGGATACTGAAACCGGTTGAGTCTCTCGAGTTGTAATCTTGCGAGAAAGTATTAGATATGACGTTCAACGTTTCCGACTTGCAATCTGAGAATATATTTTCTTGAGCACCGTAGCTAACACCATCGGATAAAATATCTTCTACTCCATGAGACGTAAGGGTGTTTACTTTATAGACATTTTTCTGAGTTTCATCTATTTCTAGATTAGGATTGAACTGTGGTGTAATCGCCGAGGAAAATTCAGAAGAACTTGAATCTCTGGATTCTTCGGATTGTAAACTAGGAGGTGATGGTGTGGTAGAAGACATTTTGTAACTTTCGTACACACGAAGTATTCACTTTACTTTTGAAATATCCGTAACAATATCATCGATGCACAAACACTATGCACTAAAGCGACCGTACCGTTAAAGATTTGTTTACTAAATGCTTTTTCTTCACCTGAATATCGTTAATTTGTTAATGACTTTATACGTTAGTGTGCTGCATTCTATCAGGGCCCATTTGTCTGTGTGCGGCTGATAAGACGAACATACCGGGTTTCCGATAATAAACGAACACAAGATAAAAGTTTAAAATATATCTCAATAGCTAAAAGGCCTGTCACAACTCCTTATACACAACTAGATATTTGGGTCTCGGTTACTGATACCTAAAGGATTACTTGAATACAATTTGTTTCGTTGTCAGTTAAATGTGTATTTTCATAACATAAAGTTATATGAATAACATTAATAATAATAATATGTGAACATATTAGTAATAGTTAATAGTAGCAGATAGTCTTCTTGTCTGCTCAAACTTACTTTTTCTTTTCCTTTGTTGCGTATAAACATTTTGTAAAATATAACGTTTAGATGGTGATCGGGAAGCCCTCAATTCTCACGACTTCCGCATTACATTTGAGGGAGTCTAAAGGAGTGGCTGAAAACCACCGCTGCACAGGACTATAACCATGTTTCAGCAAAAGCTGAGTCACCTCCGTTTGCCAAAGTGTATTATTTTTTCTGTGGCAATAAACTGTTTTAGTATTATTTAGGGTACATTTTTTTCCATCTCCGCCTGAGTGGTCAGTAAAATAAATAAATAAAAAACTATAAACATATAAAGAAACAAATATATACTATTTAATATAATACATATATAAAGACCGACCAGACGGGAATCCCTCGACAGGGGAGACCAAACGGTCGAGGTTTAGGGCGAAAGGGAAAGAAACCTGCGGACTATACGAGCGGTGTCAAGGAGCACCGCCTTCTGCATGAATGGCGTAGAGATATGACGACCTCATCGCCCACTGGAGGGACAGTTATGTGACAAAATTGTTTCACCATCGCAATCAGTCAGCATCTCGCCAAGAGGTGTTAGTGCCCTGCCTCGGTAAATTTCACTTTAGGGTGCAAGACCCGTTTGTGCAAATGGTCAACTTATTAAACAGCACCGGGTTCGGGGAAGCCCAAAAAATATGGATGACGGATAATGTTGGAAAGCGCATAGGGCCGCTGCCTGGGGTCGCCAGAGCGTCTGGAGTTGGCGCTGGACGTGGCAGCATGCGAACCGCTAGCCGAACGCGAGGGGTCTCTCGACCACCTAACAACCCGCTCGAATCCATCATCCCCACCAGCTTGGTGTCGGCAGGGTCCTCGCAGACCTCGCAATCGGTACCCTCCGTTGGTGGAACACGCCGCATGCATTGGACATGCGAAAACAATAAAAATCCATTGCGGGGCGAAGGGGGGAGAGACTGCAGGATTTATTATTATTATAAAGCGAGGCTAAGTTTTTGTATTTCATTTTTGACTGGAAGAGAAAATAAATACATATGACAGTTCCTTTTTCCTGAAGGATACTATTAAGGTGGTTACTTGGTGTTCTGCACATATATAGTTACCATTAATTTAAATATATGAACATTAGAGGCCAACTTCTCCCAATTTGTCTATCCCTTTTTCCCTTAGGAATATATACTTCTGGCGTTTTATTTTATTAAAGGCGATAGACTGGATGTAACAAGTCACTTTATACGCCGCTGCTGTTGTTGCTGATTACAGAATTAAAAAAGCTTCTATAGCAAAAATAACTAAAATATATATATGTAAACTGCATCTTGTTTTGTTGTTTTTTTTAAAACATTCTTTGTCAGAAGATTTAGGTTGGTACGTATTTTTAAAACTAGGTAGCGATAGATATGATGAAACCACAATTGGTTACGTAGGTGATTCGAAGGTAATGTAGGTCCCTTACCTACACACCGATACAGAACTCATTAAGATAATATTGAATCTTTTATATAAACTATAACACGAAATTATTTAGTATTTTAAAGTTATAAATGTACTTTCAATATTCTAGAGAATGTTTTGAAACGAGGAGTTATTATTTGACATTCAATATTCGTAAGATGCTAGTAGTTGTTCGTTCTTGTATTGTATAGTTCAATTCTCAATGAAATTGATAGTTGTAATTACAAGTGCTGATTTATCACTTTACACTTTATTATTTTTTCACTTATTTTTTTTTTTTTTATCAGGGTGAGCTGCTAGCTACTCTAAAGAAATATCACGTTACTGGAAACACAACGACGTTGTATAGCCACGCCGCAGATTGGCTTCATACGTCACACCACGACTTCATAGAATAACGGTATAAAATATTAGACTTTCATTCGACGAGTGAAATAAACAGGAGTCCTAATTTGCTGTGATGAAGAACTTCGTCTTAGTACTCAAGGGTGACGCATATGTATTTGTTAGCGTGTGCGCATTTAAGTCTCTACTGAGGACTAAAGTAGTTTAAACATGTTATGTTTACGGACTTTATGCCTTCATTTTTTTTATTATTTCTTAGATATAATATTTGTAGTTCATACATAGTCTTCCAAACCACTCCACTGTGGACTTTATGCCTTCATATTTTTGTCGATTATTTCATAGATACAATGTTTTCATTTTTATGAAATAGGAGGAGGCTAAAAATATCTCCTGACACCAGCGTTTATTTCCATAGAAGAAATCATTCAGCCAATCAATCGTAATTATCGCTTCTTCAGGAACTCTCTATCCTGGTGATCAGTTTGAGACATATGCTCTACGATGAATGCTTGCTGGCGCACAAAGTGGTTCAGGTGCGATCCAAAGGTCTTCGAGAAGTTCAGCGACAAAGTAAATCTGTCCGAGAGCCTCATCCACACAAGTGTGGTGGTATGCACTGAAATGTTCCCTCAAGCGCCTGAATTCGGCGCAAACCGTATACCCGTTATCTTGCAGACTAGGGAGGTAATTACAATTGGGCCCCTTAATGCCAGGATCTTTTAAGGCATGGACAGCACATGCCAAGCTTCCAAGATTTTGACACTATACTACTATCCTTTTATAGTTGATGCCGTACCCATAAATATAGTATGAAAGCGTATAATTCCTAATAATTTCATACACCGATTGTTCTAATAGGCAAATAGACAAAAGACTAGTGAAGAGGGCTTGTATGTCAATCTATCTGATTACTACAACTCTATTTTACTGTAGTTTAATACTTTACCTTTTTGTATAGATATTTTACTATATTATATAACAGTAAAATTTAATCTTTATAAATTCAATCTGTGCAGGTATTTTGTGTATTCGCATAATGAGCAACGTTAGCGACATAAATAGAACTACCTACGTTAATGCATAATTTAATAATTACGAACATTTGTCTAATTGCATTCCATAAAGTTGCATTTGGTGATTATTCTTTTGAAAGGTATGGTGGTAAGATTGACCTGTGGTAGCTGTTTCCAGCTGACGCTTTTAATTTCACGTTACGTGAGCAAACCGAGTTCGATATCCGTTGCCAGCTCATGTTTGGGTTTCAAGGCTGCGTGGCTAGACTGCACAGTAGCAGACAGGTGTTAAGCCTAGGTAAGCTTTTTAATCGATTCGTAGCCGAAACTAATATAGGTAAATCACAAATTGTTGCCTTTTGAGTATGGATGTGTGTGGATTTGGCCTTCCGATGTGACAGTGCAAAGAAAGATCGCGGTCGAATTTAAGTTACGAGTTTAAAGGATGCACATTAAACCTCGTCTACTACTGTGCTTGTTGTTGCTGGTTACCCATTAATAAAGGTCTCGTCTAAGTGCCCTTAGCGCTCGGCCACCTTTCAACCCGGTGAAGCTGTAAAAGTCCTCGGGCTAACAGTGGCCATTAGCCTTAATTTTTTTTTTCAGAATTACTGTTTTTTGTTTAGATAAAATCTCCCTTTATAGTGACAGGAAATGTAGTGATAATTTTAGTCTCAGCATATTTTTGTGTGAGTATTGCTGTTGGTCCAGAGCCTACAGTTTTATCTAACTAGACTAGCGAGCGGGAGGCCCGCTGAAAAGGGATTCAGTCTCGGCATACAACGTACAATGTACGCACTGTCGTCGTTCTAGTCCGATTCTTGCTTCTATGCGAATGCACAAATTAAATTAATGGTTTCGGGCCGTTTCTCCTTGTGTTGTGTTCTACTGTGCGTTTAACTCTTAAGTCAATAGTAAACAATTAAACAAATAAGACAATCAAATTTTGTCTCATGTGGCCTCACATTTTACTTTTAATCTTACTTTAAAATATTTTAACGCACCATAGAATTGATTTCTTGTATGTTATTGTACTTGACATCCTATTAGTACACCAGGCGGGATTGATCAAACTTTGGCCTATTTTGTACAAAAAAACAGTATAGAAAAAAAAAGTAGAAACTCTTTCGGCATCTGGTCAATCATAACTTGAATCTTAAATAACAAAAACGAATTGGAGAATATTAGAATTTTTCTAATGATTGCAAATATTTTTCTAAATACTGCAAGAAACCTCTTTAGTATATTTTTTTTATAAAATTAGATCTTTTTTATTCGACTCCGTGTAGTTTCGAGTCAGCTGCGAAACCGATGCATCCTGGGGCCATTGTCGTGTTTTGATTAATGCGTTTGCCCCGTGAGAGTTTGATAGGTTTGCGGCTTATTTTTACTGCTTGTGTTGTTAATGTTGAATAAAACTTGAGTGAGCATTAGATGAATATATAAATTAGTATATCGGTAATAAAATAGTGTTATAACAAGCATATTATTTTTGTTGAGTAAAAATATTTGTAGGTGATTTATTTTAGTTTATATAGTTTGAATGATATTCACGTATTCAACATTACGTTTTTCTGTAAAATTAATTATTGCTCATGAAAATGAATTGGCTTGACCGGGGAAAGTCAAATCTTACAAACAACACCATAGACATATATGTTTTTTGGGGCCCTACCTATATAAAAGAATAAGTAATGACATCACCATATATACGCTTACTCATTACAAATAAATCAATAAATATTCAAGAATAATGAATATTCAATTTCTTAATGGTCTTCAATCGACAACAAAATTCAACATAAAAATGTATTTCACCAAAATTTGTGAAATAATTTATTATGTAAGTGTAGCTAAGTTGGAAGTTAACTTATCTTTGATGTTACAAAAGCTATTGAATATGATGTCAGCAAAATTTATTAAAAAGAATATTGCAACCGTTATTCCAATAAATTTCACTTCTTTTGGACAAAAGCAAACTGGTCGGTTCAAAGTCCCTAAGCTCATAACGTCAAAGCGATGATATATTACGATTTGCTCAAAGGGGACCCTTTTTTGTTCTCAGCGTAATGGTTTCACTTTAATGGACTCTCGTGCGACGACATTATATGACGTTCATGAGTGTAAAAGAGTAGAAGAATAAAGTGCATCTGTTCCCGCCAACACGGAGAAGTGGTTCAGATATAGCATTGGAGATGGTAAGTCACTGTCAACAGTTTGGTGTGAGCGGTATCATGGTGATGTTTGGTGGCCGTTGTACTTCAATGTTGCCAGTTATTTATTTTATTAGTGAAAGTATTGAAAAATACGTGAACGTTAAAATAAGTAAGCTGTTAAGTGTATCACGCTTAACGTAATATGTGACGTCAAATTATAACACAATGTAAGTATATACTTCGTATGTAAATATATATTGAACTTAAAAGGAAAATTGCGCCCTCTGGTCGTTGACAGTATCATTCCTACATCCAAGAAATTATTTATAAGCATAATCCAGAAACCTGAAGTCTTTACGGGAAGTTTTACTTTTCACGGTGATACAAAGAGGTGATAAAAGATGGCGCCTGTATAATTAAGTTAATATTCTTGTTTATTAATTACACACACTCATTACCACTCATTAATGATAACGTAAGTGTTATTTTATGTTCAATTTATTTAATTTTAATAGTGTTTTAGAATAAATAAAAGTAACGCCATCTATAGCAGTTAAAGAGTATGTCTAGGCTACAATTCTCACGTTTCTTTTATTACTCGCTCGTTTTCGTTCTAAAAAGAAACGTAATATTTTGTAGATTTTTATAGTTAAAGCGGTAATTAAGAATTATAAAAATGTATAAAACAAAAATGTATTCGTTTTTAATTTTTACTTAATAAATAAAATACGTTTGTTGACATATTTATTTATATGATGCTAATTATATAACATAAAATATACATGGAAAATATACAATAGCAAAAGTTTATTCCGTATTAGCTAGACTATTTTCGATGTAGTATCAAATACCAGGCCTGCCAGGGGAGTGTTCTTTGATAAAATAAGCTTCACAAACTTTTTTATTTTAGCTTTCGTGTATAAATATTGTTAATAAATAAAAATTAAATAAATAAACACACATAAATAGATTATATAATTCATAACAAACTGTAGATTTTCGTTGAAAAACGATTTAAGATTAGTGAGAAACAAATTGGGAAATATTTTTCTTATTGACTATACTATTAATGTCAAGTTCTATAGAACTGCTTTGGGGTAATGGCAAGTATTCAATTTAAAATTATCCTATGAGCATGGTTAGATGGCAATAGCAATAGCTTACAAAAAGATTTTACTAATTAAATATCTCACTAAATATTTTTAACAGTGGTAGAACCACGCTGCAGTTAGCTTGTGGCTGCAGCGTGCAGGTTCAGCTCGACCGGGAAAGCACCATGTCAACACAGAATACCAGCTTAAAACGGTAACAAAAAGCCTATGAGTTTGGGGGTGGCGGAGATCTTTATTGCTGGTGATGAAGCTTAACATCAAAGTCAAAGCATGCGTTATGATTTCTTATCGACGAGGAATGTGGGTGTCATAAACCAAATATAAAATACCATAAGGTGAACTGTGTGTTAGTTTGTTGTGCTGGTCCACGATAGTAACCTGGGTATAAAACAAGACCAGGACGACCCGATATTTTAAGTGCTAAGCCAGACGGTTATTAATTTATTTAAATATACGTTCTATTAATTTTTATCTTAATTAGAATATTAATATAGTTATTTTAAGTTAAAACAATATCTAAAAAAGGAAGTCACCTTTACCTTTAGATGAAAGTTTACACGTTAAACTGGAAACAAAATGCTTTAAATAAAATAAACAATCGATTGAATGACAGTCGAGTATAGACATTTTGTAGTTCGATTGCAAATGAATGTTGCGAGTAAGCAGCCCACCCGTTAAGTGATCACCATTTCCCATGAATGTCAGTAACACCAGAGGAGTCTTAAATGTGTTGTTTCCTTGTTTTATTAAATAATTTCGTGTAGATTTTTTAGTATGAATATAATTTGTCCAAGATTTTAGTTCAGATTACACAGACACCATATCTTTTTAAATATTTCCCGATTGTGAAAAGGATCATTGCCAACATTTGTAGTTGTTTATAAATCATATATTTCAATATACATATATACACATTATCGAAGGCTGGCTAATACATCGTGACACTGTCGCGTAATAACAAATTTTATTTATTTTTGGTATTAAAGACAAAATCGTGTCAAAAGTGAAAACAATAAAATGCGAACAATGAACATTACCCTAAGACAAACTAAAATAAAAATAAAACTGATGTTATATTTTAAGGATATTGTAATACAGTTTGTTATCTCTTCGGAATATAGTTTGTAGTTTTCTTTTCTTTTCAACACAACACGTGTATGCATTTGTGATATCAACCTAAAAATGAAATTGCGGCAGGAAAAGCATTTAAGGGCTGAGTTCCTATTCCGTCACATTATGCTGGAAAAATATATTCATGTTTAAATATACGTCAATATGTATATATAAATAAAAACATATGTATATATACGCATAACGTTAAGGGTAGATCGAAACTTATTTAATATATTTTGCCAATGATTTCAAAAGTAGACATGTACATCACTTCTGATAAGTGATTATTTACAATTGTGTCTGCATTGTAATTCCTTTCGTAAAATGATATTTCATTTCTCTGTCAGTACCTAGTTTTATTGCAGATTATGTCAAAAATACTTAAATAATTTTGTGACAAGGACTTGCTTAATAAGCCTGAACGTATAAAACTCCTTCATACATAAAATTATCACATAAAGTCTACTTAATCATTTTAAATGGCAACAGCTAAGTGCTTCACGGCTTTGGTGGATACGATTCGTTGATTTTTTTTAACCTCATGCTTATGCTATGCGAATAGAGTATCCGTAAAATATTGGAATTTATATTTACTAAGTAATATACATTTACTACTTATTTATTTATTTAATCTTTATGTTTATAGTGATGTTTAAAGGGCTTTAGATACAGTGATATAAGGCGGACTTAATGCCTTAGGAATTCTCTTCCAGTCAAACTAAGGCTGATGCAGAGATGAAATGAGGTAGGTGTATGCTTATAAACTTTATCGCGATCAAAATACTATTATATTAATTACAAACTAAACAACATATACGTAATTATAAAATACATATATAACTAGACACGAATAACAAATACTAATAGACAAACTTGTATATGGTATATATACAAATATATATAAATACATAGTTAAATAATATTGAGATTTCACCTTAAACGCGTAACGATTTGGCATTATTTATTCCGAGGTATAGCCATACTGCAGCTGGTTACTAGCTGCAAAATAAATGGCCCAACTGGGAAAGAATAAAGCCCTCAAGGAATACCGGCGTAACGCTGCTGTGTTTAGCCAGTGCAGGGATACGGGGAACCAACTACAGGTATCGGTGATAACGCATGTGTATCCTGATCATCATATTTGTAGAACATTATTATTGTCATGGGCCGCAGCATCACCTAGATTCTGTTGATGTTTATGCTGTTAGCCTATGCGGCTCTTACAGCTTCATCGGACACAGGGCTCACGGAACTGATGGGTCCGTGAGCTGCTTATAGAGTTTAGTTCTCTTACTTACGCAAAGCGCTCATACACTGAGCGTGTTGGTCTGCTCTGTATAACGTTCCTATATGATAGTGCCACACCTAAGTTGCCAGTTCCCTAGCTATCGGAAGATTCTCCAGAGTGGAGAATGGATGGTGATGTCTACTGACCGTCCGAGGTTAGGTATGCGGCCTAGCCTCTGATGGACGCCACCTGTTGTCTGGTCAATCGGAAGCTGTGGGCGGTGAGAAGATCCGCCCTGACTCGCGGGTGTATCTACTGTACGCGGTGTCGCGAAGATTGCTTCGCGATCGAGGGCGACGCGGCGGGATGGTAATGTTCCGGGATCCGTTGAGGACGGACTGGAGCTCGGGTCCCCCATGAAGTGGGTGTCGTCGAGGACGTGACGGGGTCGATGGTTCCTAATTGCCGGATTCGGTACCGGCTCGTAGGTTGCGGCGTTTACCACTAGCGGGTTGGAGTGCGAAAGCGCTTTCGCGAAGAAGAGCTGCGAGATAGACTGAAAGTATTCTGGAATGGTGACGAGATGGAAGTCACTGTCCAGATCGATGTCGCGCTGGTACGGTTCTGCTCCGGTCGCTATTTGGGTGAAACGGTTTTGGACCGTCTGTAAGAGATTTAATTTGTTCGTGGCTATGTGGGCGAAGACGACGCTGGCGTAGGCTATAATTGGTTTTACGCAGGACGTATATAACTGGAGTTTATGTCTTAGAGACATTTTAGTATTGGCGCAGATGAGCTGGTGAAGTTCATGGCGAACGCGGCCTTGTTCCTGGTTTATTTTCTATTTCTGATATGCGGGTGTGAACTGAGTTTTCGGTCAAAGGTGACCCCTAGGTATTGACCGATTCTACCCATGGAATGAGTCTGTCGAAGGTCGTGATTTGTCCTAGCTTTCTACGGCTGGTGCCGTGCAGAATGGATTGGCTGAGCCTCTCCAGAAGAAGACGGCTGCGCTTTTGTCCGGGTTAATTTCGATTCTCCATAACCGAAACCAATCGGCGAGGCGATTGGCTGCGGCTTGGAGACGTAAAAATTGACAAATTTGTTACTGTTTAGGATTATTATGTTATTGAAACCTACACTCAATGTTTCTAAAACTCAAAGGTTGATGACTGGTCGAGAATGCCATAAGGCATTAAGGCCGCCGTTATTTTTTAAATAAACATAAGGTGTTTACAATTGAAGATAAGATAAATAAATAAAATACATAAATAATAACGTAGATAACATCATTCGAAGTACAGTTCACCTGACAATAAAGTCACATACTCATCTTGAGCAGCGAATGTGTAAAAAGGTGAGCTTACGGGTGTTGCACTACATTCGAGGCTACCAAGATGTAGAAACTGTCAAATCAAATATTATAAACTGTGTTTTACATATCATATAGTCATCATCATCTAACCGACTGTAGGAGTCTGTAGGAGGAGTGTAGAGAAATCGATGTGAATAGAAGATTCAGGAGTGGCTACCTCGTACTGGCAAATGAAATACGGAACTACTCCCCTAGACAAAGTAAACTAGACAGGGCAATGACCTATTCAAATTATAATGTTAGAAATTCTTTTGTTTGAAACTGTTTAATGACCCTCGGCGACAAGATAAAGATACGATTCCACCACTCGTAGACAGAGACATGGAGTGCCCGTTTTTTACAATCATCGCGTTATTATGTATTTGATAATTTATGAACAATTCAGAGCATTCATGACCACTGTAACAAATATCTTTGAGCTTAGACGTAGATGTTCGTCACTGATTTTTGTTGATAGATTGCTGCCTGAGATCATGGCATGTTCCTGCTCCTTGTTTTGATATCCATGGGATACGCATGGGTTGTCAATGTTTTTTATTTCCTTAGTTTTAGATATAAGAAATTGATACATTTTTAGATTATTATTAGTGGACCTTGTTAACCTTTATTCGTATGGCATTTTCAAAACATTTTTATTTTTATCCTCATCATCTCGATAGTTGGCAATCCACCCCTGTGCGCTTTACGCAAAATTCTGCCACACACAACTATTCTGTGGAATCAGTTGTCGCCAACGGTATTTTACGAACCGATACGACTTAGGGACCTTTAAGGAAAGAGTCTACACCTTTTTTAAAGACCGGCAGCGTATCTGCAACTCCTTTGGTATTGCGGATGTGCATGCGGATGTACTAACGCACACACAATTTACCTGATTTTGATTACTGTGGCTCATAAACGCCTATTTCTTTAATAAAGTTTGAAGATTTTTTCATGCTGAGGACTAAGGTGGTATGCCTCGTTACCAATAATTGGTTCTCCAGCTCCCTACACTCATAACACGAAACATTTGTGATATGCTAACATTTTACGCTGATATCCTGTGTGCCCCAAATAGAATCTAGCTTCATTGGGATTCTACCGCAATGAAAATATCTTTCACCTTTCACGATTAAATTTAAAGAATATTATATTTGAATTTACTTAGGGCATTTGTACAAGAAACACTTTTTCTACACTTGCTTTAAAAGATTATGTTAATTTCCATTACGTTACGATTTATGTTAATACTGAAAATATTTTTTACAAGCTTTAGCAAAAGTAGAACCACAAAAGCGTCAACAACTCAGCAAAAAGAATGAATAATAACAGAAATGGTGTACGTCGCGAGCTGTGAAAGGAATTAATTTCCAAAGTTACAAATTTGCACCATTTAAATTGTTCACATGTAGTTGGGTGCCAAAATCTGTTGAGAAACTTAGAATGGGCGAAACTTGGCCCCGGCATTCTCGGTAATAGCAAGCGTGATGACTGTATTATGCATGTGGGTATGTAACTTATTTTGGGATTTATGTTATATGCGGACAGTTTCTACGTGTATAATTTTGGCAATATATTTTTGGGCTTATGGATAATAATATGGTTTTAAACTCTATAATAATGTGCAAAATAATAGGATTATTACCATTGCATCATCAAAAAAGAGCCTAAGCCTTTCTTAAAGGTCGGCAGCGCGTCAGCGACTTCTCTAGTGTTATGAATGTTCACGGGCGGTGGTAATGACTTACCATCTGGTGACCTGCTTGCTCGTTTGCCACCTATACTATAAAAAAAATGAAAACAACACCGCAAAATAAACTATATGTAGCACAAACTTCAGCGTAAAATGGTAGAATTGCACTGTTGTATTTCATCTGGCGAGTGAAGGTTTTTACCCTGATAACGAAGCATTCCATCTTAATCTTTTGGGGAAACAACGTATCTATATTAACTACTTTAATTTGGTTTCATGAACCGCACTAAACTCTTACCATCGGTTGAACTGTGTGCTCGTTTTAAACTACATGATGTTATAAAAAAATGCATATAACACAGACTATATAAAGTTAAATTATATACTTAATATAATTCATAGTTAATGAATTATATTAAGTTTTACTTAATCAACATGAAACATTAGATACAATATTTTTATTTAAATTAATATCATGAATATCTATGTTTTAAATAAAAATACAGTGGTAGAGCTACACTGCAATTTGTTTCTAATTGCAGAATGTATGGGTCAGCTCGACCGGGGTAGGACCACGCCTTACAGAATACGAGCGTGAAATAACAGCATAATGCTGCTGTGTTTCATCTGGTGAGTGTAGGGATCCAGAGACCTTTGTTACTGGTGACGAGGCATTCCGTCTCAGTCCTCAAGGGTGATACCGCATCTGCATTATGATCTCTTGTCAAGCACGAAGGTGTACTGTGTGCTCGTTTGTAACTCTCAAAGTAATAAAAAAATAAAAAAAAATATTTGGAGGTCATGTAACATTCGCAAATCCACCATGGAGTCATAGATAAAGGTTTCTCATTGTAGAAAAGATATTGATTGCAATATTTGAAGTTTTCTATTAATTCTTATCTACATAAATATTTTTATTATCTTGTTTATAATACAATTATCGAAATTTATTAATTGAACAATATTACTCTAAAATCTTAAATTTAGTCTTTTAAAATTATATAAATTAAACTATGAAGAAGTTGATGCATTACTTAGTAGAAATTAGATAACATACTCTCACTCACTTACACTCACACTCAATCATTCAACATATTACTCACAAAAAGCTTTAGTATTCAATACACACAAGACTTTTCATTTTGTATGTGTATTAATTTAACAACAAATTGCTAACTACATTTGATATATGAGCATTTTGATAAGATTTATAGTGAATAAATATAGATATAGTTAGTTTATACCTACCTGTTATTTTATATCATGGATATATTAATGATGTGAAATTATTATCATTATTATATTATATTTATTAATTTATGTGTTAAATTATTTTATTATATCTTTTAATATTTAATTTTTTTGCCATTACTTTTGCACCTATCATCGATTTCTATTGTTCTATTTTTCTATAAGGATGTTTGCAAGAAAAAAGATTGACGTCTATTGCCTTTATCCTTCATCATTCAAAAAAACAACTAACGGAACGTTTATGGTTATTGCAGTCATCGTTTAGACGTTACACAGTTTATGTATTCAGCCATCGTTCTTCTTTGAATCCATTTACACATTATATCAATTGCAAGCTGCGTTCCTAACAAGAGGGTATTATATTAAAAACGTTTCCAACTTCGCTAGCAGACAGATGCTGCAAATGTTCTTGTTAAAGCTACTGTTCTGAACTCATGCCAGAAGTTGACACGTACCGTGCCATATCGACTTTTATTACTGTATCGTGATATTGCGACCCCATTCCTGCAACTCGGCGAACTTAACGTCCAATTCAAAAATTGCGATTTGAAAATGTCGTGGCACTACGTGATCATTTTATTGTAGCTGTAAAACTGTCTGTTATGGATACTAAAAATTTTTTTTATCGAGTAATAATTTATACCTTTATCATTCTATGAAATTTGTTTATTACTCGCATGCAGTATTTGTTGGTACGTTAAAGAAAATTAAGAGTCAGAGTGCAATATAGCAAATGTCGTGAAAAGTGTAGAACTTCACCTTGGGTTTATATAGTCCAAAACAACAAACGACTTCACTTCTTTTTACGTTTCAGACTGAATAAGACATACAAGTCTCTCGCAATAAATCGAAAACAATGGAAGCTTACGATATTGTTCCAGTAAAAGCCGAACCTAATAAATATAATCAATAGAATATCACCACTTTTGGCCCGATATTAGTAAAATGAAAATGTCTCTCTAATCTTTAGTTACTTTAATGAGAATAATTTTAGCGGATACAACATTGAGATTTTGTACGATGGTACTTAGAGATTTGCGATGTGTAACTTAGCCCATCCTTTAAATATTCTAATATTAATAATCTGTTTGCAATCGCAACCGACCAGGCAACTATAAATATAAGGTGGTGCCTACCCCACACGCAATGATCCAGTTCATTGCCCCCGGCGAGTGACAATTATCAGAGGGGATCGTCCCCTTGTTCCACGTAATCTGGCTTGTACGTCTAGCTGTTGTAAAATGACCGATGCTAATTCATTTCTTGCCTTGTTACGAACGCTAGCACTGAGTTCAATAATAACTGGTTATTGTATAGGAAGTGTAATTGCGTAGGTACGCTACGGCAAATACAAAACTTTAAAATTATTACAAAGATTAGAATTTCAAAAATAATTACGCTATGTGGTAGAAGCTACACTGTATTTGCTATTTGTAGTACTGTAGGACCACACCTTCAAAGACTAGCAATATGAACAATCGGCATAAGGCCGATGTGAACAGGATATTCTAATTACTGGGTAACGAGGCTTTGGGCAAGGAGGATTTTTATCGACTTAGGTTTGTTATTTCATTGCCTGGTTTTTTTATGATATTACGGATTAACAAACGAGGAGATTACAGAAAGTAAGTTGGCTATATCACTGTTAAATAATATTATCGAAATGTATATAGTTTTTTTCATTAATACTATAAAATTTTAATCTATGAATACTTAATAGCTTACTTGAATTATGATTAATAAAATTGTATAAAACTATATACTTAGTAATTATAAATTATCCTATCGTTGTTAACATCATGGTATTTATAGAATATTGTTTACGATTATACACCAATACTTTTAAATAGACATGTGTCATTTATAATGTTATTGTTTTACGAAATAAATAAATCTCATCTTATCTAATCTAAGAGTACCCACATCTATTCTTGACATAAACTCTTTATGCACGTTATAAACCCAAAATACAAGTATTAATCCACAAACTTAGTTGTGACTGCAATAATAGGGTATACTTTCTTAGTTCATACTTCCTTATCCTATTAATATCAAATAATAGTAACATGTCATTTCTTTGTTACATTGTCATAATACTCATCTGATATGATAGAACGCCAATTAGTATGCAAGAAGAAAACATATTTAAATAAAAAAATACTGAAATTTCTATTATAGTCTTACATTGCAGTTTTAATTTGGTATTTAAAATACGGCTTTCAGTGCAATCATTTTCGTAAATGTTCCTAACGATTCCGAGATTTATAATAAATAATAAAAAAATCAATACTGTTTATCTTAGTTATATGTAAAGATAATGTATCCTTTTAAAGTTTTTTTATTCATTATTAAAATCAATAGCATGATATATAATTTAATAATATATGTTAGGTTTAACAACGGGCGGAATAAAATAATTTCCAGTTTGCAGTAAAATTGCATCCACGCTTCTGTTATCGCCACGTCGACGATCCAATATTTTCATAAAATCCTTTGTCAGACTTACGATACTTCAGCAACTGCATGCAATATATAACTTTCTAACACAATTTATGATGTCTGTGTTTATAAATGAATACCTACTTCCGATGTTCATCTGGTATTTTATTCATATATTATGTTAAATTTAGTTATATAAAATATGTACTGTCGATTTGGGTAACAAAGGAATTCATTATAAGATTGAAATATTCAATGTTATAATGATATGAGTTCAATATACATATTCAATCAGGTTACACGATATACATGTTCAATCAGGTTATTTTTTTTCGTCCTCAAACTACTTTTTAATTTATTGTGCATATTTACATTACAATGGCAACACAACATGGAAACCGCTCGGGTTTATCCTAATGACATATACTTTAATATAATTAAGTAGTTAGGTAAAATGCTTATAAATTATTTATATTTAAGTTAGTAAGACTATATACTAAGTTCACAATAATTATTGCTTAACCAATTTAATCTAATTTACGTCAAGGTAACCACATTCTAGTAGGAAGGTTAGGATAGGTATATTATTGAAGCACATTTAAGTCACTATTATATGACGTAAAACACTGATTGTAACATTTAATATAAACCATTGCCTCGAGCATTATGAACATATACTTGAAACAAATCAATCTAAATGGGTAATTACAACTGTGCATTGTACATACATTAAACAGAATGTAATATTGTACTAAACGGCGCAATAATTTATGTTCAGTTCGCTTGTTTAAGCAGCAATGTAATTTAAAGCGAACGTAGTGTTCGCAAACCTTTAATATATTGGTTTTATGTCTGAATATTTTTATGCCATTATTTTATATCCTAGGTATATATGTACGTAAACGTATTTTAAAAGTTGTTGCTAAAGTATTGACAAAGATAACCCAACATTTTCTGACAGATTTTTTTGAACGGAACGTTATTACAATTTTATTTTAATACAGCAGTTTTGAATTTTCGTTTTAATAAACTCGGCGCCGTTTAATCTTATATATTTCCTAATAATTTTACGTTATTCTCAATGATTTCACAGAATCAAATATTGTTACAGAACGATTGAGATAACAAACGAAAGAAAGGAAAGTTTTTGCTTAGTTGCTGATAAGGTAAGGACAAAAATTCCTTTTGCTAACGCTTATATACTGTAATATCTTATTAACATCTTTAGGGAAATAGAGCAAGAGTTGGATTCGATTATATAACATTAATAAAGCAATACTTTTTACTCGTAATATTAATGTTGTAATAAATATACGATTATACATTAGGTTGTGTATAAGTTACTGAATTTATGACTATTGTATTTCACACGCAATAATCCATGAATAATTCGTAACATTTGCGCTGCACGTAAATAATGATTTAGGTTGACATTTAGTGGCGTATGAAATAATACGCCAGTATCATAAAAGAAAGTACATACGTACGTACATATAAGACTTTAAATCGTTTTAATTTCAACCCCTGAAACCTTAGCGTTGCCAGTGCAAATGTGAACATACAATCTTATTTAATAAGCCATGTTTACATCTGATATAAACGAACGGACCTCGGAATCCGAAACACAAACAGGATTCACTGCGCGGGTCGGATGATATTAAACGAAAAAAAATAGTTGAATTATGACGTTAATTATATAGAAATGTGCTAAAGCGAATCCTGAAGGAATACTGTTTTGTTGGCGTTTCTTTTTATGACCGCGTATATTGGGATTGTTCCGACATAGCGTAATATTGAAATGTACTTGCACCTACAAAGCTTTTTTGTTGTTTTGACATTTGAAAAAATGCATTAAATGCTGAATAGAAAAAAAAATTGTAAATAGATAATAGCTATTGGCTTAATCATTCTTTTTCTTAGACCAACATTTTATAATACTTGATCTAAAAGATAAAGCTACGTAGGAGTAATATCAAATCTTTACCATACTTGCACATAGTAAAATATTATACAATAATTTTTATATACTCTTAAAACGAAACCTAATAATATTATCCATCGCAAACAATTCATAATGAAAACACTTCTTTCTGAGATTATTAAGTGTCTAAAGCCATAATACATGAAATCGGCCATATTCATAATATGTACTCCTAAAGTACAAAGCATCCTTCTCGCAGCATCTAAAATACTAATTTACACCAAACCCGACCTACATACTCCTTTTTGTAGAAATAATTTCATTAAAACGTGAAATGACAGGCAGATAAAAGCCTTTCTTTTTTCCAGCCACCAAGGCCTGGTATACATGTGACGCCCGAAGCGAAAATGGCACGATCCAAAATGGCGGGTGAAAGATCAATATGAACTACCGAATGGTAAACCCGTCTTTCTCTAGCACGTAAAATTTATTCTCCCATCTCTTTCAGACGCTTTAGCCCGGTACAGTTACTATACGTCGTATGACGGGACAGATTTACAGAGCGAATTTTCCTCGAATCTTTGGACTTATAAATCTTTTAGAGTTCGCTGTTACGACATGCTTGTAAAGCGATTAGCGATTTGCGGTGAATGTGATTACCTTGGGTTTTAGAGATAACGCTTTAATACGAAAATTTGAATATAAAAAATATTTTACATGGTGTTAACTTCCAGTTAAAAAAATGTTTTAATAATCGTATATATCACCAATTTGTCTTTGTCAATTTTAGATCTTTTATTTCCACAATTTTTATCATTTTATTTTCAGGAAAAGTGTTCCAAGCAACCACTTTCTACTGTTGCAAGAAACCCTTATCAGAAGAATATAAAAATGAATACCAATATCGTTTTTATGTCTATCGTCTAATTGTGTATGAAACTCAGGCTGTCAGAAAATGTTATAAAGGTAAGTTATAAGAATATAACCATGATATATTCAGATTTAAAAGGTAAGTAATATTAATGTCGGAACTAAAGGTGAACTCAGTGATTCTTATTTTATACACTTACAATGCAAAAAGATTTTATTTAAGAGGGGTTTCTGATAAGATGTAACAAATGGATAGTAGAATAGAAAATATCGGCAGGTATCTCGCGTTTGTTTTTCAAGTCATTTATTTTTAAAAATGTATTTATATTTTACATTACAGAAATAAAATATTTATTTTTAAATTAAATAACTTACTTCAAATTTAAGCATTGTAAAATTGGAACTTCCTAATGATAAATGACTTTGCTTATCTCAATATTATAATAATTAAATAATTTATTTTAATGAAGGTATGATTTAATACCCTCAAAATTGAAAAAAAGGAGGGATTTTAGAAAATACAAACATCTAGTACTATACATATATGGCCGATTAATGTCAAAAGACACCGTCATGAAAAAAACTTGCACATTTCTATAAAATCTGTTATATATTTGTAATACAAAGTAAAGTAATGCAAAGTAAGGATATGTATAAAGAGGTACAATGTTCAACAGGTGTTAATAATTATGCGAGACACGAAAAGACAAATTTGTGCTGATTAAATAAAATATGGTAAGAACCATTTTATATTTTCATTAAGGCTTCATATTAGCTCGTGAGTCGTCGCGGTCGAGTTAGGGCAAGTACATGTTAGTGTCCGATTTATTGCCAGCTTCCAACGATTCCGACGTCCGATTTTTAGATCCCTACCGAAAATGAATGGCGGGCTTAAAGTCGAAATTGATTGGTTTAAATATTTAAAAATGAAACTTTATCGAGCGTAAGGTTTAATTTATCGAGAGTCCATTGTAGTGATATTCTGTTATGCAAACGTGTTTGTAATTGAACAAATAAATGCATTTGTTGAATAAGGTTAAATGTCTTAAATAAATTATAAATGAATAAATTATCTTGTTTCGAAATTTGCTTCTTGTACAAAATGTTCGGATTAATAAAGATTTAAGAGATTTTTTGCCAAACACATCAAGTCGAAATACAAAATTCTTTCGTTCTGCCATTTCGAACAGACGGAACACTTAACAAAAGCTCGTCAAATCCCGCCGTAGAAGTAAAAACAAGGAATCCGAGGTTAACGCTTATAAAACTTATCCATCAAGCTTTCATCCATCTCATTTCGACTTTAATTCGTTCCAATTTAGTTTAATTTTCCTTAACGTCTGTTGAAATTTACGTCATTTGTAATAGAATGCCATCATCCGGGTAGGAGGTAAAAAACTGAATTATTCGCGTACATATCTCGCGGCATGGTAGGCGTCTTGGGAGCAGCAACAATTTCCTATTTGGACCAAACGTCAGACACCGCCATAAAAATACGCCATTCGTTGGAACGAATATGCGATGTCGTGATTGTGAGACATGGAGATTTGTGCGAACGACTAACCATTCCAATCCTGTGCAAATGAAGTTCAGAATAGAACAGCAAAAAATGGTGATTCCACCACCTTCAGAATCTGGTTTACGTTTGTGCCACAAGTCAAATTATCAAGAAAAGTTAATTATAATTTACCGCCATCTTTGTTACTTTTTTTTTTGCTTTTTATAAATTGTAAACGTGCTTTCATTAATCCCTTTTGGAATATTAAATATATTTTTTATTATATATAATCCTTATAATATAAACAAATATAACATATATATATATATTTCATAAGTGGTAGAGCTACACTGCAGTTTGTTTTTAGTTGCAGAATGCATGGGTCAGCTCGACCGGGTTAGGACCACACCCTCACAGAATACCTGCGTAAAATAGCAGCTTAATGCTGCTGTATTTTGTCTGGTGAGTGCAGGGATCCGGAGACCTTTATTACTGGAGACGAGACATTCCATCTCAGTCCTCAAGGGTGACAACGCATCTTAGTTCCTTCACACTATAGTTCCTTCGTCAAGGATGAATGTAGATATCATGGGGTGAACATAAATAACCTGATAATACCAGGTGAAGTATGGGGGTTTGTTACTCTTAATGTAATTAAAAAAATATGTATATTTAAATTAGTATGTGCGAAATATTCGACGTAACGAATAATACGAGTAGTTACGAATCGACTAACGAGTGGATAATTAATTATTTTTAAATGCTATAACACTAAATACCATACAAGGCATTAATTTTCAACTTAATCCACGGACTCGTTGGTATTGCTAAGAACTAAGATTGAATGCGTCGTCACCAGTTCCTTTTATAAGGTCTTAATTTACTTTCTATAAATATGGTTTATTTTAAAATACAAACTTATTTAGAAGCCCAACTCTGACAGTTAACGAGGTTATGCAATAGCAACGATGTGGGGTGGTCCTAAAATATTATATAACAATATTAAAGGATGGAATTGAGGCGATGATGCCCGCGCAAAAGTTTGCGAGGGTCGCACACAGATAACAAGGGTACAACTAAAGTGGGCCAATATCGCCGAAGGTGGCGACAGTTTCTTTACCCGGGTTGGCATTTTCAATAACCTTTGAGCTGTGGCGAGATATAGATGACGTTTACACAATTTATTACTCTCCTAAATAAACATAGACTTCGTTTAATTTAAAATATGTCATATAATATTAAGTGATAAAATACTATGTAAAATGTTTTTTTGATGTTTACGCTACGCTATAACTCGGGTTAATTATTATGCTATAATTAGCGTAGTACATTCATTAATTATATCATAGTATAGTAGTATGTCCTAAATATGATAACTTTCCTAAAACTTAAAATGTAACATTACATTATAAATAATACAATTACTCAAAGTATTTAACGATCATTTATTAAAATTATTTGAAACTTTCTAAGCATACTCGTTAGTTACGTGTTATATTACCATATATTTTAAACTGCAAATGCGAATATATGAAAGGACAAAAATCCCAGATCTATGTGTTATTTACATGTGTATTGTAGCGGGTATTATAAGGGAGAGCGTTCGAGTAATCTTTGAAAGGGGTGGCGTGATCGCCTCGCACCGTCGCCAAAGGCCTCCTCTTTGAATCTCTTGTTATTTAAGCCGCCTATTTTGTGTATCATTTCTTTAATACGGAGCGTGGTTACATTTCTTTGATTGTATTACTAGTAAGCTTAGTTTTTTTGTTAAAGTAAAATATGAAAAATTACAAATTTCTTTAAAAAAAGTATTTCAATTTATGTTTAAAATTATAAAAAATAATTCGAAAAAATGTATAACTACGTTAAAAATCCATTATATTTTATAAGGTACGTCTTTTGAGTAGTTTGCGCGATCACTTAGTATCGTATGATATTGTTACTCCTGTTACTTCTGGTATCGAAGGAAATCTCTAGGGACTAGGCATCGTATGAATAATTCTTTACTGACAACGAATGAAGGGTCTACGTCAATTGTCAATTGGTCTTTTCACAATTTCTTTGACATAAACATCTAAGATATATCATATAGGAAATCTGAAGGTATTGTATGGCTACTATAGTCCATTTCAGGACATGATTCTTTTTTTAAAGAAGAAACACCATAATTACACCAGATTATCTGCAGATATACTTACCATAAACTTTTATTGCTACAATTTTTAATGCAGTGTTGTTACTCACACACTTCTATTGCTGCTTTTTTTTAAAGATTCAGTTAGCATATGATATTGAGAAATTTCAGAAAGCTGAAGTGGCAATTGGCTACCAATACATCTCGTAGAACTGATAACTGATGGATAGAATTGTTCTCGAATCACAATTTAGTATTGGTCATCGCAGTGAAAGACGATCCCCCATTAAATGGAGTCCTATGAAAGACAATCTATGAAGGACGTCCTATGAAGGATTACCTATGAAAGTCTGCGGGAAAATGATTGATGCATGTGACTCAGCAGTGGACTAATGATGGGCTGAAATATGATGATGATGATGATTGAGAGATTTGAATGAATCAAGCTTAAACAATATTGATCAGTTCCTAGACCCTGATTCGCGAGCCAGCGGGGAGAACTGTGCAGGAGAGGTTGGCATATAGCTAACCTCTCCTGCACAATAATTATTATCTTACAGCCACGTGCCTCCAGACTTCTTTTGGTATTTCAGTCAGGTCCATATATATATTTTATTTGTTGCACTGTTCTCATATTTATATACATATTCGAAGTTATCTCAATTTTGTTTTGTGTTTTGTTTGTGGTATCCACAAAACTTAGGTATTTATGCAGTTTCACTTTGAACAGTTCTGCCGCAGGTCATTCGTTTTTATAACCTTCAAATCTCTGTAGTCACTCAAACGAATAAAAAAATCACAAATAAAATAAAAATCAAAAAAAAAAAAATAAATGTCACAAATATCTTGCAAAATTACGGTAATTTTACTGGGCGTGTCCCCATCTTTTGTCAGTAATTTAATAGGATTATTTTTGCAAAAGGTGTTTTTGATGGCTGATCCATTTTAGGACTATAAGTACTGTCGTTAAATCAACAGGATCTCTTTCGCAACCTCTGTTGAATTACCGTGCCTGATATCGTAATACCAACATGACCCTTTCTCCCCCACCTCACTATTAACACTTGGCTTAGCTCACTATGAAGTATTCCGTTTGCAACTACTCTATAATTCTAAAGGTTTCTATTTTCGCAGCAGCAGCATGTGGGCAGCCCAAGAGCCAAGGATCTTTGATTTTTTTCTTTCTTTGGGCACGGATTCTTCGTTATACCTCGTGGAATTGGGTCTGACCTTTGCCACCTACATCATTTGAAGGTAGCAGTGCCCACCCTTGCTCTAAGTCGTACCAAAGAGGAGCTACTTTAGTGGCTGCTTAAGAAAGTCATCGTTATTCCTCCCGGGGCCGTGTTGTTAGTTTGGCAAAGGTGGTTAGAGTTTGGAAAATAGTACTTATATAATTTACGTTATATCACACATAACGAGGCAAATAGATTAATGTCTTGCTTGTCAAGTATAATAATTAGCGATTGCAATCAAACATCAATTATACGTTGGAATTGTTACACAGGTCAACAGTGGAACCTATTGCATGGCTTGGCTTTTATCAAACACCTTTGTTTATCTTCCCTTATGGCTACAAATGGCTGCCGTATAGTTATTATCGCGTTGATTTATAGCGAAGGTACGGTTCGCAGAATATAAACGTTATCATTACTTGCCTGTAACAATTATCGTTCCTTGAATGTAGCTAACTTGTCGGGAGTGCGTGACTTTTATGGATCTTTTTTTATTGCTTTTTCTGCTTAGTTTCGTCTTCTTAAAATAGTGATTTATAATAATATATTATCACAGCGTTTTCTTGTGATATGTAGATATAATTCAGGCGGTTGAACTACTTTCACAGAATGTGTATTAAACATATTAAGATGTAAACGCGTCCAAATCTTTGAATCTCATGTGCATCCTTATTTGTTCAATGATGTCATTGACCCAAACTTATTTTGACTTTCGCGTAGGTCGGAAAATAGTGAATTTATTAATTCTTTACGAAAACTTGTCATTAATGACCTTTATTGCATTCCTGTTTATTATACCAAAGTATATTTTTATCCGACATTTTCACTGATATATAAGTGATATACTTAGTTTTTAGTAAACTGAAACAGATGGATGATGTGTCGAACCGTTAATTTCAAGTTAAATTAAAAAGGGCTTTAACGGATTTTGGTTTCATTGTTTTTTTTGTGAACGGCGCCTGATGTTTGCCACTGCGCTATTTCTGTATCAATTTAATGACGTTATAAATTCCGAGTTAAATTTGGTCTGCCGGGGCTTTACGAGTATCGTGGTGTACGCTACACGAGTTTTTATGCACAAACTTAATTAACGGATGACCAGAATCCCTAGCCAGCGAATATATTTAATATATTAAAAGTATTGTTTTACTTCGTATAGTTGATATTACTAAGTAGGTAAAAGCAAGTTAATTCCTTGGCTTGTAATAGAAACTCTATTATTACACGTCAAGGAATTGACTTTATATAAAAGTGTTTTGTTATTATAAGAAATCTCAAATTTTCTTCTAATATTTTTTAATTTTATTTTTTGTTTGTCTCGTACAAACAAAATCTTATGTCGTAAAATACGCAAGTTTTCATCACATAATGAAATTGAACTCGCAAACTGTTTCACATATATCTATATAAATGTTGTGTTATCTAGTAACACTATTCGTAGCTGAACGTTGCCAATTGGAAGATTTATTTTCACAGTAAACTTAACTGTGCCGTTCGGTACATGTAACCTAACTAATGGCTTAAGAACGGTTGGCCGATGAAATAATAGGA